>CALNHX010001570.1:0-217639 GCA_940337035.1 Agriotes lineatus
AAGCAGCAGGTTCAGCGTTTCGGTTGCAGTTAGGCTACTGTACACAGCTAGCTATGTTTATAGTTGTTCCGAGCCTTTAAATTGCTTTCTAATATAAACAAAATAACGAATTATTTGAATACAGAATGTTTAAATTTTTCTTTCGATTGGATTCTTATTGAAACTCTCCTAAGCGTGCGTAGAAGCCTTCGTAAGTGCTAATATGACGTTTGTATCTAGTTTATGTGCAATATGTAACACTGCGAAATGCTTTGGGTAAACTTATCATTCATTTAAGCAGCACTTTCAGAGTTTCGGTTGCAGTTAGGCTATTGTACACAGCTATCTATGTTTATAGGCGTTCCGAGCTTTTAAATTGCTTTCTAATATAAACAAAATAACGAATTATTTGAATACAGAATGTTTAAATTTTTCTTTCGATTGGATTCTTATTGAAACTCTCCTAAGCGTGCGTAGAAGCCTTCGTAAGTGCTAATATGACGTTTGTATCTAGTTTATGTGCAATATGTAACACTGCGAAATGCTTTGGGTAAACTTATCATTCATTTAAGCAGCACTTTCAGAGTTTCGGTTGCAGTTAGGCTATTGTACACAGCTTGTTACGATACTTTTGGAGTGCCCCCCGTAGCATTGAACTTTCGCTAGCTGAATTCTGAACTTGAATATTTATGGTTGGCTTTTGTCAATTTTTGCAAACTTTAAACTAGGTATAATTGGCTATATCTTATTTTTAATTACTCTCCTATAATTATCATGCAGTTTTGTAAGCAATCCCTCGTTTAACTACTCATATTTTGCAAATTAGGTTTATTCTTGCTATATTTCTACAAATATTTGGGTATGGCCGCTAGGCAACCGGTGATACAAATTGTTTTTAACTATTCCATTTGTTGCTAGAGCAATGTTATCTTTTTCTGCAGTCAAACTTGCCTGACTGGTTTTTTGGCTTCTCCTGGCCCAAATTTCTGTTATCAGATGACCTGTGGGCTGGGTTTTTGAATTTTTCGGCTTTCTTTTCAAGCTAAATTGTCGTGCTAGTAGGTGTTCCTCTGCAGCTAAGTGCTTCATAGCCCTTTGGTAGGGCTCGCCTCTTCGAATAGATTGTTTGAGGGATCTGGAAGCATTTCTGCGTTATCGTGGATGTTCGTAATGATTATTAGATAGCTACTTACTTGCATCCCTTCGCTTTTGGCGGATCTCCTGGACGCCTACTTTAGCGCGCTTCTTTCGGCTCGACTCCCAGATTGAGCCAAAAATTCCTGGCGGGAATTAAAACACTCCCCATCTGCTTGAAATCCTTCCTGTCTGGAGCAGGCCTATCCCGTTCGACTGCACCCTGCTGGAATCCAGTTCGATGCACTGGGCCCTAAGATAGTCTCATCGCCTGTAAATGTTGCAACTCTCGTGGGCAACACTGAAGATTGAGCAACTGCTTTACACTCACCTGCAAGTCATTCTGCAGCCTCCACAGCTGGCACTGCCTCCCGCAGCTGCAGCCGCCCTCGTTGCTTCGCTAGCTACGTCCAACAACAGGGGAGCAAACGGAGAGATTAGGTTCTGGTAAACTTTCCTGCAGGCAAGACGTTATTGTAGATAATATGCATTGCGCCTGTTGTACTTTATAACTGAATCATACTGTTTCATGCCGTTAGCACTTCGGGCATGTGATTTAGGTGATAGGTTTCGTGCATCGTTAGATTAGTAATATTTAGAATTTGTGTAATTAAATGTTAGGGCCGCCGCGCAATGATATGCGGATACCCTCTGCTACTTGCTAAATTGAGGTCATAAGGTTTACCTGTGTATTGCTCCGTTTGTGCCTTCGGGTCTCCTACCCTTATTGACCTGTTATCTGAAAAAAATTTATAGAGTAGAACTTGTAGCTTTGAGCTTCACTTGTGTCCTTTCTGGACGTCGCGTTTACTCACCAGCTTGCATAACCCAGTTCGGAAGCCTTAAAGCTTCGCTGTTTACATCACAAAACAGTATTTAATATTTTCATGTCAAACGTCCGGCGTGAAGCTAGGCACACTTCAGTAGCGTGTCTCGTGAACCGACTTCGGGAGCATTGTGATTATTTGTAGATCTTCGCTAACCGAGTAATGGGCAAATCCAAGCCTTTGCTTTCTTTAGCATATAAATATACATACGTACACTGAATGCATTTTTAATATGGACACCGTCGTTCATGTGTGGCCACGCAAGCGCACGCTGATTCCGCCCCTTAGAAAATTTTGAATATAGATATAGCGTCATTTAGGGCTAACCTTCGGGGTTAAAACGTTAGCCGAGGTGGTCTTGTATTGCTCTGAGCCGGTATACGCGAAATTTTAGACCCGCTCCGCGACTCGCGCTTAATCAATTTAAATTATTTTAATTGTCTCCGCGACGCCCGGCGTACCCTCGTTTCTTTTTTTTTTAGAGTGTTTGTACTGTCCAACGATTCGCGGCCTAAATTTTGCTTTATGAATATTTGCATGGTAATATTTATTTACGGCCCGAAACTACATTTCTTCTTTTGCATGCATTTGTAATAATTTATTTAGATATATATATACATTTACATCTAAATTTATAATTGGTACATCGTATGATTACTTATGTGTATTTGAACGCCTGCCTGATTTGTTGTACATTAATGTTTGTATTTGCACTATAGTACATACCCACCATTTATTAATAAAGCTGTGATATTTTCTTTGGTGGTTGATTTGATTGTTTTCTTCGTGCTGCTGGAAATTGTCCTGACCTTATGTACGGTCCGGCATAAGGATTAGAACTTGAGTCGTGGACCTGGCGCCCTATTTTTTTTTTTTTTTTAATACTTTTTCAGCATAGCTGGAACCCTGCGACCCTCGCGGCGAGCTAGCCCAATTAGGCCGATAGTTACCAGCCGGCAAAACATCAAATATAACTTTCGCCAAAAGGTAAGGCCGACCGTCTATCTTCCCTAACAAGAAGATTTTGACGCCCAACGCTTTGGGGCCTTGAAAGGATTTTTGACTACGTCGTTATTAGGGTACTTGGTGGTACTATAGTGCAAATCGAATTGTTAGGGTGTTAGAATTTATTATTGGCTAGGTGATTTACATTTGGTATTATTTATTGTCGATACTTGTTGGGTATTTACAATTGATTATTGCTAGTTATAGGTTGGTTTATTGCATGCTATTTACAGGTTTTGCTTGGGTTAGTTATAAGCCTAGTTTAAATAAGTTTTTGTGATCATCTTGTTCTGTTGGAACAGCAAGATGGTATTTAAATTAGATGTTAATCGTTTGCTCGTCGATGAACTCGATTATGAGCTTCGAGTTAGAGACATTGCCATTCAGGGCAACGTCCAAGACAAACGTAAATTACTCCGTGCTCGTATGAAGATAGATCTTCTTATGAATGTCACTTTCACTCCCGTGTCTTTCGACGCTACTGAAGAACTTGCGATCTGTGAAGACAAACTTTCTATTTTAGCTGCCGAAATTGATAGTGGCACCTCTAGGAACCTGGACAATGATGCCCAACGATTAGGTACTCGTCTTCTTCATGTTCAAGGTCGTCTAGGTCATATTCTAGCAGAACCAGATTCCGCTTCTAGGTTGGAGTCCTTGAAGGATAAATGCGAACAATTAATTGCCGCCTTGGAAGCGAAACTTCAGCTTCACGTTGATGCTCAAGCTCGTAACGATACGTCAGTCGCACCGAGTGATTCAAGCTCGGAGGACGGTTCAGTAGCTTCGCCCCAGACAAGTCATATTCGCCCCCATAGCTCTGCTGTCACTACGTCTCAGGAAGACGCTGCCTTGCCTATTCGTCCTATTGCTAGCTCGGTTACTTGGAGTCATCCTTTGTCCACTTCACAGTTCTTTGCCCCTCAGCCTATTCCTAGTAGCTCAGCCATTCAACCTGGCATGTATTTGGATTATCCACCCTTTGCCGATGCCGTCAATCGACGCTCGTCTGCTGCTGAAGAGGTCAATCATTCTGCATCGTATAGACCCACTTCAGCCAATTATTTAGCCATCAATAAATGGAGGATCACCTTCGATGGAGGAAATGGCTTAACTAGCTTTTTAGAGGAAATTGAAGAAACTCGCATAGCTCGAAACGTGTCCAAGGATCAACTTTTTGCTGCTGCCATCGAATTGTTCACTGGCAACGCTCGAATTTGGTTTCGTTCCATTCGCAACACTATCCGTTCATGGGATGAATTGATCATCGCCTTGAAAGCCGCTTTTCTGCCTTGCGACTACGAAACTAGCTTATGGGATGAGATCCGTAGTAGAACCCAAGGACCCGATGAGCCCGTGACGGTCTATGTTGCTATTATGGAGAACCTTTTTAGTCGCCTTTCTCGTTTACCTGTAGAAATGGAACGCATAGAGATTATGCGTAGAAACTTGCAACCATACTTACAGGCACAACTGGCTCTCTACTCTCCCACGAGTATCTCGCAACTCAGACAACTTGGAAAGTTAATTGAAGATGCTAAGGTGCGTGCTTCGAGGTTCAAGAATCCACCTCCGCCTTATCAAGCCCTCGAACCTGACTTGGCTTATCACAAGCCCCGTTTTGGAGCTAGAGCTGCTGCCATTGAGGAAACTAGTTCCACTCCTAGTCCCTCTGCCGAAGAACAAGTCTGCGATGTTACAGCCGCTCGACCCTATGGTGTGTGCTGGAACTGCGGAAAGCCCGATCATCGCATGGCCCAGTGCCCATCACTTCGCAATTCTA
Organism: Agriotes lineatus; assembly: GCA_940337035.1. NCBI lineage: Eukaryota > Metazoa > Arthropoda > Insecta > Coleoptera > Elateridae > Agriotes > Agriotes lineatus. The sequence goes on from CALNHX010001570.1 coordinate 4,729, forward strand.
GGAAGAAAAGCTCTGAAGCTAATATTGTCAAACAGTCACAAACAACGACCGATTTACCTACCGAACATCGCATTCTGCTCGATTTCATCTTAAGTCACGCCAGCAAAGATGAGAGGCCCTATCTTCGAGTCTCTATTTATGGCAAGGATCTACTTGGTTTGTTGGACTCCGGCGCGAGCCGTACCATTTTAGGTCGCCAAGGATGGGAAGTATTGAAGGGCGTCTGCAAATTAAGCTCTGTTAAATCTACCACCTGCAGCGTCGCCAACGGTGATAAATGCCATAGTATAGGTACACTTACCGTCCCCATCGTACTGAGAGATCGCGTGAGAACTTTCGAAGTCCTGGTTATTCCTTCACTCCCACATACATTAATTTTGGGCACCGACTTCTGGAAAAGGATGGCCCTTGTGCCAGATCTTCGCCATGGGGAATGGACCTTCTCCAAAGCCTCGGCTGACGAGCAAATCACAGCAATCCGTTCGACTGAACACCTCACGAACGACGAACAAGCTGTGCTTGATCAGACTATCAGCGAAGCTTTTTCCTTGATAGGAGATGGTGTAGGATGTACCCATTTAGTGGAACACGTAATCAAGACGGATGCTGAACCAATTAAGCAGCGCTATTATCCAATCTCGCCTGCTTTACAACAGCACGTGAATCAAGAGCTCGACGATATGTTGGAAAAGGGCATTGTGGAACCCTCAACATCCGCATGGTCATCGCCCATCGTTATGATAAAGAAGAAGGATGGCTCTTACCGCTTCTGTGTGGACTATCGGAAGCTCAACAAGGTTAGCCAACCTGATGCCTATCCACTTCCGTACATCAGCAACATCTTGGACAAGTTACGTGATGCACAATACCTGACCACGTTAGATGTCAAGTCAGCTTACTTTCAGGTGCCGGTTTCTGTCGCTAGCCGTCCGCTAACTGCCTTCACTGTCCCTAATCGTGGGTTGTACCAATTTTGTCGCCTCCCGTTCGGCCTTCATACCGCCCCGGCGACTTGGCAACGCCTTATCGACCGAGTTATTGGTGCCGACCTAGAACCTTACGCCTTCACATACTTGGATGACATTATTATCTGCACTCCTACCTTCGAACAACACCTGGAGGTCTTGAAGGAAGTCATATCTAGGATCGCCAAGGCCGGCCTAACTTTGAACCGGGAAAAATGTCATTTTTGCAAGCCCGAACTGAAGTACCTGGGGTACGTCGTGAACTCCAAAGGTCTACTCGTCGACCCGGAAAAGGTCGAAGCAATCTTGAACATCCCTAACCCCAAGACGGTACCAGAGGTTAGAAGGATATTGGGAATGGCATCGTGGTATCGGCGCTTTGTGCCTAACTTTTCTTCAGTTGTGTCACCTATGACTCGCCTGCTTCGCAAGAACCAGAAGTTTGTTTGGTCTGAAGAATGTCAAACCGCATTTGACACCATTAAAGACTGCCTCGTCTCGGCCCCTGTGCTCTCTTGCCCAGATTTCAGTCGGCCCTTCACCATTCAGACGGACGCCTCTGGTTATGGACTCGGAGCCGTCTTGTCCCAGACGTATCCTGAGGGAGAGAAGGTCGTCTGCTATATAAGCCGTTCACTCACGAAGAATGAGCGGAAGTTCAGCACAACGGAACGCGAATGTCTCGCGGTACTCTTCGCCATCGAAAAACTTCGCCCGTACATCGAGGGAACTAAGTTTGACGTCGTGACCGACCACTACGCCCTCAAGTGGTTGCATAATATTAAAGACCCCATAGGACGCATTGCGCGTTGGGCCATACGCCTACAACAATATAATTTCAATGTTATCCATCGCAAAGGCAAAGACAATGTCGTACCTGACGCTCTATCCAGGTCCGTACCTATTGTCGATGAGGTCACTGAGGACGATGATGTTCAAGACCGTTGGTATGCTCGGATGCGCCTAAAAGTCCGAAACGATCCACAGCACTATCCTGCTTGGCGCGAGTCGAATTCGCAACTCTACAAACATGTTAGGAGCCCGTATCCAGAACTCATGCAGGCCAATGAAGATTGGAAGATAGTTCTACCTAAGGACAAACGTTCAGAAATACTACGACGTAATCATGATGATCCTACCTCAGGACATCTTGGCGTTTCGAAAACCTTAGGTCGTATAGCTCAGAGGTACTACTGGCCCAAGATGCGAACGGACGTTCTGCGCTACATTCGCAACTGCAAGGTGTGTTCCCGCACTAAGCCTGACCAACGACCACCCGCTGGACATATGGGAGGTCACACAAACATCTCGAAGCCCTGGGAGGTTATCTGTATGGACCTCATAGGACCTCTACCTCGTTCATCTCGGGGATATCAGTATATACTCGTAGTGGCTGATTGTTTCTCTAAACTCCCTCTTGTATTTCCCCTTCGTAAGGCTACGGCCGCTGCAGTCGTACGTCACGTTGAAGAAAACGTGTTTTTATTGTTTGGCGCTCCGAAGAGAATTATCTGCGACAATGGTGTCCAGTTCAAGAGTCGCGAATTTACTGCCTTGGCTAGGAACTATGGCTGCAGAATAGCGTTTACAGCATTGTATCAACCTCAGGCAAATCCAACGGAACGCATCAATCGTGTTCTGAAAACAATGCTTACAGCGTACGTGTCCGACAAACAACGTGAGTGGGATAAATACTTACAACAAGTCGCTTGTGCCATAAGAACCTCCAAGCATGATGTCACTGGTCATAGCCCCTACTTTTTGAATTTTGGCCGAGAAATTACACTCGACGGGAATCCTGAAGAAAGACCTGAAGATGAAGGTCCCGAACTTCGTGTCATAAGGGATGAAAACCCCAACATAAGAGCCCAAGCACTGCAACGGTTGTACAAAGAAGTAAAAGTTCGTCTTGCTAGGGCCTACGATCGTTCGAAGGTATACTACAACCTGCGAAGACGACCTGATGAATATCAGATAGGCAACTCCGTTTGGAGAAGAAACTTCACGCAATCGGATGCTGCTAACCACTATACTGCTAAATTGGCACCCAAGTTCATTGGACCCTTTATAATTCATAAGAAATTGTCTCGCTTCATATATCAACTTAAGGATCCAGACGGACGTCTACGCGGGAATTGGCATGCCAAAGACTTGAAGCTCAACAACGCTGTCGACAATGATGATGATTTGGTTTAGTCTACGTCTTTTTGGGTGGCTGGTTTGGGGACGTCGGACGGAATCTTTGGGACCCAACTCACCTTTCCTTTTTCTCGAATTGGAGTCCCGACCTAAACATCTGGTCCCTTCATTTCTCGCATCTTTCTCTGTCTCATTTTTTTTTCTTGTTTGAAAGGGACGTTCCCTCTTTTTGCTGTGCTCGTTCTCTTTATACTTCGTGTTATTTTGGATATCAGTTCTATCTTCTGTCATTTGGAGATAGCTTCAGTGCTGTAGGTCGATCCTGGGCCTAAGTACTTAACCCTTGGTTGAGGTCGGTTTTCCTTTCCCTTCCTTCTTCTGTGTCGTTCGCTTTCCTGTCTCCCACTCCGCATTTTTCCGAGGTGTTTGCGTTTCGGGTGCATCTTTGTTGCAACCTGACGTAACCTTCCCTTCCACCGGCGCAGCTCACATCATCTTGCAGCGACGGAAGAGGTTGGTGTCTAGTTGTCTTCGATGATGTGCTTGAACTCTTACATCCTCTCTTCTTGTCTACTTCTTTAGATCCTTTGTTCCTTCCCTTTGTTTCTCTCCAGCAGGCATCGTTTTTTTTTTGGGCAATTCGGTTTTGATGGCATTTGTATGGTCGGGTAAATCTGGAGTGATTTACCCTCCCTTTTGTTGGGGGAGGATTTGTTACGATACTTTTGGAGTGCCCCCCGTAGCATTGAACTTTCGCTAGCTGAATTCTGAACTTGAATATTTATGGTTGGCTTTTGTCAATTTTTGCAAACTTTAAACTAGGTATAATTGGCTATATCTTATTTTTAATTACTCTCCTATAATTATCATGCAGTTTCGTAAGCAATCCCTCGTTTAACTACTCATATTTTGCAAATTAGGTTTATTCTTGCTATATTTCTACAAATATTTGGGTATGGCCGCTAGGCAACCGGTGATACAAATTGTTTTTAACTATTCCATTTGTTGCTAGAGCAATGTTATCTTTTTCTGCAGTCAAACTTGCCTGACTGGTTTTTTGGCTTCTCCTGGCCCAAATTTCTGTTATCAGATGACCTGTGGGCTGGGTTTTTGAATTTTTCGGCTTTCTTTTCAAGCTAAATTGTCGTGCTAGTAGGTGTTCCTCTGCAGCTAAGTGCTTCATAGCCCTTTGGTAGGGCTCGCCTCTTCGAATAGATTGTTTGAGGGATCTGGAAGCATTTCTGCGTTATCGTGGATGTTCGTAATGATTATTAGATAGCTACTTACTTGCATCCCTTCGCTTTTGGCGGATCTCCTGGACGCCTACTTTAGCGCGCTTCTTTCGGCTCGACTCCCAGATTGAGCCAAAAATTCCTGGCGGGAATTAAAACACTCCCCATCTGCTTGAAATCCTTCCTGTCTGGAGCAGGCCTATCCCGTTCGACTGCACCCTGCTGGAATCCAGTTCGATGCACTGGGCCCTAAGATAGTCGCATCGCCTGTAAATGTTGCAACTCTCGTGGGCAACACTGAAGATTGAGCAACTGCTTTACACTCACCTGCAAGTCATTCTGCAGCCTCCACAGCTGGCACTGCCTCCCGCAGCTGCAGCCGCCCTCGTTGCTTCGCTAGCTACGTCCAACAACAGGGGAGCAAACGGAGAGATTAGGTTCTGGTAAACTTTCCTGCAGGCAAGACGTTATTGTAGATAATATGCATTGCGCCTGTTGTACTTTATAACTGAATCATACTGTTTCATGCCGTTAGCACTTCGGGCATGTGATTTAGGTGATAGGTTTCGTGCATCGTTAGATTAGTAATATTTAGAATTTGTGTAATTAAATGTTAGGGCCGCCGCGCAATGATATGCGGATACCCTCTGCTACTTGCTAAATTGAGGTCATAAGGTTTACCTGTGTATTGCTCCGTTTGTGCCTTCGGGTCTCCTACCCTTATTGACCTGTTATCTGAAAAAAATTTATAGAGTAGAACTTGTAGCTTTGAGCTTCACTTGTGTCCTTTCTGGACGTCGCGTTTACTCACCAGCTTGCATAACCCAGTTCGGAAGCCTTAAAGCTTCGCTGTTTACATCACAAAACAGTATTTAATATTTTCATGTCAAACGTCCGGCGTGAAGCTAGGCACACTTCAGTAGCGTGTCTCGTGAACCGACTTCGGGAGCATTGTGATTATTTGTAGATCTTCGCTAACCGAGTAATGGGCAAATCCAAGCCTTTGCTTTCTTTAGCATATAAATATACATACGTACACTGAATGCATTTTTAATATGGACACCGTCGTTCATGTGTGGCCACGCAAGCGCACGCTGATTCCGCCCCTTAGAAAATTTTGAATATAGATATAGCGTCATTTAGGGCTAACCTTCGGGGTTAAAACGTTAGCCGAGGTGGTCTTGTATTGCTCTGAGCCGGTATACGCGAAATTTTAGACCCGCTCCGCGACTCGCGCTTAATCAATTTAAATTATTTTAATTGTCTCCGCGACGCCCGGCGTACCCTCGTTTCTTTTTTTTTTAGAGTGTTTGTACTGTCCAACGATTCGCGGCCTAAATTTTGCTTTATGAATATTTGCATGGTAATATTTATTTACGGCCCGAAACTACATTTCTTCTTTTGCATGCATTTGTAATAATTTATTTAGATATATATATACATTTACATCTAAATTTATAATTGGTACATCGTATGATTACTTATGTGTATTTGAACGCCTGCCTGATTTGTTGTACATTAATGTTTGTATTTGCACTATAGTACATACCCACCATTTATTAATAAAGCTGTGATATTTTCTTTGGTGGTTGATTTGATTGTTTTCTTCGTGCTGCTGGAAATTGTCCTGACCTTATGTACGGTCCGGCATAAGGATTAGAACTTGAGTCGTGGACCTGGCGCCCTATTTTTTTTTTTTTTTTATACTTTTTCAGCATAGCTGGAACCCTGCGACCCTCGCGGCGAGCTAGCCCAATTAGGCCGATAGTTACCAGCCGGCAAAACATCAAATATAACTTTCGCCAAAAGGTAAGGCCGACCGTCTATCTTCCCTAACAAGCTATCTATGTTTATAGGCGTTCCGAGCTTTTAAATTGCTTTCTAATATAAACAAAATAAGGAATTATTTGAACACAGAATGTTTAAATTTTTCTTTCGATTGGATTCATATTGAAACTCTCCTAAGCGTGCCTAGAAGCTATTGTAAGTGCTAATATGACGTTTATATCTAGTTTGAATGCATTATCTGACACTGCGAGATGCTTTTGGTGTACTTATTATTCATTTAAGCAGCACTTTTACCGTTTCGGTTGCAGTTAGGCTATTATACACAGCTAGCTATGTTAATAGGCGTTCAGACCCCTAACATTGCTCTATAATATACACAAAATAACGAATTATTTGAATACAAAATGTTTGAATTTGTCTTTCGATTGGATTCATATTGAAACACACCTAAACGTGCCTAGAAGCCTTTGTAAGTGCTAATATTTGTATCTAGTTTGAATGCAATATGCGACACTGCGAGATGCTTTGGGTGAACTTATTATTCATTTAAGCAGCACTTTTACCGTTTCGGTTGCAGTTAGGCTATTATACACAGCTAGCTATGTTTATAGGAGTTCAGAGCTCTAACATTGCTCTATAATATACACAAAATAACGAATTATTTGAATACAAAATGTTTGAATTTGTCTTTCGATTGGATTCATATTGAAACACACCTAAACGTGCCTAGAAGCCTTGTAAGTGCTAATGTTTGTATCTAGTTTGAATGCAATATGTGACACTGCGAGATGCTTTGGGTGAACTTATTATTCATTTAAGCAGCACTTTTACCGTTTCGGTTGCAGTTAGGCTATTATACACAGCTAGCTACGTTTATAGGAGTTCAGAGCTCTAACATTGCTCTATAATATACACAAAATAACGAATTATTTGAATACAAAATGTTTGAATTTGTCTTTCGATTGGATTCATATTGAAACTCACCTAAGCGTGCCCAGAAGCCTTCGTAAGTGCTAATATTACGTTTGTATCTAGTTTGAATGCAATATGTGACACTGCGAGTTGCTTTTGGTGTACTTATTAATCATTTAAGCAGCACTTTTACCGTTTAGGTTGCAGTTATCCTATTATACACAGCTAGCTATGTTTATAGGAGTTCAGAGCTCTAACATTGCTCTATAATATACACAAAATAACGAATTATTTGAATACAAAATGTTTGAATTTGTCTTTCCATTGGATTCATATTGAAACACACCTAAACGTGCCTAGAAGCCTTGTAAGTGCTAATGTTTGTATCTAGTTTGAATGCAATATGTGACACTGCGAGATGCTTTGGGTGAACTTATTATTCATTTAAGCAGCACTTTTACCGTTTCGGTTGCAGTTAGGCTATTATACACAGCTAGCTACGTTTATAGGCGTTCAGAGCTCTAACATTGCTCTATAATATACACAAAATAACGAATTATTTGAATACAAAATGTTTGAATTTGTCTTTCGATTGGATTCATATTGAAACACACCTAAACGTGCCTAGAAGCCTTGTAAGTGCTAATGTTTGTATCTAGGTTGAATGCAATATGTGACAATTTCGAGATGCTTTGCGTGAACTTGTTATTCATTTAAGCAGCACGTTCAGCGTTTCGGTTGCAGTTAGGCTATTGTACACAGCTAGCTATGTTTATAGGCGTTCCGAGCCTTTAAATTGCTTTCTAATATAAACAAAATAACGAATTATTTGAATACAGAATGTTTAAAAAACTGTACACAGCTAGCTATGTTTATAGTTGTTCCGAGCCTTTAAATTGCTTTCTAAAATAAACAAAATAACGAATTATTTGAAAACAGAATGTTTAAATTTTTCTTTCGATTGGATTCTTATTGAAACTCACCTAAGCGTGCGTAGAAGCCTTCGTAAGTGCTAATATGACGTTTGTATCTAGTTTATGTGCAATATGTAACACTGCGAAATGCTTTGGGTAAACTTATCATTCATTTAAGCAGCACTTTCAGAGTTTCGGTTGCAGTTAGGCTATTGTACACAGCTATCTATGTTTATAGGCGTTCCGAGCTTTTAAATTGCTTTCTAATATAAACAAAATAACGAATTATTTGAACACAGAATGTTTAAATTTTTCTTTCGATTGGATTCTTATTGAAACTCTCCGAAGCGTGCCTAGAAGCTATTGTAAGTGCTAATATGACGTTTGTATCTAGTTTGAATGCATTATCTGACACTGCGAGATGCTTTTGGTGTACTTATTATTCATTTAAGCAGCACTTTTACCGTTTCGGTTGCAGTTAGGCTATTATACACAGCTAGCTATGTTTATAGGCGTTCAGACCCCTAACATTGCTCTATAATATACACAAAATAACGAATTATTTGAATACAAAATGTTTGAATTTGTCTTTCGATTGGATTCATATTGAAACACACCTAAACGTGCCTAGAAGCCTTTGTAAGTGCTAATATTTGTATCTAGTTTGAATGCAATATGCGACACTGCGAGATGCTTTGGGTGAACTTATTATTCATTTAAGCAGCACGTTCAGCGTTTCGGTTGCAGTTAGGCTATTGTACACAGCTAGCTATGTTTATAGGCGTTCCGAGTTTTTAAATTGCTCTCTAATATAAACAAAATAACGAATTATTTGAATACAGAATGCTTAAATTTTTCTTTCGATTTGATTCATATTGAAACTCACCTAAGCGTGCGTAGAAGCCTTCGTAAGTGCTAATATGACGTTTTTATCTAGTTTGTGTGCAATATGTGACACTGCGAAATGCTTTGGGTAAACTTATCATTCATTTAAGCAGCACTTTCAGAGTTTCGGTTGCAGTTAGGCTATTGTACACAGCTAGCTATGTTTCTAGGCGTTCCGAGTTTTTAAATTGCTCTCTAATATAAACAAAATAACGAATTATTTGAACACAGAATGTTTAAATTTTTGTTTCCATCGGATTCATAATGAAACTCACCTAAGCGTGTCTAGAAGCCTTCGTAAGTGCTAATATGACGTTTGTATCTAGTTTGAATGCAATATCTGCCACTGCGAGATGCTTTTGGTGTACTTATTATTCATTTAAGCAGCACTTTTGCCGTGTCGGTTGCAGTTAGGCTATTGTACACAGCTAGCTATGTTTATAGGCGTTCCGAGCCTTTAAATTGCTTTCTAATATAAACAAAATAACGGATTATTTGAACACAGAATGCTTAAATTTTTCTTTCGATTGGATTCATATTGAAACTCTCCTAAGCGTGCCTAGAAGCTATTGTAAGTGCTAATATGACGTTTGTATCTAGTTTGAATGCATTATCTGACACTGCGAGATGCTTTTGGTGTACTTATTATTCATTTAAGCAGCACTTTTACCGTTTCGGTTGCAGTTAGGCTATTATACACAGCTAGCTATGTTTATAGGCGTTCAGACCCCTAACATTGCTCTATAATATACACAAAATAACGAATTATTTGAATACAAAATGTTTGAATTTGTCTTTCGATTGGATTCATATTGAAACACACCTAAACGTGCCTAGAAGCCTTTGTAAGTGCTAATATTTGTATCTAGTTTGAATGCAATATGCGACACTGCGAGATGCTTTGGGTGAACTTATTATTCATTTAAGCAGCACGTTCAGCGTTTCGGTTGCAGTTAGGCTATTGTACACAGCTAGCTATGTTTATAGGCGTTCCGAGTTTTTAAATTGCTCTCTAATATAAACAAAATAACGAATTATTTGAATACAGAATGCTTAAATTTTTCTTTCGATTTGATTCATATTGAAACTCACCTAAGCGTGCGTAGAAGCCTTCGTAAGTGCTAATATGACGTTTTTATCTAGTTTGTGTGCAATATGTGACACTGCGAAATGCTTTGGGTAAACTTATCATTCATTTAAGCAGCACTTTCAGAGTTTCGGTTGCAGTTAGGCTATTGTACACAGCTAGCTATGTTTCTAGGCGTTCCGAGTTTTTAAATTGCTCTCTAATATAAACAAAATAACGAATTATTTGAACACAGAATGTTTAAATTTTTGTTTCCATTGGATTCATAATGAAACTCACCTAAGCGTGTCTAGAAGCCTTCGTAAGTGCTAATATGACGTTTGTATCTAGTTTGAATGCAATATCTGCCACTGCGAGATGCTTTTGGTGTACTTATTATTCATTTAAGCAGCACTTTTGCCGTGTCGGTTGCAGTTAGGCTATTGTACACAGCTAGCTATGTTTATAGGCGTTCCGAGCCTTTAAATTGCTTTCTAATATAAACAAAATAACGGATTATTTGAACACAGAATGCTTAAATTTTTCTTTCGATTGGATTCATATTGAAACTCACCTAAGCGTGCCCAGAAGCCTTCGTAAGTGCTAATATTACGTTTGTATCTAGTTTGAATGCAATATGTGACACTGCGAGTTGCTTTTGGTGTACTTATTAATCATTTAAGCAGCACTTTTACCGTTTAGGTTGCAGTTATCCTATTATACACAGCTAGCTATGTTTATAGGCGTTCAGAGCCCTAACATTGCTCTATAATATACACAAAATAACGAATTATTTGAATACAAAATGTTTGAATTTGTCTTTCGATTGGATTCATATTGAAACACACCTAAACGTGCCTAGAAGCCTTGTAAGTGCTAATGTTTGTATCTAGTTTGAATGCAATATGTGACACTGCGAGATGCTTTGGGTGAACTTATTATTCATTTAAGCAGCACTTTTACCGTTTCGGTTGCAGTTAGGCTATTATACACAGCTAGCTATGTTTATAGGAGTTCAGAGCTCTAACATTGCTCTATAATATACACAAAATAACGAATTATTTGAATACAAAATGTTTGAATTTGTCTTTCGATTGGATTCATATTGAAACACACCTAAACGTGCCTAGAAGCCTTGTAAGTGCTAATGTTTGCATCTAGTTTGAATGCAATATGTGACACTGCGAGATGCTTTGGGTGAACTTATTATTCATTTAAGCAGCACTTTTACCGTTTCGGTTGCAGTTAGGCTATTATACACAGCTAGCTATGTTTATAGGAGTTCAGAGCTCTAACATTGCTCTATAATATACACAAAATAACGAATTATTTGAATACAAAATGTTTGAATTTGTCTTTCGATTGGATTCATATTGAAATACACCTAAACGTGCCTAGAAGCCTTGTAAGTGCTAATGTTTGTATCTAGTTTGAATGCAATATGTGACACTGCGAGATGCTTTGGGTGAACTTATTATTCATTTAAGCAGCACTTTTACCGTTTCGGTTGCAGTTAGGCTATTATACACAGCTAGCTACGTTTATAGGCGTTCAGAGCTCTAACATTGCTCTATAATATACACAAAATAACGAATTATTTGAATACAAAATGTTTGAATTTGTCTTTCGATTGGATTCATATTGAAACACACCTAAACGTGCCTAGAAGCCTTGTAAGTGCTAATGTTTGTATCTAGGTTGAATGCAATATGTGACAATTTCGAGATGCTTTGCGTGAACTTGTTATTCATTTAAGCAGCACGTTCAGCGTTTCGGTTGCAGTTAGGCTATTGTACACAGCTAGCTATGTTTATAGGCGTTCCGAGCCTTTAAATTGCTTTCTAATATAAACAAAATAACGAATTATTTGAATACAGAATGTTTAAAAAACTGTACACAGCTAGCTATGTTTATAGTTGTTCCGAGCCTTTAAATTGCTTTCTAAAATAAACAAAATAACGAATTATTTGAATACAGAATGTTTAAATTTTTCTTTCGATTGGATTCTTATTGAAACTCACCTAAGCGTGCGTAGAAGCCTTCGTAAGTGCTAATATGACGTTTGTATCTAGTTTATGTGCAATATGTAACACTGCGAAATGCTTTGGGTAAACTTATCATTCATTTAAGCAGCACTTTCAGAGTTTCGGTTGCAGTTAGGCTATTGTACACAGCTATCTATGTTTATAGGCGTTCCGAGCTTTTAAATTGCTTTCTAATATAAACAAAATAACGAATTATTTGAACACAGAATGTTTAAATTTTTCTTTCGATTGGATTCTTATTGAAACTCTCCGAAGCGTGCCTAGAAGCTATTGTAAGTGCTAATATGACGTTTGTATCTAGTTTGAATGCATTATCTGACACTGCGAGATGCTTTTGGTGTACTTATTATTCATTTAAGCAGCACTTTTACCGTTTCGGTTGCAGTTAGGCTATTATACACAGCTAGCTATGTTTATAGGCGTTCAGACCCCTAACATTGCTCTATAATATACACAAAATAACGAATTATTTGAATACAAAATGTTTGAATTTGTCTTTCGATTGGATTCATATTGAAACACACCTAAACGTGCCTAGAAGCCTTTGTAAGTGCTAATATTTGTATCTAGTTTGAATGCAATATGCGACACTGCGAGATGCTTTGGGTGAACTTATTATTTATTTAAGCAGCACGTTCAGCGTTTCGGTTGCCGTTAGGCTATTGTACACAGCTAGCTATGTTTATTGGCGTTCTGAGTTTTTAAATTGCTTTCTAAAATAAACAAAATAACGAATTATTTGAATACAGAATGTTTAAATTTTTCTTTCGATTGGATTCTTATTGAAACTCACCTAAGCGTGCGTAGAAGCCTTCGTTAGTGCTAATATGACGTTTTTATCTAGTTTGTGTGCAATATGTGACACTGCGAAATGCTTTGGGTAAACTTATCATTCATTTAAGCAGCACTTTCAGAGTTTCGGTTGCAATTAGGCTATTATACACAGCTAGCTATGTTTCTAGGCGTTCCGAGTTTTTAAATTGCTGTCTAATATAAACATAATAACGAATTATTTGAATACAGAATGTTTGAATTTGTCTTTCGATTGGATTCATATTGAAACACACCTAAACGTGCCTAGAAGCCTTGTAAGTGCTAATGTTTGTATCTAGTTTGAATGCAATATGTGACAATTTCGAGATGCTTTGGGTGAACTTATTATTCATTTAAGCAGCACGTTCAGCGTTTCGGTTGCAGTTAGGCTATTGTACACAGCTAGCTATGTTTATAGGCGTTCCGAGCCTTTAAATTGCTTTCTAATATAAACAAAATAACGAATTATTTGAATTCAGAATGTTTACATTTTTCTTTCGATTGGATTCTTATTGAAACTCACCTAAGCGTGCGTAGAAGCCTTCGTAAGTGCTAATATGACGTTTGTATCTAGTTTATGTGCAATATGTAACACTGCGAAATGCTTTGGGTAAACTTATCATTCATTTAAGCAGCACTTTCAGAGTTTCGGTTGCAGTTAGGCTATTGTACACAGCTATCTATGTTTATAGGCGTTCCGAGCTTTTAAATTGCTTTCTAATATAAACAAAATAACGAATTATTTGAACACAGAATGTTTAAATTTTTCTTTCGATTGGATTCTTATTGAAACTCTCCGAAGCGTGCCTAGAAGCTATTGTAAGTGCTAATATGACGTTTGTATCTAGTTTGAATGCATTATCTGACACTGCGAGATGCTTTTGGTGTACTTATTATTCATTTAAGCAGCACTTTTACCGTTTCGGTTGCAGTTAGGCTATTATACACAGCTAGCTATGTTTATAGGCGTTCAGACCCCTAACATTGCTCTATAATATACACAAAATAACGAATTATTTGAATACAAAATGTTTGAATTTGTCTTTCGATTGGATTCATATTGAAACACACCTAAACGTGCCTAGAAGCCTTTGTAAGTGCTAATATTTGTATCTAGTTTGAATGCAATATGCGACACTGCGAGATGCTTTGGGTGAACTTATTATTTATTTAAGCAGCACGTTCAGCGTTTCGGTTGCCGTTAGGCTATTGTACACAGCTAGCTATGTTTATTGGCGTTCTGAGTTTTTAAATTGCTTTCTAAAATAAACAAAATAACGAATTATTTGAATACAGAATGTTTAAATTTTTCTTTCGATTGGATTCTTATTGAAACTCACCTAAGCGTGCGTAGAAGCCTTCGTAAGTGCTAATATGACGTTTTTATCTAGTTTGTGTGCAATATGTGACACTGCGAAATGCTTTGGGTAAACTTATCATTCATTTAAGCAGCACTTTCAGAGTTTCGGTTGCAATTAGGCTATTATACACAGCTAGCTATGTTTCTAGGCGTTCCGAGTTTTTAAATTGCTGTCTAATATAAACATAATAACGAATTATTTGAATACAGAATGTTTGAATTTGTCTTTCGATTGGATTCATATTGAAACACACCTAAACGTGCCTAGAAGCCTTGTAAGTGCTAATGTTTGTATCTAGTTTGAATGCAATATGTGACAATTTCGAGATGCTTTGGGTGAACTTATTATTCATTTAAGCAGCACGTTCAGCGTTTCGGTTGCAGTTAGGCTATTGTACACAGCTAGCTATGTTTATAGGCGTTCCGAGCCTTTAAATTGCTTTCTAATATAAACAAAATAACGAATTATTTGAATTCAGAATGTTTACATTTTTCTTTCGATTGGATTCATATTGAAACTCACCTAAGCGTGCGTAGAAGCCTTTGTAAGTGCTAATATGACGTTTGTATCTAGTTTGAGTGCAATATGTGACACTGCGAAATGCTTTGGGTAAACTTATCATTCATTTAAGCAGCACTTTCAGAGTTTCGGTTGCAGTTAGGCTATTATAGACAGCTAGCTATGTTTATAGGCGTTCCGAGTCTTTAAATTGCTCTCTAATATAAACATAATAACGAATTATTTGAATACAGAATGTGTGAATTTGTCTTTCGATTGGATTTATATTGAAACACACCTAAACGTGCCTAGAAGCATTTGTAAGTGCTAATGTTTGTATCTAGTTTGAATGCAATATGTGACACTGAGAGATGCTTTGGGTGAACTTATTATTCATTTAAGCAGCACGTTCAACGTTTCGGTTGCAGTTAGGCTATTGTACACAACTAGCTATTTTTATAGGCGTTCCGAGCCTTTAAATTGCTTTCTAATATAAACAAAATAACGAATTATTTGAACACAAAATGTTTAAATTTTTCTTTCGAATGGATTCATATTAAAACTCACCTAAGCGTGTCTAGAAGCCTTCGTAAGTGCTAATATGACGTTTGTATCTAGTTTGAATGCAATATTTGACACTGCGAGTTGCTTTTGGTGTAATTATTAATCATTTAAGCAGCACTTTTACCGTTTAGGTTGCAGTTATCCTATTATACACAGCTAGCTATGTTTATAGGCGTTCAGAGCCCTAACATTGCTCTATAATATACACAAAATAACGAATTATTTGAATACAAAATGTTTGAATTTGTCTTTCGATTGGATTCATATTGAAACACACCTAAACGTGCCTAGAAGCCTTTGTAAGTGCTAATATTTGTATCTAGTTTGAATGCAATATGCGACACTGCGAGATGCTTTGGGTGAACTTATTATTCATTTAAGCAGCACGTTCAGCGTTTCGGTTGCAGTTAGGCTATTGTACACAGCTTGCTATGTTTATAGGCGTTCCGAGCCTTTAAATTGCTTTCTAATATAAACAAAATAACGAATTATTTGAACACAGAATGTTTAAATTTTTGTTTCCATTGGATTCATAATGAAACTCACCTAAGCGTGTCTAGAAGCCTTCGTAAGTGCTAATGTGACGTTTTTATCTAGTTTGTGTGCAATATGTGACACTGCGAAATGCTTTGGGTAAACTTATCATTCATTTAAGCAGCACTTTCAGAGTTTCGGTTGCAATTAGGCTATTATACACAGCTAGCTATGTTTCTAGGCGTTCCGAGTTTTTAAATTGCTGTCTAATATAAACATAATAACGAATTATTTGAATACAGAATGTTTGAATTTGTCTTTCGATTGGATTCATATTGAAACACACCTAAACGTGCCTAGAAGCCTTGTAAGTGCTAATGTTTGTATGTAGTTTGAATGCAATATGTGACAATTTCGAGATGCTTTGGGTAAACTTATTATTCATTTAAGCAGCACGTTCAGCGTTTCGGTTGCAGTTAGGCTATTGTACACATATAGCTATGTTTATAGGCGTTCCGAGCCTTTAAATTGCTTTCTAATATAAACAAAATAACGAATTATTTGAATTCAGAATGTTTACATTTTTCTTTCGATTGGATTCATATTGAAACTCACCTAAGCGTGCGTAGAAGCCTTTGTAAGTGCTAATATGACGTTTGTATCTAGTTTGAGTGCAATATGTGACACTGCGAAATGCTTTGGGTAAACTTATCATTCATTTAAGCAGCACTTTCAGAGTTTCGGTTGCAGTTAGGCTATTATAGACAGCTAGCTATGTTTATAGGCGTTCCGAGTCTTTAAATTGCTCTCTAATATAAACATAATAACGAATTATTTGAATACAGAATGTGTGAATTTGTCTTTCGATTGGATTTATATTGAAACACACCTAAACGTGCCTAGAAGCATTTGTAAGTGCTAATGTTTGTATCTAGTTTGAATGCAATATGTGACACTGAGAGATGCTTTGGGTGAACTTATTATTCATTTAAGCAGCACGTTCAACGTTTCGGTTGCAGTTAGGCTATTGTACACAACTAGCTATTTTTATAGGCGTTCCGAGCCTTTAAATTGCTTTCTAATATAAACAAAATAACGAATTATTTGAACACAAAATGTTTAAATTTTTCTTTCGAATGGATTCATATTAAAACTCACCTAAGCGTGTCTAGAAGCCTTCGTAAGTGCTAATATGACGTTTGTATCTAGTTTGAATGCAATATTTGACACTGCGAGTTGCTTTTGGTGTAATTATTAATCATTTAAGCAGCACTTTTACCGTTTAGGTTGCAGTTATCCTATTATACACAGCTAGCTATGTTTATAGGCGTTCAGAGCCCTAACATTGCTCTATAATATACACAAAATAACGAATTATTTGAATACAAAATGTTTGAATTTGTCTTTCGATTGGATTCATATTGAAACACACCTAAACGTGCCTAGAAGCCTTTGTAAGTGCTAATATTTGTATCTAGTTTGAATGCAATATGCGACACTGCGAGATGCTTTGGGTGAACTTATTATTCATTTAAGCAGCACGTTCAGCGTTTCGGTTGCAGTTAGGCTATTGTACACAGCTTGCTATGTTTATAGGCGTTCCAAGCCTTTAAATTGCTTTCTAATATAAACAAAATAACGAATTATTTGAACACAGAATGTTTAAATTTTTCTTTCGATTGGATTCATATTGAAACTCTCCTAAGCGTGCCTAGAAGCTATTGTAAGTGCTAATATGACGTTTGTATCTAGTTTGAATGCATTATCTGACACTGCGAGATCGTTTTGGTGTACTTATTATTCATTTAAGCAGCACTTTTACCGTTTCGGTTGCAGTTAGGCTATTATACACAGCTAGCTATGTTTATAGGCGTACAGACCCCTAACATTGCTCTATAATATACACAAAATAACGAATTATTTGAATACAAAATGTTTGAATTTGTCTTTCGATTGGATTCATATTGAAACACACCTAAACGTGCCTAGAAGCCTTTGTAAGTGCTAATATTTGTATCTAGTTTGAATGCAATATGCGACACTGCGAGATGCTTTGGGTGAACTTATTATTCATTTAAGCAGCACGTTCAGCGTTTCGGTTGCAGTTAGGCTATTGTACACAGCTAGCTATGTTTATAGGCGTTCCGAGTTTTTAAATTGCTCTCTAATATAAACAAAATAACGAATTATTTGAATACAGAATGCTTAAATTTTTCTTTCGATTTGATTCATATTGAAACTCACCTAAGCGTGCGTAGAAGCCTTCGTAAGTGCTAATATGACGTTTTTATCTAGTTTGTGTGCAATATGTGACACTGCGAAATGCTTTGGGTAAACTTATCATTCATTTAAGCAGCACTTTCAGAGTTTCGGTTGCAGTTAGGCTATTGTACACAGCTAGCTATGTTTCTAGGCGTTCCGAGTTTTTAAATTGCTCTCTAATATAAACAAAATAACGAATTATTTGAACACAGAATGTTTAAATTTTTGTTTCCATTGGATTCATAATGAAACTCACCTAAGCGTGTCTAGAAGCCTTCGTAAGTGCTAATATGACGTTTGTATCTAGTTTGAATGCAATATCTGCCACTGCGAGATGCTTTTGGTGTACTTATTATTCATTTAAGCAGCACTTTTGCCGTGTCGGTTGCAGTTAGGCTATTGTACACAGCTAGCTATGTTTATAGGCGTTCCGAGCCTTTAAATTGCTTTCTAATATAAACAAAATAACGAATTATTTGAACACAGAAAGCTTAAATTTTTCTTTCGATTGGATTCATATTGAAACTCATCTAAGCGTGCCCAGAAGCCTTTGTAAGTGCTAATATTACGTTTGTATCTAGTTTGAATGCAATATGTGACACTGCGAGTTGCTTTTGGTGTACTTATTAATCATTTAAGCAGCACTTTTACCGTTTAGGTTGCAGTTATCCTATTATACACAGCTAGCTATGTTTATAGGCGTTCAGAGCCCTAACATTGCTCTATAATATACACAAAATAACGAATTATTTGAATACAAAATGTTTGAATTTGTCTTTCGATTGGATTCATATTGAAACACACCTAAACGTGCCTGGAAGCCTTGTAAGTGCTAATGTTTGTATCTAGTTTGAATGCAATATGTGACACTGCGAGATGCTTTGGGTGAACTTATTATTCATTTAAGCAGCACTTTTACCGTTTCGGTTGCAGTTAGGCTATTATACACAGCTAGCTATGTTTATAGGAGTTCAGAGCTCTAACATTGCTCTATAATATACACAAAATAACGAATTATTTGAATACAAAATGTTTGAATTTGTCTTTCGATTGGATTCATATTGAAACACACCTAAACGTGCCTAGAAGCCTTGTAAGTGCTAATGTTTGTATCTAGTTTGAATGCAATATGTGACACTGCGAGATGCTTTGGGTGAACTTATTATTCATTTAAGCAGCACTTTTACCGTTTCGGTTGCAGTTAGGCTATTATACACAGCTAGCTATGCTTATAGGAGTTCAGAGCTCTAACATTGCTCTATAATATACACAAAATAACGAATTATTTGAATACAAAATGTTTGAATTTGTCTTTCGATTGGATTCATATTGAAACACACCTAAACGTGCCTAGAAGCCTTGTAAGTGCTAATGTTTGTATCTAGTTTGAATGCAATATGTGACACTGCGAGATGCTTTGGGTGAACTTATTATTCATTTAAGCAGCACTTTTACCGTTTCGGTTGCAGTTAGGCTATTATACACAGCTAGCTACGTTTATAGGGGTTCAGAGCTCTAACATTGCTCTATAATATACACAAAATAACGAATTATTTGAATACAAAATGTTTGAATTTGTCTTTCGATTGGATTCATATTGAAACACACCTAAACGTGCCTAGAAGCCTTGTAAGTGCTAATGTTTGTATCTAGGTTGAATGCAATATGTGACAATTTCGAGATGCTTTGCATGAACTTGTTATTCATTTAAGCAGCACGTTCAGCGTTTCGGTTGCAGTTAGGCTATTGTACACAGCTAGCTATGTTTATAGGCGTTCCGAGCCTTTAAATTGCTTTCTAATATAAACAAAATAACGAATTATTTGAATACAGAATGTTTAAAAAACTGTACACAGCTAGCTATGTTTATAGTTGTTCCGAGCCTTTAAATTGCTTTCTAAAATAAACAAAATAACGAATTATTTGAATACAGAATGTTTAAATTTTTCTTTCGATTGGATTCTTATTGAAACTCACCTAAGCGTGCGTAGAAGCCTTCGTAAGTGCTAATATGACGTTTGTATCTAGTTTATGTGCAATATGTAACACTGCGAAATGCTTTGGGTAAACTTATCATTCATTTAAGCAGCACTTTCAGAGTTTCGGTTGCAGTTAGGCTATTGTACACAGCTATCTATGTTTATAGGCGTTCCGAGCTTTTAAATTGCTTTCTAATATAAACAAAATAACGAATTATTTGAACACAGAATGTTTAAATTTTTCTTTCGATTGGATTCTTATTGAAACTCTCCGAAGCGTGCCTAGAAGCTATTGTAAGTGCTAATATGACGTTTGTATCTAGTTTGAATGCATTATCTGACACTGCGAGATGCTTTTGGTGTACTTATTATTCATTTAAGCAGCACTTTTACCGTTTCGGTTGCAGTTAGGCTATTATACACAGCTAGCTATGTTTATAGGCGTTCAGACCCCTAACATTGCTCTATAATATACACAAAATAACGAATTATTTGAATACAAAATGTTTGAATTTGTCTTTCGATTGGATTCATATTGAAACACACCTAAACGTGCCTAGAAGCCTTTGTAAGTGCTAATATTTGTATCTAGTTTGAATGCAATATGCGACACTGCGAGATGCTTTGGGTGAACTTATTATTTATTTAAGCAGCACGTTCAGCGTTTCGGTTGCAGTTAGGCTATTGTACACAGCTAGCTATGTTTATAGGCGTTCCGAGTTTTTAAATTGCTTTCTAAAATAAACAAAATAACGAATTATTTGAATACAGAATGTTTAAATTTTTCTTTCGATTGGATTCTTATTGAAACTCACCTAAACGTGCCTAGAAGCCTTTGTAAGTGCTAATATTTGTATCTAGTTTGAATGCAATATTTGACACTGCGAGTTGCTTTTGGTGTAATTATTAATCATTTAAGCAGCACTTTTACCGTTTAGGTTGCAGTTATCCTATTATACACAGCTAGCTATGTTTATAGGCGTTCAGAGCCCTAACATTGCTCTATAATATACACAAAATAACGAATTATTTGAATACAAAATGTTTGAATTTGTCTTTCGATTGGATTCATATTGAAACACACCTAAACGTGCCTAGAAGCCTTTGTAAGTGCTAATATTTGTATCTAGTTTGAATGCAATATGCGACACTGCGAGATGCTTTGGGTGAACTTATTATTCATTTAAGCAGCACGTTCAGCGTTTCGGTTGCAGTTAGGCTATTGTACACAGCTTGCTATGTTTATAGGCGTTCCAAGCCTTTAAATTGCTTTCTAATATAAACAAAATAACGAATTATTTGAACACAGAATGTTTAAATTTTTCTTTCGATTGGATTCATATTGAAACTCTCCTAAGCGTGCCTAGAAGCTATTGTAAGTGCTAATATGACGTTTGTATCTAGTTTGAATGCATTATCTGACACTGCGAGATGCTTTTGGTGTACTTATTATTCATTTAAGCAGCACTTTTACCGTTTCGGTTGCAGTTAGGCTATTATACACAGCTAGCTATGTTTATAGGCGTACAGACCCCTAACATTGCTCTATAATATACACAAAATAACGAATTATTTGAATACAAAATGTTTGAATTTGTCTTTCGATTGGATTCATATTGAAACACACCTAAACGTGCCTAGAAGCCTTTGTAAGTGCTAATATTTGTATCTAGTTTGAATGCAATATGCGACACTGCGAGATGCTTTGGGTGAACTTATTATTCATTTAAGCAGCACGTTCAGCGTTTCGGTTGCAGCTAGGCTATTGTACACAGCTAGCTATGTTTATAGGGGTTCCGAGTTTTTAAATTGCTCTCTAATATAAACAAAATAACGAATTATTTGAATACAGAATGCTTAAATTTTTCTTTCGATTTGATTCATATTGAAACTCACCTAAGCGTGCGTAGAAGCCTTCGTAAGTGCTAATATGACGTTTTTATCTAGTTTGTGTGCAATATGTGACACTGCGAAATGCTTTGGGTAAACTTATCATTCATTTAAGCAGCACTTTCAGAGTTTCGGTTGCAGTTAGGCTATTATAGACAGCTAGCTATGTTTATAGGCGTTCCGAGTCTTTAAATTGCTCTCTAATATAAACATAATAACGAATTATTTGAATACAGAATGTGTGAATTTGTCTTTCGATTGGATTTATACGTGCCTAGAAGCATTTGTAAGTGCTAATGTTTGTATCTAGTTTGAATGCAATATGTGACACTGAGAGATGCTTTGGGTGAACTTATTATTCATTTAAGCAGCACGTTCAACGTTTCGGTTGCAGTTAGGCTATTGTACACAACTAGCTATTTTTATAGGCGTTCCGAGCCTTTAAATTGCTTTCTAATATACACAAAATAACGAATTATTTGAACACAAAATGTTTAAATTTTTCTTTCGAATGGATTCATATTAAAACTCACCTAAGCGTGTCTAGAAGCCTTCGTAAGTGCTAATATGACGTTTGTATCTAGTTTGAATGCAATATTTGACACTGCGAGTTGCTTTTGGTGTAATTATTAATCATTTAAGCAGCACTTTTACCGTTTAGGTTGCAGTTATCCTATTATACACAGCTAGCTATGTTTATAGGCGTTCAGAGCCCTAACATTGCTCTATAATATACACAAAATAACGAATTATTTGAATACAAAATGTTTGAATTTGTCTTTCGATTGGATTCATATTGAAACACACCTAAACGTGCCTAGAAGCCTTTGTAAGTGCTAATGTTTGTATCTAGTTTGAATGCAATATGTGACACTGCGAGATGCTTTGGGTGAACTTATTATTCATTTAAGCAGCACGTTCAGCGTTTCGGTTGCAGTTAGGCTATTGTACACAGCTTGCTATGTTTATAGGCGTTCCGAGCCTTTAAATTGCTTTCTAATATAAACAAAATAACGAATTATTTGAACACAGAATGTTTAAATTTTTGTTTCCATTGGATTCATAATGAAACTCACCTAAGCGTGTCTAGAAGCCTTCGTAAGTGCTAATATGACGTTTGTATCTAGTTTGAATGCAATATCTGCCACTGCGAGATGCTTTTGGTGTACTTATTATTCATTTAAGCAGCACTTTTGCCGTGTCGGTTGCAGTTAGGCTATTGTACACAGCTAGCTATGTTTATAGGCGTTCCGAGCCTTTAAATTGCTTTCTAATATAAACAAAATAACGAATTATTTGAACACAGAATGCTTAAATTTTTCTTTCGATTGGATTCATATTGAAACTCACCTAAGCGTGCCCAGAAGCCTTCGTAAGTGCTAATATTACGTTTGTATCTAGTTTGAATGCAATATGTGACACTGCGAGTTGCTTTTGGTGTACTTATTAATCATTTAAGCAGCACTTTTACCGTTTAGGTTGCAGTTATCCTATTATACACAGCGAGCTATGTTTATAGGCGTTCAGGGCCCTAACATTGCTCTATAATATACACAAAATAACGAATTATTTGAATACAAAATGTTTGAATTTGTCTTTCGATTGGATTCATATTGAAACACACCTAAACGTGCCTAGAAGCCTTTGTAAGTGCTAATGTTTGTATCTAGTTTGAATGCAATATGTGACACTGCGAGATGCTTTGGGTGAACTTATTATTCATTTAAGCAGCACTTTTACCGTTTCGGTTGCAGTTAGGCTATTATACACAGCTAGCTATGTTTATAGGCGTTCAGAGCTCTAACATTGCTCTATAATATACACAAAATAACGAATTATTTGAATACAAAATGTTTGAATTTGTCTTTCGATTGGATTCATATTGAAACACACCTAAACGTGCCTAGAAGCCTTGTAAGTGCTAATGTTTGTATCTAGTTTGAATGCAATATGTGACACTGCGAGATGCTTTGGGTGAACTTATTATTCATTTAAGCAGCACTTTTACCATTTCGGTTGCAGTTAGGCTATTATACACAGCTAGCTACGTTTATAGGCGTTCAGGGCTCTAACATTGCTCTATAATATACACAAAATAACGAATTAATTGAATACAAAATGTTTGATTTTGTCTTTCGATTGGATTCATATTGAAACACACCTAAACGTGCCTAGAAGCCTTGTAAGTGCTAATGTTTGTATCTAGGTTGAATGCAATATGTGACAATTTCGAGATGCTTTGGGTGAACCTATTATTCGTTTAAGCAGCACGTTCAGCGTTTCGGTTGCAGGTAGGCTATTGTACACAACCAGCTATGTTTATAGGCGTTCCGAGCCTTTAAATTGCTTTCTAATATAAACAAAATAACGAATTATTTGAATACAGAATGTTTAAATTTTTCTTTCGATTGGATTCATATTGAAACTCACCTAAGCGTGCGTAGAAGCCTTTGTAAGTGCTAATATGACGTTTGTATCTAGTTTGAGTGCAATATGTGACACTGCGAAATGCTTTGGGTAAACTTATCATTCATTTAAGCAGCACTTTCAGAGTTTCGGTTGCAGTTAGGCTATTATACACAGCTAGCTATGTTTTGTAGGCGTTCCGAGTCTTTAAATTGCTCTCTAATATAAACATAATAACGAATTATTTGAATACAGAATGTTAGAATTTGTCTTTCGATTGGATTCATATTGAAACACACCTAAACGTGCCTAGAAGCCTTTGTAAGTGCTAATGTTTGTATCTAGTTTGAATGCAATATGTGACACTGCGAGATGCTTTGGGTGAACCTATTATTCATTTAAGCAGCACGTTCAGCGTTTCGGTTGCAGGTAGGCTATTGTACACAACCAGCTATGTTTATAGGCGTTCCGAGCCTTTAAATTGCTTTCTAATATAAACAAAATAACGAATTATTTGAACACAGAATGTTTAAATTTTTCTTTCGATTTAATTCATATTGAAACTCACCTAAGCGTGCGTAGAAGCCTTCGTAAGTGCTAATATGACGATTGTATCTAGTTTGTGTGCAATATGTGACACTGCGAAATGCTTTCGGTAAACTTATCATTCATTTAAGTAGCACTTTCAGAGTTTCGGTTGCAGTTAGGCTATTATACACAGCTAGCTATGTTTATAGGCGTTCCGAGTCTTTAAATTGCTCTCTAATATAAACATAATAACGAATTATTTGAATACAGAATGTTTAAATTTTTCTTTCGATGGGATTCATATTGAAACTCTCCTAAGCGTGCCTAGAAGCCTTTGTAAGTGCTAATATGACGTTTGTATCTAGTTTGAATGCAATATCTGACACTGCGAGATGCTTTTGATGTACTTATTATTCATTTAAGCAGCACTTTTACCGTTTCGGTTGCAGTTAGGCTATTGTACACAACTAGCTATGTTTATAGGCGTTCCGAGCCTTTAAATTGCTTTCTAATATAAACAAAATAACGAATTATTTGAACACAGAATGTTTAAATTTTTCTTTCGATTGGATTCATATTGAAACTCACCTAAGCGTGCCCAGAAGCCTTCGTAAGTGCTAATATGACGTTTGTATCTAGTTTGAATGCAATATGTGACACTGCGAGATGCTTTGGGTGAACTTATTATTCATTTAAGCAGCACTTTTGCCGTGTCGGTTGCAGTTAGGCTATTGTACACAGCTAGCTATGTTTATAGGCGTTACGAGCCTTTAAATTGCTTTCTAATATAAACAAAATAACGAATTATTTGAACACAGAATGTTTAAATTTTTCTTTCGATTGGATTCATATTGAAACTCACCTAAGCGTGCCCAGAAGCCTTCGTAAGTGCTAATATGACGTTTGTATCTAGTTTGAATGCAATATGTGACACTGCGAGTTGCTTTTGGTGAACTTATTAATAATTTAAGCAGCACTTTTACCGTTTAGGTTGCAGTTATCCTATCATACACAGCTAGCTATCTTTATAGGCGTTCAGAGCCCTAACATTGCCCTATAATATACACAAAATAACGAATTATTAGAATACAAAATGTTTGAATTTGTTTTTCGATTGGATTTATATTGAAACACACCCAAACGTGCCTAGAAGCCTTTGTAAGTGCTAATGTTTGTATCTAGTTTGAATGCAATATGTGACACTGCGTGATGCTTTGGGTAAACTTATTATTTATTTAAGTAGCAGGTTCAGCATTTCGGTTGCAGTTAGGCTATTGTACACAGCTTGCTATGTTTATAGGCGTTCCGAGCCTTTAAATTGCTTTCTAATATAAACAAAATAACGAATTATTTGAACACAGAATGTTTAAAATTTTGTTTCGATTGGATTCATATTGAATCTCACCTAAGCGTGCCTAGAAGCCTTCGTAAGTGCTAATATGACGTTTGTATCTAGTTTGAATGCAATATCTGACACTGCGAGATGCTTTTGGTGTACTTATTATTTTTTATTTAAGCAGCACTTTTACCGTTTCGGTTGCAGTTATGCTATTGTACACAGCTAGCTACGTTTATAGGCGTTCCGAGCCTTTAAATTGCTTTCTAATATAAACAAAATAACGAATTATTTGAACACAGAATGTTTAAATTTTTCTTTCGATTGGATTCATAATGAAACTCACCTAAGCGTGCCCAGAAGCCTTCGTAAGTGCTAATATGAGATTTTCATCCAGTTTGAATGCAGTATGTGACACTGCGAGATGCTTTTGGTGTACTTATTATTCGTTTAAGCAGCACGTTCAGCGTTTCGGTTGCAGTTATGCTTTTATACACAGCTAGCTATGTTTATAGGTGTTCAGAACCCTTAAATTGCTCTCTAACATAAACAAAATAACGAATTATTTGAATGCAGAATGTTTGAAATTTTGTTTCCATTGGATTCATATTGAAACACACCTAAGCGTGCCTAGAAACCTTCGTAAGTGCTAATATGAAGTTTTCATGCAGTTTGAATGTAATATGTGACGGTTCGAGACGCTTTCGGTGTACTAATTATCTATTTAAGCAGCACTTTTAGCATTTCGCTTGCAGTTAGGCTATTGTACACAGCTAGCTAAGTTTATAGGTGTTCAGAATCATTAAATTGCTCTCCAACTTAAACAAAATAACGAATTATTTGAATACAGAATGTTTGAATTTTTCTTTCGATTGGATTCATATTGAATCACACCTGAGCGTGCCTAGAAGCCTTTGTAAGTGCTAATATGAGGTTTTCAACCAGTTTGAATGCAATATGTGAAGTTGCGAGATGCTTTTGGTGTACTTATTATTCGTTTAAGCAGCACTTTTAGCGCTTCGGTTGCAGTCAGGCTTTTATACACAGCTAGCCATGTTTATAGACGTTTAAAGCTATGAAATTGCTCTCTAATATAAACAAAATTACGAGTTATTTGAATACAGATTGTATGTATTTGTCTTTCGATTGGATTCATATTGAAACACACTTAAGCGTGGCTAGAAGCCTTCGTAAGTGCTCATATGAGGTTTTCATCCAGTTTGAATGCAATATGTGACACTGAGAGATGCTTTTGGTGTACTTATTATTCATTTAAGCAGAACTTTCAGCGTTTCGGCTGTAGTTAGGCTATTATACAAAGCTAGATATATTTATAGTTGTTAAGAACCTTTAAGTTGCCCTCTAACATAAACAAAATTACGAATTATTTGAATACAGATTGTTTGTATTTTTCTTTCGATTGGATTCATAATGAAACACACTTAAGCGTGGCTAGAAGTATTCGTAAGTGCTAATATGAGGCTTTCATCCAGTTTGAATGCAACATGTAACACTGAGAGATGCTCTTGGTGTAATTATTATTCATTTAAGCAGCCCTTTTAGCGTTTCGGTTGCAGTTATGCTATTATACACAGCTAGCTAAGTTTATAGGTGTTCAGAACCCTTAAATTGCTCTCTATCTTAAACAAAATAACGAATTATTTGAATACAAATTGTTTGAATTTTTGTTTTGATTGGATTCATATTGAATCACACCTAAACGTGCCTAGAAGCCTTTGTAAGTGCTAATGTTTGTATCTAGTTTGAATGCAATATGTGACACTGCGAGATGCTTTGGGTGAACTTATTATTCATTTAAGCAGCACGTTCAGCGTTTCGGTTGCAGTTAGGCTATTGTACACAGCTTGCTATGTTTATAGGCGTTCCGAGCCTTTAAATTGCTTTCTAATATAAACAAAATAACGAATTATTTGAACACAGAATGTTTAAATTTTTGTTTCCATTGGATTCATAATGAAACTCACCTAAGCGTGTCTAGAAGCCTTCGTAAGTGCTAATATGACGTTTGTATCTAGTTTGAATGCAATATCTGCCACTGCGAGATGCTTTTGGTGTACTTATTATTCATTTAAGCAGCACTTTTGCCGTGTCGGTTGCAGTTAGGCTATTGTACACAGCTAGCTATGTTTATAGGCGTTCCGAGCCTTTAAATTGCTTTCTAATATAAACAAAATAACGAATTATTTGAACACAGAATGCTTAAATTTTTCTTTCGATTGGATTCATATTGAAACTCACCTAAGCGTGCCCAGAAGCCTTCGTAAGTGCTAATATTACGTTTGTATCTAGTTTGAATGCAATATGTGACACTGCGAGTTGCTTTTGGTGTACTTATTAATCATTTAAGCAGCACTTTTACCGTTTAGGTTGCAGTTATCCTATTATACACAGCGAGCTATGTTTATAGGCGTTCAGGGCCCTAACATTGCTCTATAATATACACAAAATAACGAATTATTTGAATACAAAATGTTTGAATTTGTCTTTCGATTGGATTCATATTGAAACACACCTAAACGTGCCTAGAAGCCTTTGTAAGTGCTAATGTTTGTATCTAGTTTGAATGCAATATGTGACACTGCGAGATGCTTTGGGTGAACTTATTATTCATTTAAGCAGCACTTTTACCGTTTCGGTTGCAGTTAGGCTATTATACACAGCTAGCTATGTTTATAGGCGTTCAGAGCTCTAACATTGCTCTATAATATACACAAAATAACGAATTATTTGTATACAAAATGTTTGAATTTGTCTTTCGATTGGATTCATATTGAAACACACCTAAACGTGCCTAGAAGCCTTGTAAGTGCTAATGTTTGTATCTAGTTTGAATGCAATATGTGACACTGCGAGATGCTTTGGGTGAACTTATTATTCATTTAAGCAGCACTTTTACCATTTCGGTTGCAGTTAGGCTATTATACACAGCTAGCTACGTTTATAGGCGTTCAGGGCTCTAACATTGCTCTATAATATACACAAAATAACGAATTAATTGAATACAAAATGTTTGATTTTGTCTTTCGATTGGATTCATATTGAAACACACCTAAACGTGCCTAGAAGCCTTGTAAGTGCTAATGTTTGTATCTAGGTTGAATGCAATATGTGACAATTTCGAGATGCTTTGGGTGAACCTATTATTCGTTTAAGCAGCACGTTCAGCGTTTCGGTTGCAGGTAGGCTATTGTACACAACCAGCTATGTTTATAGGCGTTCCGAGCCTTTAAATTGCTTTCTAATATAAACAAAATAACGAATTATTTGAATACAGAATGTTTAAATTTTTCTTTCGATTGGATTCATATTGAAACTCACCTAAGCGTGCGTAGAAGCCTTTGTAAGTGCTAATATGACGTTTGTATCTAGTTTGAGTGCAATATGTGACACTGCGAAATGCTTTGGGTAAACTTATCATTCATTTAAGCAGCACTTTCAGAGTTTCGGTTGCAGTTAGGCTATTATACACAGCTAGCTATGTTTTGTAGGCGTTCCGAGTCTTTAAATTGCTCTCTAATATAAACATAATAACGAATTATTTGAATACAGAATGTTAGAATTTGTCTTTCGATTGGATTCATATTGAAACACACCTAAACGTGCCTAGAAGCCTTTGTAAGTGCTAATGTTTGTATCTAGTTTGAATGCAATATGTGACACTGCGAGATGCTTTGGGTGAACCTATTATTCATTTAAGCAGCACGTTCAGCGTTTCGGTTGCAGGTAGGCTATTGTACACAACCAGCTATGTTTATAGGCGTTCCGAGCCTTTAAATTGCTTTCTAATATAAACAAAATAACGAATTATTTGAACACAGAATGTTTAAATTTTTCTTTCGATTTAATTCATATTGAAACTCACCTAAGCGTGCGTAGAAGCCTTCGTAAGTGCTAATATGACGATTGTATCTAGTTTGTGTGCAATATGTGACACTGCGAAATGCTTTCGGTAAACTTATCATTCATTTAAGTAGCACTTTCAGAGTTTCGGTTGCAGTTAGGCTATTATACACAGCTAGCTATGTTTATAGGCGTTCCGAGTCTTTAAATTGCTCTCTAATATAAACATAATAACGAATTATTTGAATACAGAATGTTTAAATTTTTCTTTCGATGGGATTCATATTGAAACTCTCCTAAGCGTGCCTAGAAGCCTTTGTAAGTGCTAATATGACGTTTGTATCTAGTTTGAATGCAATATCTGACACTGCGAGATGCTTTTGATGTACTTATTATTCATTTAAGCAGCACTTTTACCGTTTCGGTTGCAGTTAGGCTATTGTACACAACTAGCTATGTTTATAGGCGTTCCGAGCCTTTAAATTGCTTTCTAATATAAACAAAATAACGAATTATTTGAACACAGAATGTTTAAATTTTTCTTTCGATTGGATTCATATTGAAACTCACCTAAGCGTGCCCAGAAGCCTTCGTAAGTGCTAATATGACGTTTGTATCTAGTTTGAATGCAATATGTGACACTGCGAGATGCTTTGGGTGAACTTATTATTCATTTAAGCAGCACTTTTGCCGTGTCGGTTGCAGTTAGGCTATTGTACACAGCTAGCTATGTTTATAGGCGTTACGAGCCTTTAAATTGCTTTCTAATATAAACAAAATAACGAATTATTTGAACACAGAATGTTTAAATTTTTCTTTCGATTGGATTCATATTGAAACTCACCTAAGCGTGCCCAGAAGCCTTCGTAAGTGCTAATATGACGTTTGTATCTAGTTTGAATGCAATATGTGACACTGCGAGTTGCTTTTGGTGAACTTATTAATAATTTAAGCAGCACTTTTACCGTTTAGGTTGCAGTTATCCTATCATACACAGCTAGCTATCTTTATAGGCGTTCAGAGCCCTAACATTGCCCTATAATATACACAAAATAACGAATTATTAGAATACAAAATGTTTGAATTTGTTTTTCGATTGGATTTATATTGAAACACACCCAAACGTGCCTAGAAGCCTTTGTAAGTGCTAATGTTTGTATCTAGTTTGAATGCAATATGTGACACTGCGTGATGCTTTGGGTAAACTTATTATTTATTTAAGTAGCAGGTTCAGCATTTCGGTTGCAGTTAGGCTATTGTACACAGCTTGCTATGTTTATAGGCGTTCCGAGCCTTTAAATTGCTTTCTAATATAAACAAAATAACGAATTATTTGAACACAGAATGTTTAAAATTTTGTTTCGATTGGATTCATATTGAATCTCACCTAAGCGTGCCTAGAAGCCTTCGTAAGTGCTAATATGACGTTTGTATCTAGTTTGAATGCAATATCTGACACTGCGAGATGCTTTTGGTGTACTTATTATTTTTTATTTAAGCAGCACTTTTACCGTTTCGGTTGCAGTTATGCTATTGTACACAGCTAGCTACGTTTATAGGCGTTCCGAGCCTTTAAATTGCTTTCTAATATAAACAAAATAACGAATTATTTGAACACAGAATGTTTAAATTTTTCTTTCGATTGGATTCATAATGAAACTCACCTAAGCGTGCCCAGAAGCCTTCGTAAGTGCTAATATGAGATTTTCATCCAGTTTGAATGCAGTATGTGACACTGCGAGATGCTTTTGGTGTACTTATTATTCGTTTAAGCAGCACGTTCAGCGTTTCGGTTGCAGTTAGGCTTTTATACACAGCTAGCTATGTTTATAGGTGTTCAGAACCCTTAAATTGCTCTCTAACATAAACAAAATAACGAATTATTTGAATGCAGAATGTTTGAAATTTTGTTTCCATTGGATTCATATTGAAACACACCTAAGCGTGCCTAGAAACCTTCGTAAGTGCTAATATGAAGTTTTCATGCAGTTTGAATGTAATATGTGACGGTTCGAGACGCTTTCGGTGTACTAATTATCTATTTAAGCAGCACTTTTAGCATTTCGCTTGCAGTTAGGCTATTGTACACAGCTAGCTAAGTTTATAGGTGTTCAGAATCATTAAATTGCTCTCCAACTTAAACAAAATAACGAATTATTTGAATACAGAATGTTTGAATTTTTCTTTCGATTGGATTCATATTGAATCACACCTGAGCGTGCCTAGAAGCCTTTGTAAGTGCTAATATGAGGTTTTCAACCAGTTTGAATGCAATATGTGAAGTTGCGAGATGCTTTTGGTGTACTTATTATTCGTTTAAGCAGCACTTTTAGCGCTTCGGTTGCAGTCAGGCTTTTATACACAGCTAGCCATGTTTATAGACGTTTAAAGCTATGAAATTGCTCTCTAATATAAACAAAATTACGAGTTATTTGAATACAGATTGTATGTATTTGTCTTTCGATTGGATTCATATTGAAACACACTTAAGCGTGGCTAGAAGCCTTCGTAAGTGCTCATATGAGGTTTTCATCCAGTTTGAATGCAATATGTGACACTGAGAGATGCTTTTTGGTGTACTTATTATTCATTTAAGCAGAACTTTCAGCGTTTCGGCTGTAGTTAGGCTATTATACAAAGCTAGATATATTTATAGTTGTTAAGAACCTTTAAGTTGCCCTCTAACATAAACAAAATTACGAATTATTTGAATACAGATTGTTTGTATTTTTCTTTCGATTGGATTCATAATGAAACACACTTAAGCGTGGCTAGAAGTATTCGTAAGTGCTAATATGAGGCTTTCATCCAGTTTGAATGCAACATGTAACACTGAGAGATGCTCTTGGTGTAATTATTATTCATTTAAGCAGCCCTTTTAGCGTTTCGGTTGCAGTTATGCTATTATACACAGCTAGCTAAGTTTATAGGTGTTCAGAACCCTTAAATTGCTCTCTATCTTAAACAAAATAACGAATTATTTGAATACAAATTGTTTGAATTTTTGTTTTGATTGGATTCATATTGAATCACACCTAAGCGTGCATAGAAGCCTTCTTAAGTGCTAATATGAGGTTTTCATCCAGTTTGAACGCAATATGTGACTCTACGAGATGCTTTCGGTGTACTAATTATTTATTTAAGCAGCAGTTTTAGCGTTTCGGTCGCAGTTAGGTTATTATACACAGCTAGCTAAGTTTATAGTCGTTCAGAACCCTTAAATTGCTCTCTATCTTAAACAAAATAACGAATTATTTGAATACAAATTGTTTGAATTTTTCTTTCGATTGGATTCATATTGAATCACATCTAAGCGTGCCTAGAAGCCTTCGTAAGTGCTAATATAAGGTTTTCAACCTGTTTGAATGCAATATGTGACGTTGCGAGAAGCTTTTGGTGTACTTATTATTCATTTAAGCAGCACTTTTAGCGTTTCGGTTGCAGTTAGGTTATTATATACAGTTAGCTAAGTTTATAGGTGTTCAGAACCCTTAAATTGCCCTCTAACATTAACAAAATCACGAATCATTTGAATACAGAATGTTTGAATTTTTGTTTCGACTGGATTCATATTGAAACACATCTAAGCGTGCCTAGAAGTTTTCGTAAGTATTAATATGAGGGTTTCAACCTGTTCGAATGCAATATGTGACGTTGCGAGATGCTTTTGGTGTACTTATTATTCATTTAAGAAGCACTTTTAGCGTGTCGGTCGCAGTTAGGCTATTATACACAGCTAGTTAAGTTTATAGGTGTTCAGATCCCTTAAATTGTTCTCTAACTTAAACAAAATAACGTATTATTTGTATACAGAATGTTTGAATTTTTCTTTCGATTGGATTCATATTGAATCACACCTAAGCGTGCCTAGAAGCCTTTGTAAGTGCTAATATGAGGTTTTCAACCAGTTTGAAAGCAATATGTGACACTGCGCGATCCTTTGGGTGTACTAATTATTTATTTAAGATGCAGTTTTAGCGTTTCGGTTGCAGTTAGGCTATTATACACTGCTACCTAGGTTTATAGTCGTTCAGAACCCTTAAATTGCTCTGTAACTTTAACAAAATAACGAATTATTTGAATACAGAATGTTTGAATTTTTCTTTCGATTGGATTCATATTGAATCACACCTGAGCGTGCCTAGAAGCCTTTGTAAGTGCTAATATGAGGTCTTCATCCAGTTTGAATGCAATATGTGACACTGCGCGATGCATTCGGTGTACTAATTATTTATTTAAGCAGCAGTTTTAGCGTTTCGGTTGTAGTTATGCTATTATACACAGCTAGCTAAGTTTATTGGTGTTCAGAACCCTTAAATTGCTCTCTAACTTAAACATAATAACGAATTATTTGAATACAGATTGTTTGTATTCTTCTTTGATTGGATTCATATTGAATCACACCTAAGCGTGCCTAGAAGCCTTCGCAAGTGGTAATATGAGGTTTTCAACCTGTTTGAATGCAATTTGTGACGTTGCGAGATGTTTTTGGTGTACTTATTATTCATTTAAGCAGCACTTTTATCGTTTTGGTTGCAGTTAGGCTATTATACACAGCTAGCTAAGTTTATAGGTGTTCAGAACCCTTAAAGTGCTTTCTAACTTAAACAAAATAACGAATTATTTGAATACAGAATGTTTGAATTTTTCTTTCGATTG
This sequence comes from Agriotes lineatus, assembly GCA_940337035.1. NCBI lineage: Eukaryota > Metazoa > Arthropoda > Insecta > Coleoptera > Elateridae > Agriotes > Agriotes lineatus. The sequence continues at coordinate 39,306 of CALNHX010001570.1, forward strand.
GATTCATATTGAATCACACCTGAGCGTGCCTAGAAGCCTTTGTAAGTGCCAATATGAGGTCTTCATCCAGTTTGAATGCAATATGTGACACTGCGCGATGCTTTCGGTGTACTAAGTATTTATTTAAGCAGCAGTTTTAGCGTTTCGGTTGCAGTTAGGCTATTATACACTGCTACCTAGGTTTATAGTCGTTCAGAACCCTTAAATTGCTCTGTAACTTTAACAAAATAACGAATTATTTGAATACAGAATGTTTGAATTTTTCTTTCGATTGGATTCATATTGAATCACACCTGAGCGTGCCTAGAAGCCTTTGTAAGTGCTAATATGAGGTCTTCATCCAGTTTGAATGCAATATGTGACACTGCGCGATGCATTCGGTGTACTAATTATTTATTTAAGCAGCAGTTTTAGCGTTTCGGTTGTAGTTATGCTATTATACACAGCTAGCTAAGTTTATTGGTGTTCAGAACCCTTAAATTGCTCTCTAACTTAAACATAATAACGAATTATTTGAATACAGATTGTTTGTATTCTTCTTTGATTGGATTCATATTGAATCACACCTAAGCGTGCCTAGAAGCCTTCGCAAGTGGTAATATGAGGTTTTCAACCTGTTTTAATGCAATTTGTGACGTTGCGAGATGTTTTTGGTGTACTTATTATTCATTTAAGCAGCACTTTTATCGTTTTGGTTGCAGTTAGGCTATTATACACAGCTAGCTAAGTTTATAGGTGTTCAGAACCCTTAAATTGTTCTCTAACTTAAACAAAATAACGTATTATTTGTATACAGAATGTTTGAATTTTTCTTTCGATTGGATTCATATTGAATCACACCTAAGCGTGCCTAGAAGCCTTTGTAAGTGCTAATATGAGGTTTTCAACCAGTTTGAAAGCAATATGTGACACTGCGCGATCCTTTGGGTGTACTAATTATTTATTTAAGCAGCAGTTTTAGCGTTTCGGTTGCAGTTAGGCTATTATACACTGCTACCTAGGTTTATAGTCGTTCAGAACCCTTAAATTGCTCTGTAACTTTAACAAAATAACGAATTATTTGAATACAGAATGTTTGAATTTTTCTTTCGATTGGATTCATATTGAATCACACCTGAGCGTGCCTAGAAGCCTTTGTAAGTGCTAATATGAGGTCTTCATCCAGTTTGAATGCAATATGTGACACTGCGCGATGCATTCGGTGTACTAATTATTTATTTAAGCAGCAGTTTTAGCGTTTCGGTTGTAGTTATGCTATTATACACAGCTAGCTAAGTTTATTGGTGTTCAGAACCCTTAAATTGCTCTCTAACTTAAACATAATAACGAATTATTTGAATACAGATTGTTTGTATTCTTCTTTGATTGGATTCATATTGAATCACACCTAAGCGTGCCTATAAGCCTTCGCAAGTGGTAATATGAGGTTTTCAACCTGTTTGAATGCAATTTGTGACGTTGCGAGATGTTTTTGGTGTACTTATTATTCATTTAAGCAGCACTTTTATCGTTTTGGTTGCAGTTAGGCTATTATACACAGCTAGCTAAGTTTATAGGTGTTCAGAACCCTTAAAGTGCTTTCTAACTTAAACAAAATAACGAATTATTTGAATACAGAATGTTTGAATTTTTCTTTCGATTCGATTCATATTGAATCACACCTGAGCGTGCCTAGAAGCCTTTGTAAGTGCTAATATGAGGTCTTCATCCAGTTTGAATGCAATATGTGACACTGCGCGATGCTTTCGGTGTACTAAGTATTTATTTAAGCAGCAGTTTTAGCGTTTCGGTTGCAGTTATGTTATTATACACAGCTAGCTAAGTTTATAGGTGTTCAAAACCCTTAAAGTGCTTTCTAACTTAAACAAAATAACGAATTATTTGAATACAGAATGTTTGAATTTTTCTTTCGATTGGATTCATATTGAATCACACCTGAGCGTGCCTAGAAGCCTTTGTAAGTGCTAATAAGAGGTCTTCATCCAGTTTGAATGCAATATGTGACACTGCGCGATGCTTTCGGTGTACTAATTATTTATTTAAGCAGCAGTTTTAGCGTTTCGGTTGCAGTTATGCTATTATACACAGCTAGCTAAGTTTATTGGTGTTCAGAACCCTTAAATTGCTCTCTAACTTAAACATAATAACGAATTATTTGAATACAGATTGTTTGTATGCTTCTTTGATTGGATTCATATTGAATCACACCTAAGCGTGCCTAGAAGCCTTCGCAAGTGGTAATATGAGGTTTTCAACCTGTTTGAATGCAATTTGTGACGTTGCGAGATGTTTTTGGTGTACTTATTATTCATTTAAGCAGCACTTTTATCGTTTTGGTTGCAGTTAGGCTATTATACACAGCTAGCTAAGTTTATAGGTGTTCAGAACCCTTAAAGTGCTTTCTAACTTAAACAAAATAACGAATTATTTGAATACAGAATGTTTGAATTTTTCTTTCGATTGAATTCATATTGAATCACACCTGAGCGTGCCTAGAAGCCTTTGTAAGTGCTAATATGAGGTCTTCATCCAGTTTGAATGCAATATGTGACACTGCGCGATGCTTTCGGTGTACTAAGTATTTATTTAAGCAGCAGTTTTAGCGTTTTGGTTGCAGTTATGCTATTATACACAGCTAGCTAAGTTTATAGGTGTTCAGAACCCTTAAAGTGCTTTCTAACTTAAACAAAATAACGAATTATTTGAATACAGAATGTTTGAATTTTTCTTTCGATTGGATTCATATTAAATCACACCTGAGCGTGCCTAGAAGCCTTTGTAAGTGCTAATATGAGGTCTTCATCCAGTTTGAATGCAATATGTGACACTGCGCGATGCTTTCGGTGTACTAATTATTTATTTAAGCAGCAGTTTTAGCGTTTCGGTTGCAGTTATGCTATTATACACAGCTAGCTAAGTTTATTGGTGTTCAGAACCCTTAAATTGCTCTCTAACTTCAACATAATAACGAATTATTTGAATACAGATTGTTTGTATTCTTCTTTGATTGGATTCATATTGAATCACACCTAAGCGTGCCTTGAAGCCATCGCAAGTGCTAATATGAGGTTTACAACCAGTTTGAATGCAATATGTGAAGTTGCGAGATGCTTTTGGTATACTTATTATCCATTTAAGCAGAACTTTCAGCGTTTCGGCTGTAGTTAGGCTATTATACAAAGCTAGCTATGTTTATAGTTGTTCAGAACCCTTAAGTTGCTCTCTAACATAAACAAAATTACGAATTATTTGAATACAGAACGTTTGAAACTTTGTTTCGATTGGATTCAAATTGAAACACACCTAAGCGTACCTAGAAACCGTCGTAAGTGCTAATATGATGTTTTCATCCAGTTTGAATGCAATATGTGACTATGCGAGATGCTTTTGGTGTACTTAGTATTCATTTAAGCAGCACTTTTATCGTTTCGGTTGCAGTTAGGCTATTATACACAGCTAGCTAAGTTTATAGGTGTTCAGAACCCTTAAAGTGCTTTCTAACTTAAACAAAATAACGAATTATTTAAATACAGAATGTTTGAATTTTTCTTTCGATTGGATTCATATTGAATCACACCTGAGCGTGCCTAGAAGCTTTTGTAAGTGCTAATATGAGGTCTTCATCCAGTTTGAATGCAATATGTGACACTGCGCGATGCTTTCGGTGTACTAATTATTTATTTAAGCAGCAGTTTTAGCGTTTCGGTTGCAGTTATGCTATTATACACAGCTAGCTAAGTTTATTGGTGTTCAGAACCCTTAAATTGCTCTCTAACTTAAACATAATAACGAATTATTTGAATACAGATTGTTTGTATTCTTCTTTGATTGGATTCATATTGAATCACACCTAAGCGTGCCTTGAAGCCATCGCAAGTGCTAATATGAGGTTTACAACCAGTTTGAATGCAATATGTGAAGTTGCGAGATGCGTTTGGTGTACTTATTATTCATTTAAGCAGAACTTTCAGCGTTTCGGCTGTAGTTAGGCTATTATACAAAACTAGCTATGTTTATAGTTGTTCAGAACCCTTAAGTTGCCCTCTAACATAAAAAAATTACGAATTATTTGAATACAGAACGTTTGAAACTTTGTTTCGATTGGATTCAAATTGAAACACACCTAAGCGTACCTAGAAACCGTCGTAAGTGCTAATATGAGGTTTTCATCCAGTTTGAATGCAATATGTGACTATGCGAGATGCTTTTGGTGTACTTATTATTCATTTGAACAGCACTTTTAGCGTTTCGGTTGCAGTTAGGCTATTATACACATCTAGCATTGTTTATAGGAGTTCAGAACCCTTAAATTGCCCTCTAACTTAAACAAAATAACGAATTATTTGAATACAGAATGTTGGAATTTTTGTTTCGTTTGGATTCATATTGAATTACACTTAAGCGTGCCTCGAAGCCTTTGTAATGCAAATATGAGTTTTTCATCCAGTTTGAATGCAATATGTGACTATGCGAGATGCTTTTGGTGTACTTATTATTCATTTAAACAGCACTTTTAGCGTTTCGGTTGCAGTTAAGCTATTATACACAGCTAGCATTGTTTATAGGAGTTCGGAACCCTTAAATTACTCTCTAACATAAACAAAATAACGAATTATTTTAAAACAAAATGTTTGAATTTTTCTTTCGATTGGATTCATATTGAATCACACCTAAGCGTGCCTAGAAGCCTTCGTAAGTGCTAATATGAGGTTTTCAACCAGTTTTAATGCAATATGTGACGTTACGAGATGCTTTTGGTGTAGTTATTATTTATTTATGCAGCACTTTCAGCGTTTCGGTTGCAGTTAGGCTATTATACACTGCTAGCTAAGTTTATAGGTGTTCAGAACCCTTAAATTGCTCTCTAACATAAACAAAATAACGAATTATTTAAATACAAAATGTTTGAATTTTTCTTTCGATTGGATTCATATTGAATCACACCTAAGCGTGCCTAGAAGCCTTCAGCAAGATTGAGATATTTGGATCATGTGTAATACGAATGCAAAAAATAACCTCATACTGTATATATGTTGTGTTTACATACCTCCGGGGCCGAATTTTAGAACCACTTTAAATTATTTTCTTGCAAAATTATCTAACATCATGTCTTCTTTAAAAAATAACGAAACAATTTTAATTTGTGGCGATTTTAATCTGCCTAACATTAATTGGGTTAAAAACAGTGATAATCCTAGCATGCAACCGTCAGCTACTTATGATTGTATTTCAAATGTATTTATAGATTCACTTTCTGAAAACAATTTATTTCAAAAACTTCTTTACCGAGTAATTTTTAACACATTCAAGGGAACTATTATACCACAGCAGCATGGATTTTGTTCTAATAGATCTGTTTCATCAAATTTACTTATTTTCACAAATCTTATAAAAAACTGCATAGATCAAAGGTTAGAAGTACATGCTGTGTATACCGACTTCAGCAAAGCCTTTGATAAGGTCGATCACTTTCTGTTAATTGATAAATTAAATATGCTCGGTATACATGGCGATCTTTTACGATGGATTTCTTCTTACTTAGATCATAGAACTCAGTGTGTATCGTTTAACGGTTATACATCAAATAGTGTCTCCATTACCTCCGGAGTACCGCAGGATTCACATCTAGGGCCACTGTTGTTTATACTCTACATTAATGATATTTCTAAATGCTTTAAAAACACCAATTTTTTGTTGTATGCGGATGATTTAAAAATTTACTCAAAAATTAACAGCATTAACGACTGTTATAATTTTCAAAATGATTTAAATAAATTTTCTAACTACTGTACTGATAACCGTTTACTACTTAATACTGATAAATGTTATTCAATTAAATTTTCGAGAAATAGTCATAAAATTTTATTTGTCTATCATGTTAATCAAACTGCAATTTCGGAACAAAGTACAATAAGGGACCTGGGTGTGATTCTTGACAATCAATTGTTGTTCGATGCACATATAGATAACATAACTCAAAAAGTATATAAAACACTTGGTTTTATAATGAGGTGCTGCAAGCCCTTCAAAAGTGCCCATTGTTTGCAGCTTCTGTATTTTGCTATGGTTCGTAGTGTTTTAGAATTTGCCGCTCCGGTGTGGAATCCCCAGTATAATATCCATTAGTGATGGGAAGTTTCGATACTTTTGCGGACTCGTTCATTCCAATCCATTCCGCAAGTGGATCGAGTCCATCGGACTCGATCCTCGGATCGACATCGAAATTGAATGTGCATTTCAGACACCCGGGGTGCTCGGTCATTCCGGACCCGGAACGAACAACGCGAGTATCTTTGTTTTGGTGAGTGGTCACGCAGTCGGTAATTCAGTATGTTTATATGTCTCAGCCATCAATTGGCCACATACAGAGCAGCCAAAAGCCATAAATCACTGATAACTGATAAAAAAGCATGCAAGTTCGGCCGTATCATGTGTCGCCTGTCGACGTCCAGCCTTCAAAACGAACACCATCATTATTTGCTGTTCCCCATCAACACATTGTATTGTATTCTGTATTGAAATGGATTGAATAACGGGATGCCAAAGGAATGAATGTCCGCGAGGATTGAAGCCTCGCGACCTTTTCGTTCCTCGGAACGATTCCGGACCGAAACTTGGACTCGATCCAAATCGATCCTGCCCCGGATTCGATCCTTTGTATCGAATCCGACCGGATCGACACACCGCTAATATCTATATTGACAGAATAGAAAAAATTCAGAACAAGTTTGCTAAATATCTGAAACATAATTCAATTCAATTAAATCAGAGGCAGCAGAGCTTACAGTCAAGACGAAAATTGTTGGACTTGTGTGTTTTATTTAAACTTTTTAATGAAAATTCGACTGTCCAGACTTATTATCTGAATTTTCTCTAAAAGTTCCATCTAGGCCAACGCGAAGCAATGACGTTTTTGCTCTACAATTAAAAAATACGAACGCTGCAATCAATTCTCCGGTTTATCGTTTGTCTTGGTATTATAATTATTACTGCAAATTTCCAAACTGTCCTGATTTATTTAATTCGACCTTCACAAATTTTAAGAATAAAATGTCTCAGTTGATATTTTTAAACTGATTTTGCTTTTGCGAATTAAGGGTGTCTCAGGGTGCTATGGGGATCAGGGCGTATCGCTTAGCCTACAAGCTGGTGTGTTGCATTTTATTTCCACGGCATCTTGAGTCTTTTCATATTGTTACTGCAAGCAATATCACATGTGCTTTTAACTTTTCCTGCATTCCCCTCCTACATGAGTAGAGGGAAGTGGATGGTTCTGGAACCTCCTCCCACCACTTGACCTTGAGTTCAAGGAAAGGCCACGTTCAAGCCCAAGGTCACATGCAAGGCGAGGCCACGTGCAAGCCCAAGGTCACGTTCGAAGCGAGGCCGCGTTCGGAGCGAGGCCACGTTCAAGGTCAAACCCGCGTTCGAGGTTGAGGTTACTTTAAAAAATTCAAGGTCAAGATCGCGTTTACGGCCAAGGGCATAGAAAGAGTTAAGTAGTGCTTAGAACAGACTGCGCTTAACATATTTATTTAAAAAATTAGGCATGAAGTAAACGCCTAGAATACTTCATGTCTAAATTATGACTCGACTAGGATTCGAACCTAGGTCTCCCTGTATATCCGCAACGCAATCTGCAGCCGAGGGTATCTTTACCTCTAGACCATCGAGTCTGATAGAATATTTGGTTACTCATCCAGAGCACCTTCGTAGAGTGAAAGATATACATAATTTAGTAAAAAGTTATATTTAATATGCACATACAAAGAGTAATTACAGTAGTGGCTAGACTAAATGATTATAATACCAACAGATTAAGAAATACGTTACAGACATACACATTAGAGCGAATAAAATAGTGCTTAAAACAATAGTAGATGTACAGCAGGAATTATCCGCGGGTGAGAGCAGCTTCTTCAAGACATCAGGTTTATTTTTTAGCAAAATCGTTTGCCAATTCGTATCTACAGCATATTAAGGGAAATAGTATTTTATCTTGAACGTTAAAACGTTATGTTCAGTAAAGTAGTTCACTTGTATTTTAAAAACGGAAATAGTTGTCAAGGAACTGGTATCCATTTTACGCCACGTCACGTTGTGCACTCCATCATTGTAGGCGAAAGAAGCTGAACTGCACCGCGGCGGTTGAAGGGCGTAGAGAATCCCATCATGAACTGCAGCGAGAGCAACCAAAAATTGTATTGGTAGCATGTTCAACAAGTCGATGGCAACTAGTGAATGGTTTGGCGCCGCACTTTGCATCACTTATGACAACAGCAACCTTTTGTTTTGTCGGCCGCACCCGTTCCATTGTTGCCAGTCACATCTACTCCTGGGGAAAAATGCAACGTATCGAAAAGTTGCATAGTCAAGTCTTCGATGGTTTGTAATTGCTGGTAGACCTTGGCAATTTTGCAGTTGGGTGACCAACGGAGGTGTTCAGATAGGGGTTTGTCATTGCGCTTCCAACCAGAAATTTGAACTCCGCAGTAGAAACACTGTACACAATTAATCGTGTCGCTGATGCAAAAGAAACCGGCACCTGCTAGCGATTCTAGAGTTTGACCTCGACTCCAATCGCCGAATGTTCGTAGCCGTTTGGAGTAGCTCCCAAATTCTTGATATCGAGGTTCTAAGCTCATGATGGCAACTAACTACGCACACGTTTGTGAAAGTTTTATATTCTACAATTCAAGGTCACAATCTCGAAACTTTAAAATAAAACCACAGAAATATTTCTAAATATATTTATTTATTTCTAAGTATAAGTTATATATGTAACTTCCCCATCCTCCAGTAGGCCTAGGTACCGGTCCACTGGCTTGAAGATGTTGGTCTGCCACCACACAGCTGACGATCCGTCGAAGACTGCAGGCCACGTTCGTAAGGTGGTCGTCTCCGCTAGGCTCTCTCCTTGTAGGTTCAAGGCGTACTCCATTGTGACCACTGCCTGGAGAGACCGTTGAGAGGATGCTGGAGGGCAACTAGCCAAAAACCGACGAAAATGACGGTAAAATTGCTCTGCATTCTTAAAGTTAGTTGCCATAGCTGCTTGATGATTATGGTAGGTGCTGGAGGATTATGATGACTGTTACAGAAAACAGGCAACTTAATATAGGAGCGTAGTCAAGGATGGGAACGTAGAAGGTCAAGGGTCTTACCTTGAGATTCACATATAAAGCGTAACGTTTTTCCACCACAGCTACCAGTCATCATGCCTGATATTGTTGTTGATGCGCTCTTTGAAGATGCTCCCACATTTTACAAGGAGTTTGAATACTTCATCACCTCCGAACCGAGACCTCCATCAGCTCGTCAACTCCAGACTGCCGTAACAATAGACTATTCCATGAGTCTTGGAAGCGAGCGCCTATGACAGTCGACCCTCCTGAGGACTCTACCCACCACATACGAGGGTGACCCATTCCTGTGGTGGCGGCGGCATGTAGAGGTCCCCATCCAGCGCTTTTTCGTTCGGCTAGCAGATGGGGATGTAGTGTATATTACTTACTGTTGGCTTAATTAAATATATGTATATAAAGGGGTCTGTGTTTCTATTGCACTCCTAGCGACGTCTATGATTATTGATATTTTATAAGTAGAAGCCCACGCTTTCGGTATTCATATCCAGTTCGACGCTTGAGTAATGCCTATCGATAAATTTGGCAAACATATGCATGCGAATTCCACGTCACACCCGCAGGTGTTTGTGGTTGAAGAGCTAAGCGAGCCTTTATATTATGAACGAGATTTACAACTAGTATCCATTGCCGTCAATGATGATAGATGGTACATCCTAGCGCATGGTGACATCGAATATACTATTCCCTTCCGTGAAGCTGAAATAACAAACGTCTTACTTTATCCCGAAAATACCGAAATTTATATCAACAGGTTGGGGTCATATAAATTACACGAAATGATCGGGAAGACATTAAAAAAGGGTGATATGCTAAAATTTTGGGCAGTCAAGCCAAATATGTTATATGTGGAACTTCAACTCAAGGTTCCCATAATTGTTGAGTCCAAAAAGGTAGTGCAGTAAACATGACTTCAAGGTCAGCGTTTACGGTCACCTCTTACCACATGTAACCTTGGAAATGTGAAAATAAAAGCGCGTAGAAGAGTCTGCAAGGGTAGTAGCATCCGATAGTCGTGCAGAAATGGAAGCCTTGTTGAAAGCTATCGAAGTAGTTCAGAGTAATAAAGCAAGAAAGCCGCAACCACTGCTCTGTCCAGAACTTCTGAATAGCAGGACGTACAAATCAAGTTCTAAGTACGTGAGTGTAGGGTTTGATTGGAGTTCGCAATTTAACCCAAGTATTATAATACGGGGTGCCAAAAATGACCGGGTGCAGTTAAATGAATGGGAGTGGACAGCCCTGATTGCAAATCAAGGAGTGATTTCCAACTACTTCTATTCTCTCGACGGTGAGTGGCCCGCTCTGGAAATAGGAAAGAAGAGGATTGTATTTGAAGCGATCCAGACAAGGAAAATAATCAAATTGGAGGAAGTGGGCTTATCAGAGGTGCGTTTAGCGAGCGAAACTGTAGAAGAATTGTGGCGCTTGCAGAAACTCGTGGAAGTGCGATTCGCACAATTAAAAGCGTTACACTTTGAGAGTTTCTATAAAGAGATAGTGAAGGGTGTAGCAAACCTTTGTGGAGACTGTTTAGTAAGTGTATGGTCTGTAGTGGATCAGCTGGAGGAGAACTCTGAAAAGACTGCGTGTATGGTGGAAGTGCTAACGTTTGCGAGTTCTATGGTAAAGTGCGACATCGAAGTGGAAGCCCTGAGTCGTCAGTTGGCAGTGTAGTCATGTGGATAGAGAGGCTGCTCGACCGGCTGCAAGAGACGTACCTAGTGCGGTTGAACGATTAGTGAGTTCGTTAAAGGATTTAGCTTTTGAAGCGTCGCACGAAGTCATATATGGGTTAGGACGCTCCGGATTCAGTGACGAAGAGTTGTATAAAAAAGAAAAACAGTACAAAAACGGTGCTGCAGTCGCTCAACTATTCTTAGACAGAGCCATAAATGAAGGCCTCTTTGTAGATTTAATGGATAGTCTTGGCCTAAAATGGCATATGTGTGAAGTAAAAGCCTTTATAGAGAGGAAGGAAAATGAAGAAGAGCGTGCAGTTTGACGACTCGAAGAATAAGATTTATAATTTGCATACGTGGACGTATGCTTATCGAGAAGCTCGAAAAGGACGCTGGGAACGAGAAGCTGTGGATAGGTTGCGGTTCCATCGGAGGATACTTACTATGGATGAAGTACTGCGAGACGTCTTGTGCGCCGAACATAGACAGACAATTTATGTAGAACGCTTTTCCACTAGTACGTAGGTGTGTAACACATGTATATATGTTGTATGCAAATAAAAACACAATAAAAATTAAAAAAATTGTTTTATTCCATTATGTAGTGATTATAAATATGATACACGTTAGATAAAGCGCAATAACAAATCGGTTTGGAATGATATAAACAAGCGGGTTGCGATGGGGTGAGGGCCGGTCTTTCTTCCACTTCGATGATTGGGATGGTAGTAAAGCGGCGTAGAAAAGTTGCCTTTTCTCGACCTTTCACATATACTTCGGTGGCACCTTGCAGAAAACGTCGCAAGATTGCAGGAAACATGTATGCTGGAGTAAATCCCTCATTCCAGTCGATGCAATGGTGATTAGTCATTACCCAGTGGGCTTGTTGTTGTAAATGAGGTGTTAAGGAATGGAGGGCGAAAGGGGGTTTAAAAATGTGGTGAGATACTGAAGTACCGTCGTAGGAGGCCACTTCTTTTGGGCTAAAGTGCTTATCGAACGTCTTAAAACCTTGAATATCGATAATGGTCTTCATCGTATTAGGTATAGGGAGCACGGTATAGTTACGCTAGAAGTCGAGGTGCAACTGAAGTGTTTTGCGAAATTACAGTTGTTTAACTGCTTTTGACAATGCGTTGTAAGTAAAAACCCGATCGTGAAGAACGAGACAATACGCAGTTGTGTTGGCTGGTACGTTAGCGGAAGTTTCAAATTCAACACGAAAAACGACAGCGTTTGCATGAAGGTAGTCTTTTTGATAACATATCTGGGGGTTTGTAATTTTGTGCTTGTAGCCATAGCGTGAGAATGTTGAGTCACAGCATGAACCCCGGGTATGATATGAAGCTGCCAGCTGCGAAATGCGACTTGAGTGTCAATATTTTTATCGATGTATTTGGTCAGGGCTAATTCTTGAGCAAGACCTGGAGTGATATGAGGGACCTTCCAATATAGTTTGTCAATCGTAACTTTAGCCGTCTCCCCTACGGTAGCACTGAATACGGCGTTGGCATCGGTATTGCTGCGAATTAATACGAGTTCTTGTCGGATGTTAAGTATTACTTTACCATAATCTTCGGCGAATCCTAACAGCATTTTCAACGTTATGCAGGCACTAAAGTTACCTTCCTGATCGGTAATGACAGGATCGCCGGCGGCAAACCAACCTGCATTTTGAAGCTTTTTAACGTCAGCGGAACTGTAGGACACATATCCCTCAAGAGTAGACGTAATACCAGGTTTGGTGACAGAGTCGACAACGACGCCATTGATTTCGTATCGGATTTCGCTAAATAAGTCAGCCAAACCATTGTTAAGGAATTTAGCCGTTGTAACTTCACCGTTTTCCTTCCGCAACTTTTCCTCTAGGTACAGATAGCTCAGGCCGGGAAGAGTTGACATATCTTCGGGAATTGGAATTCGAATTTCATCGTTATAGTCAAAACGGTTTGTATACGGTTGATGTGTGTGCAATTGATTGCTAATGATAGAAGTGTCGACGAGGACTCGCTCTCCAATATTTAAAATACTCATTACACTATTGTAAAGCCTAAGGACCGCAAGAAGTCTCTGTTTGCTTTAGTTAGCTGCGTGGTGGACGAAGCCGTACTGATCTTACGAGGGTGTGGGCGACGATTCTTATAGGAAGTGAAGCAGGGGCGGTACGGAGTGATGAATCGAAGACCCATTACAGTTTCTTTAAATGTAATGTTACCGTGACGGTCTCCTTACTAAAACTGACAGGATTATCCGATTGGTCTAGTATTTTAATAGTTAAGTTAGTGATCTGTTTCGTGCTGATCGGTAGATAGATGACTGGGTTAGGGGTTTCCACTATTTTGTACCCGGGTGGTACTATGGGGAAGAATTGGTGAATGATATGGCCGGGCTTACCATTTTTATATGAACCAACGGAGATGTTGCAATGAATAAGAATCGAGTTGATGTTCAAAATTTTCGTAACATGTTCAGCTGTGTGCCACCTATCTGCAGCATAAACTTTTTTCTCAAAGCCTAACATGTCTCGGATAGTATTGTCGCTTTGAAAGTCGATTGGAACGGTGGACTTTATTTCGGTTTTTAAGGTGCTGTTGTTTCCACGTAGCAGTACCTGTTTAACACCCGCATCAGAATCGAGTTGGTTATGTAAAAATTCAGCAACGTCCGTAGTTTCATATGCTCCCTCCGGTATAATAATAGGAGGTTCTCCAACAAGATGAAATTCATTGTTGGGAGGTCTAACGTTTGGAATAGTATAGTAGGTTTCAAAACTTAACAATCCCAAGACGTATTCGCCACCATCGTCTAAGAAAATGGGAGGGTCAAAATTTGCAGTAAGAACAGATGAATCGCCCGTAAGAGTGAATATACTGGACATGATGAAGCGCGGCACTTAAACTGACGACAAAAGCGGTTTCGCAAAGTTATATAAGAATTTGAGACACAAATGTCCGCATGTGTATGATGCGAGTTTTTGATATCTATTAGAGTTGTACATAATTGTGTTGTTGCTACCATCGCTGCGAAAGTAGTTTACTAATTCGGGAGGAGGTTGTAAGCGACCTATGCTATCGAAATACAGAACAAATCAATCAGCTTTAACGTAGGCTGTCCAATGTGTGCCAGGTCCAACATCATCGTCTAAGTTAGTAACACCACATTCTCGTTGACGAATTTTGTCGGGTAGGGCATCTCGCATAAATGTCCTCCTAAAATGGGGAATTTCTAAGCGTTTAACGTACTGTGCAATATCGATGTTCGTCAACGCTCGGCGTGGTAGCTTCAACGGTAGTTTTTTGACCGATACGGTCGTAGATATAGTCCTTTTCCTCGAGCAATGGATTCCATAGCTTTGTTATGCCGTTCCTTTTCCTGGAGATCCTTTTTAGAAGCCTTTGAGTCGCCAACCGCTTTAGCGACTGCTGCAGCACCGCCTCCAAGGGACCCCAATGCTCCTAATGCAGCAAGTATGGGTACAAGCGGCAATATACCTCCTCTCTTGGGAACAGGTACTACTCTAGAACGAATTCGGCGTTTCCTTCGCGGTGCCAGCTTAAGAAATTACTTTTAAATTGTACGTTGCGTGCTGTCTCGTAGTATCTAATGTTGTGTGTATATTTTTTCCCTCAACTTAGAGTGTTTTATTTTAATTGAAGTTTACGTTTTTTTTACATATGGTCTCATGTGCGGTACATAGGGCTTAGGTTTAAGTTTTTTTCTTCTTCTGCGGGGTTAGGTGGAAGAACGGACCAGCTATATTTGGTAGCTGTGCTGAATCTCGCCTCGCGCAAACAAAATAATATTATGTGTTATTTTTATCATTATCAATAAAGGCGATTTATTATTATTATTATTATTATTATTTAAAAACGACCGCGCCTCCAATACGTTTACGCCTACTACACCTTGTACGCTTCCGTTTTCTAGATACCACCGTACCAAATTTTTGCGCAATACCGACAATAGGTAGTGCACGCTTTCGTTTCCGGGAGACTCTCACACCAACAGTGGGTTGTGTGCGCTTCCGTTTTCTAGATACTCCCGTACCAAATTTTTGTGCGGCAATAGGTAATGTACGCCTTCGTTTTCGGGGGAACGTCACACCAGCAGTGGGTAGTGTATGCTTTCGTTTCAGACGACTTAGATGTCCTATATGTCCCTAACGTCCCAGACGTCCCAGATATCCCACACGTCCCAGACGTCCTAAATGTCCCATATGTTTCTAACGTCCCAGACGTCCCAGACGTACTAGATGTCCCATATGTCCCTAACGTCTCAGACGTCTTAGATGTCCTATATGTCCCTAACGTCCCAGACGTCCCAGACGTACTAGATGTCCCATATGTCCCTAACGTCCCAGACGTCCCAGATATCCCACACGTCCCAGACGTCCTAAATGTTCCATATGTCCTTAACGTCCCAGACGTCCCAGACGTACTAGATGTCCCATATGTCCCTAACGTCTCAGACGTCTTAGATGTCCTATATGTCCCTAACGTCCCAGACGTCCCAGATATCCCACACGTCCCAGACGACCTAAATGTCCCATATGTCCCTAACTTTCCAGACGTCCCAGACATACTAGATGTCCCATATTTCCCTAACGTCCCAGACGGCTTAGATATACCATATGTCCTTAACGTCCCAGACGTCCAAGATGTACCATATGTACCTAACGTCCCAGACGTCCTAGACGTCCCTGATGTCCCATACGTGACAGACGTCCTAGATGTCCCATACGTCCCTAACGTCCCAGACGTGTTAGAAGCTCCATATGTCCCTAAAGTCCCGAACGTCCCAGATGTCCCATAAGTCCCTAGCGTCCCAAACGGCTTAGATATGCCATATGTCCTTAACGTCCCAGACGTCCTAGATGTACCATATGTACCTAACGTCCCAGACGTCCTAGACGTCCCTGATGTCCCATACGTGACAGACGTCCTAGATGTCCCATACGTCCCTGACGTCCCAAACGTCCCTGATTTCCCATATGTAACAAACGTCCTAGATGTCCCATACGTCCGTAACGTCCCAGACGACCTAGAAGTTATATATGTCCCATATGTTTCTAACGCCTTAGACGTCCCAGACGTCCTAGATGTCCCATATGTCCCTGACGTCCCAAACGTCCCTGATTTCCCATATGTAACAAACGTCCTAGATGTCCCATACGTCCGTAACGTCCCAGACGACCTAGAAGTTATATATGTCCCATATGTTTCTAACGCCTTAGACGTCCCAGACGTCATAGATGTCACATATGTCCCTAACGTTTCAGACGTCTTAGATGTCCTGTATGTCCCTAACGTATCAGACGTCCCAGACATCCCACACGTCCCAGACGTCCTAAATATATGTCCCTAACGTCCCAGACGTCCCAGATATCCCACTCGTCCCAGACGTCCTAAATGTCCCATATGTCCCTAACGTCCCAGACGTCCCAGACGTACTACATGTCCCATATGTCCCTAACGTCCCAGACGTCTTAGATAACCTATATGTCCCTAACGTCCCAGACGTCCCAGATATCCCACACGTCCCAGACGTCCTAAATGCCCCATATGTCCCTAACGTTCCAGACGTCCCAGACGTACTAGATGTCCCATATGTCCCTAACGTCCAAGACGTCGTAGATGCCCCATATGTCCCTAACGTTTCAGACGCCCTAGATGTCCCATATATCCTTAAAGTCCCAGACGTCCTAGTTGTCCCATATGCCAGTAACGTCCCAAACGTCCGAGACGTCCCAGACGTCCTAGATGTCTTATGTATCCCTAACGTTCTAGACGTCCTAGATGTCTCATATGTCCGTAACGTCCCAGACGTCCCAGATGTCCCATTTGTCCATAACGTCCCAGACGTCTTAGATGTCCCATAGGTCCCACATGTTCTTAACGTCCCAGACGTCCTAGATGTCCCACATGTCCCTAACGTCCCAGCCGTCTTAGATGTCCCATATGTCCCTATCGTCAAAGACGTCCCAAACGTCGTAGATGTCCCATATGTCCCTAACGTCCCAGACGTCCCAGACGTACTAGATGTCCCATATGTCCCTAACGTCCCAGACGTCCTAGATATCCTATATGTTTCTAACGCCTTAGACGTCCCAGACGTCATAGCTGTCCCATATGTCCCTAACGTTTTAGACGTCTTAGATGTCCTATATGTCCTTAACGTCCCAGACGTCCCAGATATCCCACACGTCTCAGACGTCCTAAATGTCCCATATGTCTCTAACGTCCCAGACGTCCCAGACGTACTAGGTGTCCCATATGTCCCTAACGTCCCAGACGTCCTAGATGTCCCATATGTTTCCAACGCGTTAGACTTCCCAGACGTCCTAAATGCCCCATATGTCCCTAACGTTCCAGACGTCCCAGACGTACTAGATGTCCCATATGTCCCTAACGTCCAAGACGTCGTAGATGCCCCATATGTCCCTAACGTTTTAGACGTCCTAGATGTCCCATATATCCCTAAAGTCCCAGACGTCCTAGTTGTCCCATATGTCCGTAACGTCCCAAACGTCCGAGACGTCCCAGACGTCCTAGATGTCTTTTGTATCCCTAACGTTCCAGACGTCCTAGATGTCTCATATGTCCGTAACGTCCCAGACGTCCCATGTGTCCCATTTGTCCATAACGTCCCAGACGTCTTAGATGTCCCATAGGTCCCACATGTTTTTAACGTCCCAGACGTCCTAGATGTCCCACATGTCCCTAACGTCCCAGCCGTCTTAGATGTCCCACATGTCCCTATCGTCAAAGACGTCCCAAACGTCCTAGCTGTCCCATATGTCCCTAACGTCCCAGACGTCCTAGATGTCTTATGTCTCCCTAACATTCCAGACGTCCTAGATGTCTCATACGTCCGTAACGTCCCAGACGTCCCAGATGTCCCATTTGTGCATAACGTTCCAGACGTCTTAGATGTCCCATAGGTCCCACATGTTCTTAACGTTCCAGACGTCCTAGATGTCCCACATGTCCCTAACGTCCCAGCCGTCCTAGATCTCCCATATGTCCCTATCGTCCCAGACGTCCCAAACGTCCTAGATGTCCCACATGTCCCTAACGTCCCAGCCGTCCTAGATGTCCCATATGTCCCTATCGTCCCAGACGTGCCAAACGTCCTAGATGTCCTATATGTCCCTAACGTCCCAGACGTCCTAGAAGTCCCATATGTCCCTAACGTCCCAGACGTCCCAAACGTCCTTGATGTTCCATACGTCCCAGACGTCCTAGATGTCCCATACGTATTTAACGTCCCAGACGTCCTAGAAGTGCTATATGTCCCTAACGTCCCAGACGTCCTAGATGTCCCATATGTCCCTAACGTTTCAGACGTCCCAGACGTCCTATATTTCCCATATGTCTCTAACGTCCCAGACGTCCTAGATGTCCTATATGTCCCTAACGTCCCAGATGTCCTAAATGTCGCTAACGTCCCAGATGCCCCATATGTCCCAATGTCGCAGATGTCACCGACGGCACAGATGTCACAGATGTCACAAATGTCACAGATGCCACAGTTGTCACCAATGTCACAAATGTCACAGATATCACCGATTTTACACAGTTGTCACCAATGTCACAGTTGTCAGAGATGTCACAGATATCACCGATGTCACAGATGTCACAGATGTCACAAATGTCACAAATGTCACAGATGCCACAGACGTCACAAATGTCACAAATGTCACAGATATCACAGATGTTTCAGATGTCACAGATGTCACAGATGTCACAGATGTCATTGATGTCACAGATGTCACCGATTTCACAGATGACACAGATGTCTCAGATGTCCCATATGTCCCATATGTCCCTAACGTCCTAGACGTCCTAAGTGTCCTATATGTCCCTATCGTCCCAGACGTCCCAGATGTACCATATGTCCCTAACGTCCCAGACGTCCCAGATGTCCCATATGTCTCAGACGTCCTAGATGTCCCATATGTCCCTAACGTCCCAGACGTCCTAGATGTTCCATATGTATCTAACGTCCCAGACGTCCCAGACGTGCTAGATGTTCCATATGTCCCTAACGTCCCAGACGTCCTAGGTGTCCCATATGTCCCTAACGTCCCAGACGTCCGAGATGTTCCATATGTCTCAAACGTCCCAAACGTCCCAGACGTACTAGATGTCCCATATATCCCTAACGTTCCAAACGTCCTAGATGCCCGATATGTCCCTAACGTCCTAGACGTCCTAGATGTCCCATATGTCCCTAACGTCCCAGACGTCCCAGGCGTCATAGATGTTCCATACGTCCCAGACGTTATAGATGTCCCATACGTCTCTAACGTCCCAGACGTCCTAGATGTCTCATATGCGCGTAACGTCCCAGACGTCCCAGACGTCCCAGATGACCTATACGTCCCAAACGTCCTAGATTTTACATATGTCCCTTACGTTCCAGACGCCCCAGATGTTACATATGTCCCAGACGTCCCAGACGTCCCAGATGTCTCATGTGTCCCTAACGTCCCAGACATAATAGATGTCTTATATGTCCCTAAAGTCCCGAACGTCCCAGATGTCCCATATGGCCCTAACTTTCCAGACGTCCCAGACCTCCTAGATGTCCCATATGTCCCTAGCGTATCAAACGGCTTAGATATACCATATGTCCTTAACGTCCCAGACGTCCTAGATGTACCATATGTAACTAACGTCCCAGACGTCCTAGACGTCCCTGATGTCCCATACGTGACAGACGTCCTAGGTGTCCCATACGTCCCTAACGTCCCAGACGTCCTAGAAGTTCCATATGTCCCTAACGTCCCAGACGTCCTAGATGTCCCATATGACCCTACCGTCCCAAACGGCCTAGACGTCCCTGACTTTCCATACGTAACAGACGTCCTAGATGTCCCATACGTCCCTAACGTCCCGTCCCAGACGTCCTAGAAGTTTTATATGTCCCTAACGTCCCAGACGTCCTAGATGTCCCATATGTCCCTAACGTCCTTGACGTCCCAGACGTCCTAGATGTCCCATATATCCTTAACGTACCAGACGTCTTAGACGTCCTATATGACCCTAACGTCCCAGACGTCCCAGATGTCCTAGACGTCCCTGATTTCCCATACGTAACAGACGTCGTAGATGTCCCATACGTCCCTAACGTCCCAGACGTCCTAGAAGTTCCATAGGTACCTAACGTCCCAGACGTCCTAGATGTCCCATATGTCCCTACCGTCCCAAATGGCCTAGATGTACCATATGTCCCTAACGTCCCAGACGTCCTAGAAGTTTTATATGTCCCTAGCGTCCCAGACGTCCTAGAAGTCCCATATGTCCCTAACGTCCCAGACGTCCTAGATGTCCCATTTGTCCTTAACGTCCTTGACGTCCCGGACGTCCTAGATGTCCCATAAATCCTTAACGTACCAGACGTCTTAGACTTCCTATGTGACCCTAATGTCCCAGACGTCCCAGATGTCCTAGACGTCCCTGATTTCCCATACGTAACAGACGTCCTAGATGTCCCATACGTCCCTAACGTCCCAGACGTCCTAGATGTTTTACATGTCCCTAACGTCCCAGACGTCCCGGAAGTCCCTTATGTCCCTAACGTCCCAGACGTCCCAGATGTCCCATATGTCCCTAACGTCCCAGACGTCCTAGATGTCCCATTTGTCCTTAACGTCCTTGACGTCCCGGACGTCCTAGATGTCCCATATATCCTTAACGTACCAGACGTCTTAGACTTCCTATGTGACCCTAATGTCCCAGACGTCCCAGATGTCCTAGACGTCCCTGATTTCCCATACGTAACAGACGTCCTAGATGTCCCATACGTCCCTAACGTCCCAGACGTCCTAGATGTTTTACATGTCCCTAACGTCCCAGACGTCCCGGAAGTCCCTTATGTCCCTAACGTCCCAGACGTCCCAGATGTCCCATATGTCCCTAACGTCCCAGACGTCTTAGATGTCCCATATGTTCCTAACGTCCCAAACGTCCCAGATGTCCCATATATCTCTTACGTCCCAGACGTCCCAGATGTCCCGTATGTCCCTAACGTCCCAAACGTCCTAGATGTCCTATATGTCCCTAACGTCCCAAACGTCTCAGGTGTCCCATATATCTCTAACGTCCCAAACGTCCCAGATGTCCCATATATCTCTAACGTCCAAGACGTCCCAGATGTCAGATATGTCTCAAACGTTACAGACGTCCCAGATGTCCTGGATGTCCCATACGTCCCAGACGTTTTAGATGTCCCATATGTCCCTAACGTCCCAGACGTCTTAGATGTCCCATATGTCCCTAACGTCCCAGACGTCCTAAATGTCCTATATGTCCCTAACGTCCCAAACGTCCCAGATGTCCCATATATCTCTTACGTCCCAGACGTCCCAGATGTCCCATATGTCGCTAACGTCCCAGATGTCCCAGATGTCCCATACGTCCCAGACGTTTTAGATGTCCCATATGTCCCTAACGTCCCAGACGTCTTAGATGTCCCATATGTCCCTAACGTCCCAGACGTCCTAAATGTCCTATATGTCCCTAACGTCCCAAACGTCCCAGATGTCCCATATATCTCTTACGTCCCAGACGTCCCAGATGTCCCGTATGTCCCTAACGTCCCAGACGTCCTAGATGTCCTATATGTCCCTAACGTCCCAAACGTCTCAGGTGTCCCATATATCTCTAACGTCCCAAACGTCCCAGATGTCCCATATATCTCTAACGTCCAAGACGTCCCAGATGTCCCATATGTCTCAAACGTTACAGACGTCCCAGACGTCCTGGATGTCCCATATGTCGCTAACGTCCCAGATGTCCCAGAAGTCCCATACGTCCCAGACGTTTTAGATATCCCATATGTCCCTAACGTCCCAGACGTCTTAGATGTCTTAGATGTCCCAGACGTCCCAGATGTCCCATATGTCTCAAACGTTACAAACATCCCAGATGTCGTAGATGTCCCATATGTCCCAAACTCCCAGACGTTTTAGATGTCCTATATGTCCCTAACGTCCCAGACGTCTCAGATGTCCTAGATATCCCAGACGTCCTAGGTGCCCCATCTGTCCCTAACGCCCCAGACGTCCCAGACGTTCCAGATGTTCTATACGTTTCAGACGTCCTAGATTTCCCATATGTCCCTAACGTCCCAGACGTCCCAGACGTCCTAGATGTCCCATATGTCTCTAACGTCCCAGACGTCCTGGATGTCTCATATGCCCCTAACGTCCCAGACGTCCCAGACGTCCCAGATGTCCTATACGTCCCAAACGACCTAGATGTTTCATATGTGCCTAACGTCCCAAACGTACTAAATGTCCCGTATGTCCCTAACGTCCCAGACGTCCCAGACGTCCTAAATGTCCTATATTTCGCTAACGTCCCAGACGTAAAAGATGTCCTATATGTCCCTAACGTCCCAAACGTCCCAGATGTCTCATATGTCCCTAACGTCCCAGACGTCTTAGACGTTCTAGATGTCCCAATGTCCCTAACGTCCCAGACTTCCTAAGTGTCCCATATGTTCCTAACGTCACAGGCATCCTAGATGTCCCATATGTCTATAACATACCAGACGTCCTAGATGTCCCATATGTCCCTAACGTCCCAGACGTTCTAGATTTCCTATATGTCCCTAACGTCCAAGACGTCCCAGATGTCCCACACGTCCCAGACGTCCTAAAGGTCCCATATGTCCCTAACGTCCCAGACGTTCCAGACGTACTAGTTGTCCCATATGTTCTTAACGTCCTAGACGTCCTAGATGTCCCATATGTTCCTAACGCCCCAGACGTCCCAGACTTCATAGATGTCCCATATGTCCCTATCGTCCCAGACGTCCTAGATGTCCAGTATGTCCCTAACATCCCAGACGTCCCAGATGTCCCATGTGTCCCTAACGTCCCAGACGTCGTAGATGTACCATATGTCCCTAACGTTTGAGACGTCCTAGATGTCCCATATATTCCTAAAGTTTTAGACGTCCTAATTGTCCCATATGTCCCTAACGTCCCACACGTCCCAGACGTCCCAAACGTCTTAGATATCTTATGCATCCCTAACGTTTCAGACGTCCTAGATGTCCTATATGTCCGTAACGTCCCAGACGTCCCAGATGTCTCATTTGTCCATAACGTCGCAGACGTCTTAGATGTCCCATAGGTCCCACATGTTTTTAACGTCCCAGACGTCTTAGATGTCCCACATGTCCTTAACGTCCCAGCCATCCTAGATGTCCCATATGTTCCTAACGTCCCAGACGTCCCAAACGTCCTAGATGTCCCATATGTCCCTAACGTCCCAGACGTCCTAGATGTTCCATATATCCCTAACGTCCCAGATGTCCTAGATGTCCCATATGTCCAAAACGTCCCAGACGTTTTAGATGTCCCATATGTCCCTAACGTCCCAGACGTCTCAGATGTCCTAGATGTCCCAGACGTCCTAGGTGCCCCATCTGTTCCTAACGTCCCAGACGTCCCAGACGTTCTATACGTGTCAGACGTCCTAGAGGTCCCATATGTCCCTAACGTCCCAGACGTCCCAGATATCCCAGTTGTCCCATATGTCTCAAACGTTACAAACGTCCCAGACGTCCTAGATGTTCCATATATTCCTAACGTCCCAGATGTCGTAGATGTCCCATATGTCCCAAACATCCCAGACGTTTTAGATGTCCTATATGTCCCTAACGTCCCAGCCGTCTCAGGTGTCCTAGATGTCCCAGACGTCCTAGGTGCCCCATCTGTCCCTAACGCCCCAGACGTCCCAGACGTCCTAGATGTCCCATATGTCTCTAACGTCCCAGACGTCCTGGATGTCTCATATGCCACTAACGTCCCAGACGTCCCAGACGTCCTAGATGTCCCATATGTCTCTAACGTCCCAGACGTCCTGGATGTCTCATATGCCCCTAACGTCCCAGACGTCCCAGACGTCCCAGATGTCCTATACTTCCCAAACGACCTAGATGTTTCATATGTGCCTAACGTCCCAAACGTCCTAAATGTCCCATATGTCCCTAACGTCCCAGACGTCCCAGACGTCCTAAATGTCCTATATTTCGCTAACGTCTGGGACGTAAAAGATGTCCTATATGTCCAGAACGTCCCAAACGTCCCAGATGTCCCATATGTCCCTAACGTCCCAGACGTCTTAGACGTCCTAGATGTCCCAATGTGCCTAACGTCCCAGACGTCCTAAATGTCCCATATGTTCCTAACGTCACAGGTTTCCTAGATGTCCCATATGTCTATAACGAACCAGACGTCCAAGATGCCCCATATGTCCCTAACGTCCCAGACGTTCTAGATGTCCTATATGTCCCTAACGTCCCAGACGTCCCAGAGGTCCCACACGTCCCAGACGTCCTAAATGTCCCATATGTCCCTAACGTCCCAGACGTCCCAGACGTACTTGTTGTCCCATATGTCCTTAACGTCCTAGACGTCCTAGATGTCCCATATGTTCCTAACGCCCCAGACGTCTCAGACTTCATAGATGTCCCATATGTCCTTATCGTCCAAGACGTCCTAGATGTCCTGTAAGTCCCTAACGTCCCAGACGTCCCAGATTTCCCACACGTCCCAGACGTCCTAAATGTCCCATATGTCCCTAACGTCCCAGACGTCCCAGACGTACTTGTTGTCCCATATATCCCTAAAGTCTTAGATGTCCTAATTGTGCCATATGTCCCTAACGTCCCACACGTCCCAGACGTCCCAGACGTCTTAGATATCTTATGCATCCCTAACGTTCCAGACGTCCTAGATGTCCTATATGTCCGTAACGTCCCAGACGTCTTAGATGTCCCATAGGTCCCACATGTTCTTAACGTCCCAGACGTCTTAGATGTCCCACATGTCTTTAACGTCCCAGCCGTCCTGGATGTCCCATATGTTCCTAACGTCCCAGACGTCCCAAACGTCCTAGATGTCCCATATGTCCCTAACGTCCCAAACGTCCTAGATGTTCCATATATCCCTAACGTCCCAGATGTCCTAGATGTCCCATATGTCCCAAACGTCCCAGACGTTTTAGATGTCCCATATGTCCCTAACGTCCCAGACGTCTCAGATGTCCTAGATGTCCCAGATGTCCTAGGTGCCCCATCTGTTCCTAACGTCCCAGACGTCCCAGACGTCCCAGACGTTCTATACGTCTCAGACGTCCTAGAGTTCCCATATGTCTCTAACGTCCCAGACGTCTTAGATGTCCTATATGCCCTAACGTCCTAGACGTCACAGATGTTCCATATGTCAGCAACGTTTCAGACGTCGAAGATGCCCTATATGTCCCATGTGTCCCTCACGTCTCAAACGTCCTAGATGTCCTATATGTCCCTAGCGTCCCAGACGTCCCAGACGTCCTAGATGTCCTATATGTCTCTAACGTCCCAGACGTCCTAGATGTCCCATAGGTCCCTAACGTCCCAGAAGTCCTAGATGTCCCATATGTCCCTAACGTTTCAGACGTCCTAGATGTCCCATCTTTCCCTAACGTTCTTAACGTCCCAGACGTCCTAGATGTCCCATATATCCCTAACGTCCCAGACGACCTAGATGTCCCATATGTCCCTAACGTCCCAGACGTCCTAGATGTGCCATATGTCCCTAACGTCCCAGACGTCCCAGACGTCCCATATGTCCCTAACGTTCTAGATGTCCCATATGTCCTTTTCGTCCAAGACGTCCCAGATGCCCAATACGTTCCTAAAGGCCAGACGTCCTTGATGTCTTATAAGTTCCTAACTTCCAAGAAGTCTCACATGTCCTATATGTCCCAAACGTCCCAGACGTCCTAGAAGTCCCATATGTCCCTAACGTTTCAGACGTCCTAGATGTCCCATCTTTCCCTAACGTTCTTAACGTCCCAGACGTCCTAGATGTCCCATATATCCCTAACGTCCCAGACGACCTAGATGTCCCATATGTCCCTAACGTCCCAGACGTCCTAGATGTGCCATATGTCCCTAACGTCCCAGACGTCCCAGACGTCCCATATGTCCCTAACGTTCTAGATGTCCCATATGTCCTTTTCGTCCAAGACGTCCCAGATGCCCAATACGTTCCTAAAGGCCAGACGTCCTTGATGTCTTATAAGTTCCTAACTTCCAAGAAGTCTCACATGTCCTATATGTCCCAAACGTCCCAGACGTCCTAGAAGTCCCATATGTCCCTAACGTTTCAGACGTCCTAGATGTCCCATCTTTCCCTAACGTTCTTAACGTCCCAGACGTCCTAGATATCCCATATATCCCTAACGTCCCAGACCACCTAGATGTCCCATATGTCCCTAACGTCCCAGACGTCTTAGATGTGCCATATGTCCCTAACGTCCCAGACGTCCCAGACGTCCCATATGTCCCTAACGTTCTAGATGTCCCATATGTCACTCTCGTCCCAGACGTCCCAGACGTGCTAGATGTCCCTTATGTCCATAACGTCCCAGACGTCCTAGATGTTTCATATGTCCCTAACGTCCCAGACGTCCCTGATGTCCCATACGTCCCAGACGTATTAGATGACCCATATGTCTCTAACGTCCCAGACGGCCCAGACGTCCTAGATATCTCAGACTTTTCAAACGTCGCAGACGTCACAGATGTCCTAGATGTTCCATATATCTCTAACGTCCCAGACGTCCCAAATGTCCCATATGTCTTTAACGTCCCATACGTCCCAGATGTCCCATATGTCCCTAACGTCCCAGACGTTCTAGACGTCCCATGTGTCCCTTATGTCCCTAACGTCCCAGGCGTCCTAGATGTCCCATATGTCCTTAACATCCCAGACGTTCCAGACGTCCTAGATGTCCCATATGTCCTTAACGTCCTTGACTTCCCAGACGTCCTAGATGTCTCATATATCCCTAACGTCCCACACGTCTTAGATGTCCTATATGTCCCTAACGTCCCAGACGTCTCAGATGTCGCATATGTCCCATATGTCATTAACGTCCCAAACATCCCAGATGTCCCATATGTCCCTAACGTCCCAGACGTTCCAGATGTCCCATGTGTCCTTAACGTCCCAGACGTCTCAGATGTCGCATATGTCCCATATGTCATTAACGTCCCAAACATCTCAGATGTCCCATATGTCCCTATCGTCCCAGACGTTCCAGATGTCGCATATGTCCCATATGTCCCTAACGTCCCAGACGTTCTAGATGTTCCATATGTCACTCTCGTCCCAGACGTCCCAGACGTGCTAGATGTCCCTTATGTCCATAACGTCCCAGACGTCCTAGATGTTTCATATGTCCCTAACGTCCCAGACGTCCCTGATGTCCCATACGTCCCAGACGTATTAGATGACCCATATGTCCCTAACGTTCCAGACGTCCAAGATGTCCCATATGTCTCACACGTCCCAGACGTCCCAGACGTCCTAGATGTCTCATATGTCCCTAACGTCCCAGACGTCCTAGATGTCCCATATGTCCCTCACGTCCCAAACGTCCTAGATGTCCCATACGTCCCTAATGTCCTAGACGTCTCAGACGTCCTAGATGTCCCAGACGTCCTAGATGCCCCATATGTCCCTAACGTCCCAAACGTCTTAGATGTCTTAGATGTCCCAGACGTCCCAGATGTCCCATATGTCGCTAACGTCCCAGATGACCCAGATGTCCCATACGTCCCAGAAGTTTTAGATGTACCATATGTCCCTAACGTCCCAGACGTCTTAGATGTCTTAGATGTCCCTGACGTCCCAGATGTCCCATATGTCTCAAACGTTACAAACATCCCAGACGTCCTAGATGTTCCATATATTCCTAACGTCCCAGATGTCGTAGATGTCCCATATGTCCCAAACTCCCAGACGTTTTAGATGTCCTATATGTCCCTAACGTCCCAGACGTCTCAGATGTCCTAGATGTCCCAGACGTCCCAGATGTCCCATATGTCTCAAACGTTACAAACATCCCAGACGTCCTAGATGTTCCATATATTCCTAACGTCCCAGATGTCGTAGATGTCCCATATGTCCCAAACTCCCAGACGTTTTAGATGTCCTATATGTCCCTAACGTCCCAGACGTCCTAGGTGCCCCATCTGTCATTAACGCCCCAGACGTCCCAGACGTTCCTGATGTTCTACACGTTTCAGACCTCCTAGATTTCCATATGTCCCTAATGTCCCAGACGTCCCAAACGTCCTAGATGTCCCATATGTCTCTAACGTCCCAGACGTCCTGGATGTCTCATATGCCCCTAACGTCCCAGACGTCCCAGACGTCCCAGATGTCCTATACGTCCCAAACGACCTAGATGTTTCATATGTGCCTAACGTCCCAAACGTCCTAAATGTCCCATATGTCCCTAACGTCCCAGACGTCCCAGACGTCCTAAATGTCCTATATTTCGCTAACGTCCCAGACGTAAAAGATGTCCTATATGTCCCTAACGTCCCAAACGTCCCAGATGTCTCATATGTCCCTAACGTCCCAGACGTCTTAGACGTCCTAGATGTCCCAATGTCCCTAACGTCCTAGACGTCCTAAATGTCCCATATGTTCCTAACGTCACAGGCATCCTAGATGTCCCGTATGTCTATAACGTACCAGACGTCCTAGATGTCTCATATGTCCCTAACGTCCCAGACGTTCTAGATGTCCTATATGTCCCTAACGTCCCAGACGTACCAGATGTCCCACACGTCCCGGACGTCCTAAAGGTTCCATATGTCCCTAACGTCCCAGACGTCCCAGACGTACTAGTTGTCCCATATGTCCTTAACGTCCTAGACGTCCTAGATGTCCCATATGTTCCTAACGCCCCAGACGTCCCAGACTTCATAGATGTCCCATATGTCCCTATCGTCCCAGACGTCCTAGATGTCCAGTATGTCCCTAACGTCCCAGACGTCCCAGATGTCCCATATGTCCCTAACGTCCCAGACGTCGTTGATGTACCATATGTCCCTAACGTTTGAGACGTCCTAGATGTCCCATATATCCCTAAAGTCCTAGACGTCCTAATTGTCCCATATGTCCCTAACGTCCCACACGTCCCAGACGTCCCAGACGTCTTAGATATCTTATGCATCCCTAACGTTCCAGACGTCCTAGATGTCCTATATGTCCGTAACGTCCCAGACGTCCCAGATGTCTCATTTGTCCATAACGTCCCAGACGTCTTAGATGTCCCACACGTCCTTAACGTCCCAGCCATCCTAGATGTCCCATATGTTCCTAACGTCCCAGACGTCCCAAACGTCCTAGATGTCCCATATGTCCCTAACGTCCAAGACGTCCTAGATGTTCCATATATACCTAACGTTCCAGATGTCCTAGATGTCCCATATGTCCAAAACGTCCCAGACGTTTTAGATGTCCCATATGTCCCTAATGTCCCAGGCGTCCTAAATGTCCCATATGTCCTTAAAGTCCCAGACGTCCCAGACGTCCTAGATGTCCCGTATGTCTTTAACGTCCCAGACGTCCCAGATGTTCCATATGTCCCTAACGTATCTGACGTCCCAGATGTCCCATATGCCCCATATGTCCCTAATGTCCCAAGCGTCCTAGATGTCCCATATGTCCTTAACGTCTCAGACGTCTCAGATGTCCCTAATGTCCCAGGCGTCCTAAATGTCCCATATGTCCTTAAAGTCTAAGACGTCCCAGACGTCCTAAATGTTCCATATGTCCTTAACGTACCAGACGTCCCAGCTGTCCCGTACGTCCCTAACGTCCCAGACGTCCCAGACGTCCTAGATGTCCCATATGTCTCTAACGTCCCAGACGTCCAAGATGTCCTATATGTCCCTAACGCCCCAGACGTCCCAGACGTCCCAAATGTTCCATATGTCCCATATGTCCCTAATGTCCCAGGCGTCCCTGTTGTCCCATATATCCCTAATGTCCCAGGCGACCTAAATGTCCCATATGTCAACGTCCCAGATGTTCCAGACGTCCTAGATGTCCCATATGTCCTTAACGTCCCCGACGTCTAAGATATCCCATATGTCCCTAACGTCTTAGACGTCCCAGATGTCCCATATGTCCCATATGTCCCTAATGTCCCAGGCGTCCTAAATGTTTAATATGTTCTTAACGTCCCAGAGGTCCCAGCTGTCCCGTATGTCCCTAACGTCCCAGACGTCAAAGACGTCCCAGATGTCCCATTTGGTCTATATGTCCCTAATGTCCCAGCCGTCCCATATGTTATTAATGTTACAGGCGTCCTAAATGTCCCATATGTCCTTAACTTCCCAGACGTCCCAGGCGTCCTAGATGTCCCATATGTCCTTAACTTCCCAGACGTCCCAGGCGTCCTAGATGTACCATATATCCCTAACGTCCCAGACGTCCCAGACGTCCTACCTGTCCCGTATGTCTATAACGTCCCAGACGTCCCAGACGTCCTAGATGTCCCATATGTCCCTAACGTCCCAGACGTCCTAGATGTCGTATATGTCCCTAACGTCCCAGACGTCCTAGATGTCGTGTATGTCCCTAACGTCCCAGACGTCCTAGATGTCCAATATGTCCCTAATGTCCCAGACGTCCTAGATGTCCTATCTGTTCCTAACGTCCCAGACGTCCCAGATGTCCCATATGTCCCTAACGTCCCATACGTCCCAGATGGCCCATATGTCCCTAACGTCCCAGACGGCTTAGATGTCCCATATGTCCCTAACGTCCCAAACGTCCCACATGTTCCATATGTCCCTAACGTCTCAGATGTCCCAAATGTGCCATATGTCCCTAATGTCCCAGACGTCCTAGATGTCCTATATGTCCCTAACGTCCCAGACGTCCCAGATGTACCATATATCCCTAACGTCCCAGACGTCCCAGACGTCCTAGATGTCGTATATGTCCCTAACGTCCCAGACGTCCTAGATGTCGTGTATGTCCCTAACGTCCCAGACGTCC
Source organism: Agriotes lineatus (assembly GCA_940337035.1). Lineage (NCBI taxonomy): Eukaryota > Metazoa > Arthropoda > Insecta > Coleoptera > Elateridae > Agriotes > Agriotes lineatus. Next base: position 70,001 of record CALNHX010001570.1, read on the forward strand.
TAGATGTCCCATATGGCCCTAACGTCCTAGACGTCCTAGATGTCCCATATGTCCCTAACGTCCTAAACGTCCTAGATGACCCATGCGTCCTTAACGTCCCAGACGTCCCAGATGCCCCATATTTCCCTAACGTCCCAGACGTCCCAGATGTCCCATATGTCCCATATGTCCCATTTGTCCTAGGCGTCCCAGATGTCCCATATGTCCCATATATCCCTAATGTACCAGGCGTCCTAAAAGACCCATATGTCCTTAACGTCCCAGACGTGCCAGACGTCCTAGATGTCCCACATGACCTTAGCGTCCCAGACGTCCCTGCTGTCCCGTATGTCCCTAACGTCGCAGACGTCCCAAGCGTCCTAGATGTCCCAGATGTCCCTCACGTCCCAGACGTCCCAGACGTCCCATATGTCCCTAACGCGCCAGACGTCCCAGATGTCCCATATGTCGCATATGCCCCTAATGTCTCAGACGTCCCAGATGTCCCATATGTTTCTAACGTCCCAGACGTCCCAGATGTCCCATATGTCCCTAACTTCCTAGACGTCCTAGATGTCTCATACGTCCTTAACGTCCCAGACGTCCCTGATGCCCTATATGTGCCTAACGTCCCAGACGTACCAGATGTCCCATACGTCCCATACGCCCCTAACGTCCCAGACGTCCCAGACGTCCCAGATGCCCCATATGTCCCATACGTCCCTAATGTCCCAGGCGTCCTAGATGTTCCATATGTCGCTAACGTCCCAGAGGTCCCAGACGTCCTAGATGTTCCATATGTCCCTAACGTCCCAGACGTCCTAGATGTCCTCAATGTTCCTAACGTCCCAGACGTCCCAGATGTTCCATATGTCCCTAATGTCCCAGGCGTCCCAGATGTCTCATATGCCCTATATGTCCCTAATGTCCCAGGCGTCCTAAGTGTCTTATATGGCCTTAACGTCCCAGACGTCCAAGACGTACTAGATGTCCCACATGTCCTTAATGTCTCAGACGTCTCAGATGTCCCATATGTCCCATATGTCCCTAATGTCCCAGGCGTCCTAAATGTCCCATACGTCCTTAAAGTCCCAGACGTCCCAGACGTCCTAGATGTCCCGTATGTCCTTAACGTTCCAGACGTCCCAGATGTTCCATATGTCCCTAACGTATCTGACGTCCCAGATGTCCCATATGTCCCATATGTCCCTAATGTCCCAAGCGTCCTAGATGTTCCATACGTCCCTAACGTCCCAGACGTCCTAAATGTCCCATATGTCCTTAACGTACCAGACGTCCCAGCTGTCCCGTATGTCCCTAACGTCCCAGACGTCCCAGACGTCCTAGATGTCCCATATGTCTCTAACGTCCCAGACGTCGTAGATGTCCTATATGTCCCTAACGTCCCAGACGTCCCAGACGTCCAGATGTCACATATGTCCCATATGTCCCTAATGTTTCAGGCGTCCCTGATGTCCCATATGTCCCTAATGTCCCAGGCGTCCTAAATGTCCCATATATCAACGTCCCAGACGTTCCAGACGTCCTAGATGTCCCATATGTTCTTAACGTCCCCGACGTCCCAGATATCCCATATGTCCCTAACGTCCCAGACATCCCAGATGTCCCATATGTCCCATATGTTCCTAATGTCCCAGGCGTCCTAAATGTTTAATATGTCCTTAACGACCCAGATGTCCTAAATGTCCCATATGCCCCTAACGTCTCAGACGTCCCAGATGTCCCATATGTCCCTAACGTCCCAGACGTCCCAGATGTCCCATATGTCCCATATGTCCCTAATGTTTCAGGCGTCCCAGATGTCCCATATGTCCCATATGTCCCTAATGTCCCAGGCGTCCTAAATGTCCCATATGTCCTTGACGTCCCAGACGTCCCAGACGTCCTAGATGTCCCATATGTCCCTAACGTCCCAGACGTCCCAGATGTCCCAGATCTCCCACATGTCCCTAATGTCCCAGGCGTCCTAGATGTTCCATATGTCCCTAAAGTCCCAGACGTCCTAAATGTCCCATATGTCCCTAACATCCCAGACGTTCAGCTGTCCCGTATGTCCCTAACGTCCCAGACGTCTCAGACGTCCCGTATGTCCCATATGTCCCTAATGTCCCAGGCGTTATAGATCATCCATATGACCCTAACGTCCCAGACGTCCTAAATGCCCCATATGTCCTTAACGTCACAGACGTCCCAGACGTCCTAGATGTCTTATATGTCCTCAACGTCCAGACGTCCCAGATGTCCCAAATGTCCCTAACGTCCCAGACGTCCCAGATGTCCCATATGTCCCATATGTCCCTAATGTTTCAAGTGTCCTAGATGTCCCATATGTCCCTAATGTCCCAGGCGTAATAAATGTCCCATATGTCCTTTACGTCCCAGACGTCCCAAACGTCCTAGATGTCCTATATGTAATTAACGTCCCAAACGTCCCAGATGTCTCATATGTCCCATATGTCTCTAATGTCCCAGGCGTCCTAGATGTTCCATATGTCCCTAACGTCCCAGACGTCCCAGCTGTCCCGTATGTCCCTAAAGTCCCAGACGTCCCAGACGTCCTAGATGTCCCATAGGTCCCTAACGTCCCAGATGTCCTAGATGTCCTATATGTCTCTAACGTCCCAGGAGTCCCAGATGTCCCATATGTCCCAAATGTCCCTAATGTCCCAGGAGTCCCATATGTCCCATATATCCCTAATGTCCCAGGCGACCTAAATGTCTTATATGTCCTTAACGTCCCAGACGTCCTAGACGTACTAGATATCCCATATGTCCTTAACGTCTCAGACGTCTCAGATGTCCCATATGTCCCATATGTTCCTAATGTACCAGGCGTCCTAAATGTCCCATATGTCCTTAAAGTCATAGACGTCCCAGACGTCCTAGATGTCCCATATGTCCTTAAAGTCCCAGACGTCCCAGATGTCCCATATGTGCCTAACGTCCTTGACGTCCCAGATGTCCCATATGTCCCATATGTCCCTAATGTCCCAAGCGTCCTAGATGTTCCATATGTCCCTAACGTCCCAGACGTCCTAAATGACCCATATGTCCTTAACGTCCCAGACGTCCCAGCTGTCCCGTATGTCCCTAACGTCCCAGACGTCCCAGACGTCCTAGATGTCCCATATGTCCCTAACGTCCCAGACGTTCTAGATATCCTATATGTCCCTAACGTCCCAGAAGTCCCAGACTTCCCAGATGTCTCATATGTCCAATATGTCCCTAATGTCCCAGCCGTCCCTGATGTCCCATATGTCCCTAATGTCTCAGACGTCCCAGATGTCCCATATGTCCCTATATGACCCTAATGTCCCAGGCGACCTAAATGTCTTATATGTCCTTAACGTCCCAGACGTACTAGATGTCCCATATGTCCTTAACGTCTCAGACGTCTCAGATGTCCCATATGTCCCATATGTCCCTAATGTCCCAGGCGTCCTAAATGTCCCATATGTCCTTAAAGTCCCAGACGTCCCAGACGTCCTAGATGTCCCATATGTCCGTAACGTCCCAGACGTCCCAGATGTCCCATATGTGCCTAACGTCCCTGACGTCCCAGATGTAACATATGTTCTTAACGTCCCAGACGTCCCAGCCGTCCCGTATGTCCCTAACGTCCAGACGTCCCAGACGTCCTGGATGTCCCATATGTCCCTAACGTTTCAGACGTTCTAGATGTCCTATATGTCCCTAACGTCCCAGACGTCCCAGACGTCCCAGATGTCCTATATGTCCCATATGTCCCTATTGTCCCAGCCGTCCCTGATGTCCCATATGTCCCTTATGTCCCAGGCGACCTAAATGTCCCATATGTCAACGTCTTAGACGTTCAGACGTCCTGGATGTCCCATATGTCCTTAACGGCCCCGACGTCCCAGATGTCCCATATGTCCCATATGTTCCTAAAGTCCCAGTCGTTCCTAATGTCCCATATGTCCCTAATGTCCCAGGCGTCCTAAATGTTTTATATGTCCCAAACGTCCCAGACGTCCCAGATGTCCCATATGTCCCTAACGTCCCATACGTCCCAGATGGCCCATATGTCCCTAACGTCCCAGACGTCTTAGATGTCCCATATGTCCCTAACGTCCCAAACGTCCCAGATGTTCCATATGTCCCTAACGTCTCAGATGTCCCAAATGTGCCATATGTCCCTAATGTCTCTAATGTCCCAGACGTCCCAAATGTCCCATATGGCCCTAACGTCCAGACGTCCTAGATGTCCCATATGTCCCTAACGTCCTAGACGTCCTAGATGACCCATGCGTCCTTAACGTCCCAGACGTCCCAGATGCCCCATATTTCCCTAACGTCCCAGACGTCCCAGATGTCCCATATGTCCCATATGTCCCATTTGTCCTAGGCGTCCCAGATGTCCCATATGTCCCATATATCCCTAATGTACCAGGCGTCCTAAAAGACCCATATGTCCTTAACGTCCCAGACGTGCCAGACGTCCTAGATGTCCCACATGACCTTAGCTTCCCAGACGTCCCTGCTGTCCCGTATGTCTCTAACGTCGCAGACGTCCCAAGCGTCCTAGATGTCCCAGATGTTCCTCACGTCCCAGACGTCCCAGACGTCCCATATGTCCCTAACGCGCCAGACGTCCCAGATGTCCCATATGTCGTATATGCCCCTAATGTCTCAGACGTCCCAGATGTCCCATATGTTTCTAACGTCCCAGACGTCCCAGATGTCCCATATGTCCCTAACTTCCTAGACGTCCTAGATGTCTCATACAACCTTAACGTCCCAGACGTCCCTGATGCCCTATATGTTCCTAACGTCCCAGACGTACCAGATGTCCCATACGTCCCATACGCCCCTAACGTCCCAGACGTCCCAGACGTCCCAGATGCCCCATATGTCCCATACGTCCCTAATGTCCCAGGCGTCCTAGATGTTCCATATGTCGCTAACGTCCCAGACGTCCCAGACGTCCTAGATGTTCCATATGTCCCTAACGTCCCAGACGTCCTAGATGTCCTAAATGTTCCTAACGTCCCAGACGTCCCAGATGTCCCATATGTCCTTAATGTCTCAGACGTCTCAGATGTCCCATATGTCCCATATGTCCCTAATGTCCCAGGCGTCCTAAATGTCCCATACGTCCTTAAAGTCCCAGACGTCCCAGACGTCCTAGATGTCCCGTATGTCCTTAACGTTCCAGACGTCCCAGATGTTCCATATGTCCCTAACGTATCTGACGTCCCAGATGTCCCATATGTCCCATATGTCCCTAATGTCCCAAGCGTCCTAGATGTTCCATATGTCCCTAACGTCCCAGACGTCCTAAATGTCCCATATGTCCTTAACGTACCAGAGGTCCCAGCTGTCCCGTATGTCCCTAACGTCCCAGACGTCCTAGATGTCCCATATGTCTCTAACGTCTCAGACGTCGTAGATGTCCTATATGTCCCTAACGTCCCAGACGTCCCAGACGTCCCAGATGTCACATATGTCCCATATGTCCCTAATGTTCCAGGCGTCCCTGATGTCCCATATGTCCCTAATGTCCCAGGCGTCCTAAATGTCCCATATGTCAACGTCCCAGACGTTCCAGATGTCCCAGATCTCCCACATGTCCCTAATGTCCCAGGCGTCCTAGATGTTCCATATGTCCCTAAAGTCCCAGACGTCCTAAATGTCCCATATGTCCCTAACATCCCAGACGTCCCAGCTGTCCCGTATGTCCCTAACGTCCCAGACGTCCTAAATGTCCCATATGTCCTTGACGTCCCAGACGTCCCAGACGTCCTAGATGTCCCATATGTCCCTAACGTCCCAGACGTCCCAGATGTCCCAGATCTCCCACATGTCCCTAATGTCCCAGGCGTCCTAGATGTTCCATATGTCCCTAAAGTCCCAGACGTCCTAAATGTCCCATATGTCCCTAACATCCCAGACGTCCCAGCTGTCCCGTATGTCCCTAACGTCCCAGACGTCTCAGATGTCCCGTATGTCCTTAACGTCACAGACGTCCCAGACGTCCTAGATGTCTTATATGTCCTTAACGTCCCAGACGTCCCAGATATCCCATATGTCCCTAACGTCCCAGACGTCCCAGATGTCCCATATGTCCCATATGTCCCTAATGTTTCAAGTGTCCTAGATGTCCCATATGTCCCTAATGTCCCAGGCGTCCTAAATGTCCCCTATGTCCTTTACGTCCCAGACGTCCCAAACGTCCTAGATGTCCTATATGTAATTAACGTCCCAAACGTCCCAGATGTCTCATATGTCCCATATGTCTCTAATGTCCCAGGCGTCCTAGATGTTCCATATGTCCCTAACGTCCCAGACGTCCCAGCTGTCCCGTATGTCCCTAACGTCCCAGACGTCCCAGACGTCCTAGATGTCCCATATGTCCCTAACGTCTCAGATGTCCTAGATGTCCTATATGTCTCTAACGTCCCAGGAGTCCCAGATGTCCCATATGTCCCAAATGTCCCTAATGTCCCAGGAGTCCCATATGTCCCATATATCCCTAATGTCCCAGGTGACCTAAATGTCTTATATGTCCTTAACGTCTCAGACGTCTCAGATGTCCCATATGTCCCATATGTCCCTAATGTACCAGTCGTCCTAAATGTCCCATATGTCCTTAAAGTCATAGACGTCCCAGACGTCCTAGATGTCCCATATGTCCTTAAAGTCCCAGACGTCCCAGATGTCCCATATGTGCCTAACGTCCCTGACGTCCCAGATGTCCCATATGTCCCATATGTCCCTAATGTCCCAAGCGTCCTAGATGTTCCATATGTTCCTAACGTCCCAGACGTCCTAAATGACCCATATGTCCTTAACGTCCCAGACGTCCCAGCTGTCCCGTATGTCCCTAACGTCCCAGACGTCCCAGACGTCCTAGATGTCCCATATGTCCCTAACGTCCCAGACGTTCTAGATATCCTATATGTCCCTAACGTCCCAGAAGTCCCAGACTTCCCAGATGTCTCATATGTCCCATATGTCCCTAATGTCCCAGCCGTCCCTGATGTCCCATATGTCCCTAATGTCTCAGGCGTCCCAGATGTCCCATATGTCCCTATATGACCCTAATGTCCCAGGCGACCTAAATGTCTAATATGGCCTTAACGTCCCAGACGTCCCAGATGTCCCATATGTCCCTAACGTCCCAGACGTCCCAGATGTCCCATATGTCCCATATGTCCCTAATGTTTCAAGTGTCCTAGATGTCCCATATGTCCCTAATGTCCCAGGCGTCCTAAATGTCCCATATGTCCTTTACGTCCCAGACGTCCCAAACGTCCTAGATGTCCTATATGTAATTAACGTCCCAAACGTCCCAGATGTCTCATATGTCCCATATGTCTCTAATGTCCCAGGCGTCCTAGATGTTCCATATGTCCCTAACGTCCCAGACGTCCCAGCTGTCCCGTATGTCCCTAACGTCCCAGACGTCCCAGACGTCCTAGATGTCCCATATGTCCCTAACGTCTCAGATGTCCTAGATGTCCTATATGTCTCTAACGTCCCAGGAGTCCCAGATGTCCCATATGTCCCAAATGTCCCTAATGTCCCAGGAGTCCCATATGTCCCATATATCCCTAATGTCCCAGGCGACCTAAATGTCTTATATGTCCTTAACGTCTCAGACGTCTCAGATGTCCCATATGTCCCATATGTCCCTAATGTACCAGTCGTCCTAAATGTCCCATATGTCCTTAAAGTCATAGACGTCCCAGACGTCCTAGATGTCCCATATGTCCTTAAAGTCCCAGACGTCCCAGATGTCCCATATGTGCCTAACGTCCCTGACGTCCCAGATGTCCCATATGTCCCATATGTCCCTAATGTCCCAAGCGTCCTAGATGTTCCATATGTTCCTACCGTCCCAGACGTCCTAAATGACCCATATGTCCTTAACGTCCCAGACGTCCCAGCTGTCCCGTATGTCCCTAACGTCCCAGACGTCCCAGACGTCCTAGATGTCCCATATGTCCCTAACGTCCCAGACGTTCTAGATATCCTATATGTCCCTAACGTCCCAGAAGTCCCAGATGTCCCATATGTCCCATATGTTCCTAAAGTCCCAGTCGTTCCTAATGTCCCATATGTCCCTAATGTCCCAGGCGTCCTAAATGTTTTATATGTCCCAAACGTCCCAGACGTCCCAGATGTCCCATATGTCCCTAACGTCCCATACGTCCCAGATGGCCCATATGTCCCTAACGTCCCAGACGTCTTAGATGTCCCATATGTCCCTAACGTCCCAAACGTCCCAGATGTTCCATATGTCCCTAACGTCTCAGATGTCCCAAATGTGCCATATGTCCCTAATGTCTCTAATGTCCCAGACGTCCCAAATGTCCCATATGGCCCTAACGTCCCAGACGTCCTAGATGTCCCATATGTCCCTAACGTCCTAGACGTCCTAGATGACCCATGCGTCCTTAACGTCCCAGACGTCCCAGATGCCCCATATTTCCCTAACGTCCCAGACGTCCCAGATGTCCCATATGTCCCATATGTCCCATTTGTCCTAGGCGTCCCAGATGTCCCATATGTCCCATATATCCCTAATGTACCAGGCGTCCTAAAAGACCCATATGTCCTTAACGTCCCAGACGTGCCAGACGTCCTAGATGTCCCACATGACCTTAGCTTCCCAGACGTCCCTGCTGTCCCGTATGTCTCTAACGTCGCAGACGTCCCAAGCGTCCTAGATGTCCCAGATGTTCCTCACGTCCCAGACGTCCCAGACGTCCCATATGTCCCTAACGCGCCAGACGTCCCAGATGTCCCATATGTCGTATATGCCCCTAATGTCTCAGACGTCCCAGATGTCCCATATGTTTCTAACGTCCCAGACGTCCCAGATGTCCCATATGTCCCTAACTTCCTAGACGTCCTAGATGTCTCATACAACCTTAACGTCCCAGACGTCCCTGATGCCCTATATGTTCCTAACGTCCCAGACGTACCAGATGTCCCATACGTCCCATACGCCCCTAACGTCCCAGACGTCCCAGACGTCCCAGATGCCCCATATGTCCCATACGTCCCTAATGTCCCAGGCGTCCTAGATGTTCCATATGTTGCTAACGTCCCAGACGTCCCAGACGTCCTAGATGTTCCATATGTCCCTAACGTCCCAGACGTCCTAGATGTCCTAAATGTTCCTAACGTCCCAGACGTCCCAGATGTCCCATATGTCCTTAATGTCTCAGACGTCTCAGATGTCCCATATGTCCCATATGTCCCTAATGTCCCAGGCGTCCTAAATGTCCCATACGTCCTTAAAGTCCCAGACGTCCCAGACGTCCTAGATGTCCCGTATGTCCTTAACGTTCCAGACGTCCCAGATGTTCCATATGTCCCTAACGTATCTGACGTCCCAGATGTCCCATATGTCCCATATGTCCCTAATGTCCCAAGCGTCCTAGATGTTCCATATGTCCCTAACGTCCCAGACGTCCTAAATGTCCCATATGTCCTTAACGTACCAGAGGTCCCAGCTGTCCCGTATGTCCCTAACGTCCCAGACGTCCTAGATGTCCCATATGTCTCTAACGTCTCAGACGTCGTAGATGTCCTATATGTCCCTAACGTCCCAGACGTCCCAGACGTCCCAGATGTCACATATGTCCCATATGTCCCTAATGTTCCAGGCGTCCCTGATGTCCCATATGTCCCTAATGTCCCAGGCGTCCTAAATGTCCCATATGTCAACGTCCCAGACGTTCCAGATGTCCCAGATCTCCCACATGTCCCTAATGTCCCAGGCGTCCTAGATGTTCCATATGTCCCTAAAGTCCCAGACGTCCTAAATGTCCCATATGTCCCTAACATCCCAGACGTCCCAGCTGTCCCGTATGTCCCTAACGTCCCAGACGTCCTAAATGTCCCATATGTCCTTGACGTCCCAGACGTCCCAGACGTCCTAGATGTCCCATATGTCCCTAACGTCCCAGACGTCCCAGATGTCCCAGATCTCCCACATGTCCCTAATGTCCCAGGCGTCCTAGATGTTCCATATGTCCCTAAAGTCCCAGACGTCCTAAATGTCCCATATGTCCCTAACATCCCAGACGTCCCAGCTGTCCCGTATGTCCCTAACGTCCCAGACGTCTCAGATGTCCCGTATGTCCTTAACGTCACAGACGTCCCAGACGTCCTAGATGTCTTATATGTCCTTAACGTCCCAGACGTCCCAGATATCCCATATGTCCCTAACGTCCCAGACGTCCCAGATGTCCCATATGTCCCATATGTCCCTAATGTTTCAAGTGTCCTAGATGTCCCATATGTCCCTAATGTCCCAGGCGTCCTAAATGTCCCCTATGTCCTTTACGTCCCAGACGTCCCAAACGTCCTAGATGTCCTATATGTAATTAACGTCCCAAACGTCCCAGATGTCTCATATGTCCCATATGTCTCTAATGTCCCAGGCGTCCTAGATGTTCCATATGTCCCTAACGTCCCAGACGTCCCAGCTGTCCCGTATGTCCCTAACGTCCCAGACGTCCCAGACGTCCTAGATGTCCCATATGTCCCTAACGTCTCAGATGTCCTAGATGTCCTATATGTCTCTAACGTCCCAGGAGTCCCAGATGTCCCATATGTCCCAAATGTCCCTAATGTCCCAGGAGTCCCATATGTCCCATATATCCCTAATGTCCCAGGTGACCTAAATGTCTTATATGTCCTTAACGTCTCAGACGTCTCAGATGTCCCATATGTCCCATATGTCCCTAATGTACCAGTCGTCCTAAATGTCCCATATGTCCTTAAAGTCATAGACGTCCCAGACGTCCTAGATGTCCCATATGTCCTTAAAGTCCCAGACGTCCCAGATGTCCCATATGTGCCTAACGTCCCTGACGTCCCAGATGTCCCATATGTCCCATATGTCCCTAATGTCCCAAGCGTCCTAGATGTTCCATATGTTCCTAACGTCCCAGACGTCCTAAATGACCCATATGTCCTTAACGTCCCAGACGTCCCAGCTGTCCCGTATGTCCCTAACGTCCCAGACGTCCCAGACGTCCTAGATGTCCCATATGTCCCTAACGTCCCAGACGTTCTAGATATCCTATATGTCCCTAACGTCCCAGAAGTCCCAGACTTCCCAGATGTCTCATATGTCCCATATGTCCCTAATGTCCCAGCCGTCCCTGATGTCCCATATGTCCCTAATGTCTCAGGCGTCCCAGATGTCCCATATGTCCCTATATGACCCTAATGTCCCAGGCGACCTAAATGTCTAATATGGCCTTAACGTCCCAGACGTCCCAGATGTCCCATATGTCCCTAACGTCCCAGACGTCCCAGATGTCCCATATGTCCCATATGTCCCTAATGTTTCAAGTGTCCTAGATGTCCCATATGTCCCTAATGTCCCAGGCGTCCTAAATGTCCCATATGTCCTTTACGTCCCAGACGTCCCAAACGTCCTAGATGTCCTATATGTAATTAACGTCCCAAACGTCCCAGATGTCTCATATGTCCCATATGTCTCTAATGTCCCAGGCGTCCTAGATGTTCCATATGTCCCTAACGTCCCAGACGTCCCAGCTGTCCCGTATTATGTCCCTAACGTCCCAGACGTCCCAGACGTCCTAGATGTCCCATATGTCCCTAACGTCTCAGATGTCCTAGATGTCCTATATGTCTCTAACGTCCCAGGAGTCCCAGATGTCCCATATGTCCCAAATGTCCCTAATGTCCCAGGAGTCCCATATGTCCCATATATCCCTAATGTCCCAGGCGACCTAAATGTCTTATATGTCCTTAACGTCTCAGACGTCTCAGATGTCCCATATGTCCCATATGTCCCTAATGTACCAGTCGTCCTAAATGTCCCATATGTCCTTAAAGTCATAGACGTCCCAGACGTCCTAGATGTCCCATATGTCCTTAAAGTCCCAGACGTCCCAGATGTCCCATATGTGCCTAACGTCCCTGACGTCCCAGATGTCCCATATGTCCCATATGTCCCTAATGTCCCAAGCGTCCTAGATGTTCCATATGTTCCTAACGTCCCAGACGTCCTAAATGACCCATATGTCCTTAACGTCCCAGACGTCCCAGCTGTCCCGTATGTCCCTAACGTCCCAGACGTCCCAGACGTCCTAGATGTCCCATATGTCCCTAACGTCCCAGACGTTCTAGATATCCTATATGTCCCTAACGTCCCAGAAGTCCCAGACTTCCCAGATGTCTCATATGTCCCATATGTCCCTAATGTCCCAGCCGTCCCTGATGTCCCATATGTCCCATATGTCCCTAATGTACCAGGCGTTCTAAATGTCCCATATGTCCTTAACGTCCCAGACGTCCTAGATGTCCTATAAGTCCTTAACGTCCCAGACGTCCCAGATGTCCCATATGTTCCTAACGTCGCAGACGTCCCAGATGTCCCTAATGTCCCATACGTCTTGAATGTCCCAGGCGTCCTAGATGTCTCATATGTCCCATATGTCCCTAATGTACCAGGCGTTCTAAATGTCCCATATGTCCTTAACGTCCCAGACGTCCTAGATGTCCTATAAGTCCTTAACGTCCCAGACGTCCCAGATGTCCCATATGTTCCTAACGTCCCAGACGTCCCAGATGTCCCTAATGTCCCATACGTCTTAAATGTCCCAGGCGTCCTAGATGTTACATATGTCCCTAACGTCCCAGACGTCTTAAGTGTCGCATATGTCCCTAACGTCCCAGACGTCTCAGCTGTCTCGTATGTCCCTAACGTCCCAGACGTCCTAGATGTCCTATATGTCCCTAACGTCCCAGACGTCATAGGGGTCCCATATGTCCCTAACGTCCCAGACGTCCTAGATGTTCCACTTGTCCCTAACGTCCCAGACGTCCTAAATGTCCCATATGTCCCTAACGTCCCAGCCGTCCCAGCTGTCCCGTATGTTCCCAACGTCCCAGACGTCCCAGACGACCTAGATGTCCCTATCGTCCCAGCCGTCACAGACGTCCTAGATGTTCCATATGTCCCTAACGTCCCAGACGTCCTAGATGTCCTATATGTCCCATATGTCCCTAATGTCCCAGGCTTCCCAGATGTCTCATATGTCCCATAGTCCCAGATGTTCCATATGTCCCTAACGTCCCAGACGTTTCAGATGTCCCATATGTCCCATATGTCCCTAATGTCCCAGGCGTCCTAGATGTTCCATATGTCCCTAACGTCCCAGAAATCCTAAATGTCCTATATGTCCCTAACGTCCCAGACGTCCCAGCTGTCCCGTATGTCCCTAACGTCCCAGACGTCCCAGATGTCCTAGATGTCCCATATGTCCCTAACGACCCAGACGTCGTAGATGTCCTATATGTCCCTAACGTCCCAGACGTCCCAGATGTCCCGTGTGTCCCATATGTCCCTTATGTCCCAGGCGTCCTAGATGTCTCATATGTCCCATATGTCCCTAATGTACCAGGCGTTCTAAATGTCCCATATGTCTTTAACGTCCCAGACGTCCTAGATGCCCTATAAGTCCTTAACGTCCCAGACGTCCCAGATGTCCTATATGTTCCTAACGTCCCAGACGTCCCAGATGTCCCTAATGTCCCATACGTCTTGAATGTCCCAGGCGTCCTAGATGTTCCATATGTCCCTAACGTCCCAGACGTCTTAAGTGTCGCATATGTCCCTAACGTCCCAGACGTCTCAGCTGTCTCGTATGTCCCTAACGTCCCAGACGTCCTAGATGTCCTATATGTCCCTAACGTCCCAGACGTCATAGGGGTCCCATATGTCCCTAACGTCCCAGACGTCCTAAATGTCCCATATGTCCCTAACGTCCCAGCCGTCCCAGCTGTCCCGTATGTTCCCAACGTCCCAGACGTCCCAGACGACCTAGATGTCCCTATCGTCCCAGCCGTCACAGACGTCCTAGATGTTCCATATGTCCCTAACGTCCCAGACGTCCTAGATGTCCTATATGTCCCTAACGTCCCAGACGTCCTAGGTGTCCTATATGTCCCTAACGTCCCAGACGTCCCAGACTTCCTAGACGTCCTATATGTCCATAACGTCCCAGACGTCCTAGATGTCCCATATGTCCCTAACGTCCCGGACCTCCTAGATGTCCTATATGTCCCTTACGTCCCAGACGTCCCAGACTTCCTAGATGTCCTATATGTCCCTAACGTCCCAGACGTCCCAGATGTCCCATATTTCCCTAACGTCCCAGCCGTCCCAGCTGTCCCGTATGTTCCTAACGTCCCAGACGTCCCAGACGACCTAGATGTCCCTATCGTCCCAGACGTCACAGACGTCCTAGATGTCCCATATGTCCCTAACGTCCCAAACGTCCTAGATGTCCTATATGTCCCTAACGTCCCAGACGTCCCAGACTTCCTAGATGTCCTATATGTCCCTAACGTCCCAGATGTCCTAGATGTCCTATATGTCCCTTACGTCCCAGACGTCCCAGACTTCCTAGATGTCCTATATGTCCCTAACGTCCCAGACGTCCCAGATGTCCCATATTTCCCTAACGTCCCAGCCGTCCCAGCTGTCCCGTATGTTCCTAACGTCCCAGACGTCCCAGACGACCTAGATGTCCCTATCGTCCCAGACGTCACAGACGTCCTAGATGTCCCATATGTCCCTAACGTCCCAGACGTCCTAGATGTCCTATATGTCCCTAACGTCCCAGACGTCCCAGATGTCCCATATGTCCCTAACGTCCCATACGTCCCAGATGTCCCATATGTCCCTAACGTCCCAGACGTCCTAGATGTCTCATATATCCCTAACGTCCCAGACGTCCCAGATGTTCCATATGTCCCTAACGTCCCAGATGTCCGAAATGTGCCATATGTCCCTAATTTCCCTAATGTCCCAGACGTCCCAAATATCCCATATGTCCCTAACGTCCCAGACGTTCTAGATGTCCCATATGTCCCTAACGTCTTAGACGTCCTAAATGTCCCATACGTCCTTAACGTCCCAGACGTCCCAGATGCCCCATATTTCCCTAACGTCCCAGACGTCCCAGATGTCCCAAATGTCCCATATGTCCCATTTGTCCTAGGCGTCCTAGATGTCCCATACGTCCCATATATCCCTATTGTACCAGGCCTCCTAAATGCCCCATATGTCCTTAACGTCCCAGACGTCCCAGACGTCCCAGACGTCCTAGATGTCCCACATGTCCTTAACGTCCCAGACGTCCCTGCTGTCCCGTATGTCCCTAACGTCCCCGAAGTCCCAAGCGTCCTAAATGTCCCATATGTCCCTAACGTCCCAGACATCCCAGATGTCCCATATGTCCCATATGCCCCTAATGTCTCAGACGTCCCAGATGTCCCATATGTTTCTAACGTCCCAGACGTCCCAGATGTCCCATATGTCCCTAACGTCCTAGACGTCCTAGATGTCTCATACGTCCTTAACGTCCCAGACGTCCCTGATGCCCTATATGTCCCATACGTCCCTAACGTCCCAGACGTCCCAGACGTCCCAGATGCCCCATATGTCCCATATGTCCCTAATGTCCCCGGCGTTCTAGATGTTCCATATGTCCCTAACGTCCCAGACGTCCCAGACGTCCTAGATGTCCCATATGTCCTTAACGTCCCAGACGTCCTAGATGTCCTAGATGTCCCATATATTCTTAACGTCCCAGACGTCCTAGATGTCCTACATGTCCCTAACGTCCCAGACGTCCCAGATGTCCCATATGTCCCTAATGTCCCAGGCGTCCCAGATGTTCCAAATGCCCTATATGTCCCTACTGTCCCAGGCGTCCTAAATGTCTTATATGTCCTTAACGTCCCAGACGTCCCAGACGTCCTAGATGTCCCATATGTCCTTAACGTCCCAGACGTCCTAGATGTCCTAGATGTCCCATATATTCTTAACGTCCCAGACGTCCTAGATGTCCTACATGTCCCTAACGTCCCAGACGTCTCAGATGTCCCATCTGTCCCATATGTCCCTAATGTCCCAGGCGTCCTAAATGTCCCATATGTTTTTAAAGTCCCAGACGTCCTAGACGTCCTAGATGTCCCATATGTGCTTAACGTCCCAGGCGTCCCAGATGTCCCATATGTCCCTAACGTATCTGACGTCCCAGTTGTCCCATATGTCCCATATGTCCCTAATGTCCCAAGCGTCCTAGATGTTCCATATATCCCTAACGTCCCAAATGTCCTAAATGTCTCATATGTCCTTAACGTCCCAGACGTCCCAGCTGTCCCGTATGTCCTTAACGTCCCAGACGTCCTAGACGTCCTAGATGTCCCATATGTCCCTAACGTCCCAGACGTCCTAGATGTCCTATATGTCCCTAACGTCCCAGACGTCCCAGACGTCCCAGATGTCCCATATGTCCCATATGTCCCTAATGTCTCAGGCGTCCCTAATGTCCCATATGTCCCTAATGTCCCAGGCGACCTAAATGTCCCATATGTCAACGTCCCAGACGTTCCAGACTTCCTAAATGTCCCATATGTCCTTAACGTCCTCGACGTCCCAGATGTCACATATGTCCCTAACGTCCCAGACGTCCAAGATGTCCCATATGTCCCATATGTCCCTAATGTCCCAGGCATCTTAAATGTTTAATATGTCCCTAACGTCCCAGATGTCCTAAATATCCCATATGTCCCTAACGTCCCAGACGTCCCCGTTGTCCCGTATGTCCCTAACGTCCCAGACGTCTTAGGCGTCTTAGATATCCCATATGTCCCTAACGTCCCAGACGTCCCAGACGTCCCAGATGTCCCATATGTCCCTAACGTCCCAGACGTCCCAGATGTCCCATATGTCTCATATGTCCCATATGTCCCTAATGTCCCAGGCGTCCCAGATGTCCCATATGTTCCATATGTCTCTTATGTCCCAGGCGTCCTAAATGTCCCATATGTCCTTAACGTCCCAGACGTCCCAGACGTCCTAGATGTCCCATATGTCCCTAACGTCCTAGACGTCCCAGATGTTTCATATGTCCCTAACGTCCCAGATGTCCCAAATGTGCCATATGTCCCTAATTTCCCTAATGTCCTAGACGTCCCAAATGTCCCATATGTCCCTAACGTCCCAGACGTCCTAGATGTCCCATATGACCCTAACGTCCTACACGTCCTAGATGTCCCATACGTCCTTAACGTCCCAGACGCCCCAGATGCCCCATATTTCCCTAACGTCCCAAACGTCCCAGATGTCCCATATGTCCCATATATCATTAATGTACCAGGCGTCCTAAATGTCCCATATGTTCTTAACGTCCCAGACGTCCCAGACGTCCCTGCTGTCCCGTATGTCCCTAACGTCCCAGACGTCCCAAGCGTCCTAGATGTCCTATATGTCCCTAACGTCCCAGACGTCCCAGACGTCCCATATGTCATTAACGTCCCAGACGTCCCAGATGTCTCATATGTCCCATATGCCCCTAATGTCTCAGACGTCCCAGATGTCCCATATGTTTCTAACGTCCCAGACGTCGCAGATGTCCCATATGTCCATAACGTCCTAGATGTCCTAGATGTCTCATACGTCCTTAACGTCCCAGACGTCCATGATGCCCTATATGTGCCTAACGTCCCAGACCTCCCAAGCGTCCTAGATGTCCTATATGTCCCTAACGTCCCAGACGTCCCAGACGTCCCATATGTCATTAACGTCCCGGACGTCCTAGATGTCTCATACGTCCTTAACGTCCCAGACGTCCATGATGCCCTATATGTGCCTAACATCCCAGACGTACCAGATGTCCCATACGTCCCATACGTCCCTAAAGTCCCAGACGTCCCAGACGTCCCAGATGCCCCCTATGTTCCATATGTCCCTAACGTCCCAGACGTCCCAGACGTCCTAGATGTCCCATACGTCTTTAACGTCCCAGACGTCCTAGATGTCCTACATGTCCCTAACGTCCCATACGTCCCAGATGTCCCATATGTCTCTAATGTCCCAGGCGTCCCAGATGTACCATATGCCCTATATGTCCCTAATGTCCCAAGCGTCCTAAATCTCTTATATGTCCTTAACGTCCTAGACGTCCCAGACGTACTAGATGTCCCATATGTATTTAACGTCAGATGTCCCATATGTCCCATATGTCCCTAATTTCCCAGGCGTCCTAAATGTACCATATGTCCTTAAAGTCCCAGACGTCCCAGACGTCCTAGATGTCTCAGATGTCCTTAACGTTCCAGACGGCCCAGATGTCCCACATGTCCCTGACGTATCTGACGTCCCAGATGTCCCATATGTCCCATATGTCCCTAATGTCCCAGACGTCCTAAATGTCCCATATGTCCTTAACGTCCCAGACGTCCCAGCTGTCCCGTATGTCCCTAACGTCCCAGACGTCCCAGACGTCCTAGATGTCCCATATGTCCCTAACGTCCCAGACGTCCTAGATGTCCTATATGTCCCTAACGTCCCAGACGTCCCAGACGTCCCAGATGTCCCATATGTCCCTAACGTATCTGACGTCCCAGATGTCCCATATGTCCTTAACGTCCCAGACGTCCTAGATGTCCTACATGTCCCTAACGTCCCAGACGTCCCAGATGTCCCATATGTCCCTAATGTTCCCGGCGTCCCAGATGTCCCAAATGCCCTCTATGTCCCTACTGTCCCAGGCGTCCTAAATGTCTTATATGTTCTTAACGTCCCAGACGTCCCAGACGTCCCAGATGTCCCATATGTCCCTAACGTATCTGACGTCCCAGATGTCCCATATGTCCTTAACGTCCCAGACGTCCTAGATGTCCTACATGTCCCTAACGTCCCAGACGTCCCAGATGTCCCATATGTCCCTAATGTTCCAGGCGTCGCAGATGTCCCAAATGCCCTATATGTCCCTACTGTCCCAGGCGTCGTAAATGTCTTATATGTTCTTAACGTCCCAGACGTCCCAGACGTCCCAGACGTCCCAGATGTCCCATATGTCCCATATGTCCCTAATGTCTCAGGCGTCCCTAATGTCCCATATGTCCCTAATGTCCCAGGCGACCTAAATGTCCCATATGTCAACGTCCCAGACGTTCCAGACTTCCTAGATGTCCCATATGTCCTTAACGTCCTCGACGTCCCAGATGTCCCATATGTCCCTAACGTCCCAGACGTCCCAGATGTCCCATATGTCCTATTTGTCCCTAATGTCCCAGGCGTCCTAAATGTTTAATATGTCCCTAACGTCCCAGATGTCCTAAATATCCCATATGTCCCTAACGTCCTAGACGTCCCTGTTGTCCCGTATGTCTCGAACGTCCCAGACGTCTTAGGCGTCTTAGATGTCCCATATGTCCCTAACGTCCCAGACGTCCCAGATGTCCCATATGTCCCTAACGTCCTAGACGTCCCAGATGTCCCATATGTCTTATATGTCCCATATGTCCCTAATGTCCCAGACGTCCCAGACGTCCTAGATGTCCCATATGTCCTTAACGTCTCAGACGTCTCAGATGTCCCATCTGTCCCATATGTCCCTAATGTACCAGGCGTCCTAAATGTCCCATATGTCCTTAACGTCCCAGACGTCCCAGACGTCCTAGATGTCCCATATGTCCTTAACGTCTCAGACGTCTCAGATGTCCCATCTGTCCCATATGTCCCTAATGTACCAGGCGTCCTAAATGTCCCATATGTCCTTAAAGTCCCAACGTCCTAGACGTCCTAGATGTCCCATATGTGCTTAACGTCCCAGACGTCCCAGATGTCCCATATGTCCCTAACGTATCTGACGTCCCAGTTGTCCCATATGTGACATATGTCCCTAATGTCCCAAGCGTCCTAGATGTTCCATATATCCCTAACGTCCCAGACGTCCTAAATGTCCCATATGTCCTTAACGTCCCAGACGTCCCAGCTGTCCCGTATGTCCTTAACGTCCCAGACGTCCCTGACGTCCTAGATGTCCCATATGTCCCTAACGTCCCAGACGTCCTAGATGTCCTATATGTCCCTAACGTCCCAGACGTCCCAGACGTCCCAGATGTCCCATATGTCCCATATGTCCCTAATGTCTCAGGCGTCCCTAATGTCCCATATGTCCCTAACGTCCCAGGCCACCTAAATGTCCCATATGTCAACGTCCCAGACGTTCCAGACTTCCTAGATGTCCCATATGTCCTTAACGTCCTCGACGTCCCAGATGTCCCATATGTCCCTAACGTCTCAGACGTCCCAGATGTCCCATATGTCCTATATGTCCCTAATGTCCCAGGCTTCCTAAATGTTTAATATGTCCCTAACGTCCCAGATGTCCAAAATATCCCATATGTCCCTAACGTCCTAGACGTCCCTGTTGTCCCGTATGTCCCTAACGTCCCAGACGTCTTAGGCGTCTTAGATGTCCCATATGTCCCTAACGTCCCAGACGTCCCAGATGTCCCATATGTCCCTAACGTTCCAGACTTCCCAGATGTCCCATATGTCTCATATGTCCCATATGTCCCTAATGTCCCAGGCGTCCCAGATGTCCCATATGTCCCATATGTCTCTTATGTCCCAGGCGTCCTAAATGTCCCATATGTCCTTAACGTCCCTGACGTCCCAGACGTCCTAGATGTCCCACATGTCCCTAATGTGCCAGGCGTCCTAGATGTTCCATATGTCCCTAACGACCCAGATGTCCTAAATGTCCCATATGTCCCTTACATCCCAGACGTCCCAGCTGTCCCGTATGTCACTAACGTCCCAGACGTCGCAGATGTCCCATATGTCCCTAATGTCCCAGGCGTTATAGATCATCCATATGATCCTAACGTCCCAGACGTCCTAAATGTCTTATATGTCCTTAACGTCGCAGACGTCCCAGATGTCCCATATGTTCCTAACGTCCCAGACGTCCCAGATGTCCCTAATGTCCCATATGTTTCCAATGTCCCAGGCTTCCTAGATGTTCCATATGTCCCTAACGTCCCAGACGTCCTAAGTGTCCCATATGTCCCTAACGTCCCAGACGTCCCAGCTGTCCCGTATGTCCCTAACGTCCCAGACGTCCTAAGTGTCCCATATGTCCCTAACGTCCCAGACGTCCCAGCTGTCCCGTATGTCCCTAACGTCCCAGACGTCCTAAGTGTCCCATATGTCCTTAACATCCCAGACGTCCCAGATGTCCCATATGTTCCTAACGTCCCAGACGTCCCAGATGTCCCTAATGTCCCATATGTTTCGAATGTCCCAGGCGTCCTAGATGTTCCATAGGTCCCTAACGTCCCAGACGTCCTAAGTGTCCCATATGTCCCTAACGTCCCAGACGTCCCAGCTATCCCGTATGTCCCTAACGTCCCAAACGTCCTAGATGTCCTATATGTCCCTAACGTCCCAGACGTCCTAGATGTCCCATGTGTCCATAACGTCCCAGACGTCCTAGATGTCCCATATGTCCTTAACGTTTCAGAGTCCCAGATGTCTCATATGTCCCATATGTCCCTAATGTCATAGGCGTCCTAGATGTTCCATTTGTCCCTAACGTCCCAGACTTCCTAAATGTCCCATATGTCCCTAACGTCCCAGCCGTCCCAGCTGTCCCGTATGTTCCTAACGTCCCAGACGTCCCAGACGACCTAGATGTCCCTATCGTCCCAGACGTCCCAGACGTCCTAGATGTCCCATATGTCCCTAACGTCCCAGACGTCCCAAGCGTCCTAGATGTCCTATATGTCCCTAACCTCCCAGACGTCCCAGACGTCCCATATGTCATTAACGTCCCAGACGTCCTAGATGTCTCATACGTCCTTAACGTCCCAGACGTCCATGATGCCCTATATGTGCCTAACATCCCAGACGTACCAGATGTCCCATACGTCCCATACGTCCCTAACGTCCCAGACGTCCCAGACGTCCCAGATGCCCCATATGTTCCATATGTCCCTAATGTCCAAGGCGTTATAGATCATCCATATGATCCTAACGTCCCAGACGTCCTAAATGTCTTATATGTCCTTAACGTCGCAGACGTCCCAGATGTCCCATATGTTCCTAACGTCCCAGACGTCCCAGATGTCCCTAATGTTCCATATGTTTCCAATGTCCCAGGCGTCCTAGATGTTCCATATGTCCCTAACGTCCCAGACGTCCTAAGTGTCCCATATGTCCCTAACGTCCCAGACGTCCCAGCTGTCCCGTATGTCCCTAACGTCCCAGACGTCCTAAATGTACCATATGTCCTTAAAGTCCCAGACGTCCCAGACGTCCTAGATGTCTCAGATGTCCTTAACGTTTTAGACGGCCCAGATGTCCCACATGTCCCTGACGTATCTGACGTCCCAGATGTCCCATATGTCCCATATATCCCTAATGTCCCAGACGTCCTAAATGTCCCATATGTCCTTAACGTCCCAGACGTCCCAGCTGTCCCGTATGTCCCTAACGTCCCAGACGTCCCAGACGTCCTAGATGTCCCATATGTCCCTAACGTCCCAGACGTCCTAGATGTCCTATATGTCCCTAACGTCCCAGACGTCCCAGACGTCCCAGATGTCCCATATGTCCCTAACGTATCTGACGTCCCAGATGTCCCATATGTCCTTAACGTCCCAGACGTCCTAGATGTCCTACATGTCCCTAACGTCCCAGACGTCCCAGATGTCCCATATGTCCCTAATGTTCCAGGCGTCCCAGATGTCCCAAATGCCCTCTATGTCCCTACTGTCCCAGGCGTCCTAAATGTCTTATATGTTCTTAACGTCCCAGACGTCCCAGACGTCCCAGATGTCCCATATGTCCCTAACGTATCTGACGTCCCAGATGTCCCATATGTCCTTAACGTCCCAGACGTCCTAGATGTCCTACATGTCCCTAACGTCCCAGACGTCCCAGATGTCCCATATGTCCCTAATGTTCCAGGCGTCGCAGATGTCCCAAATGCCCTATATGTCCCTACTGTCCCAGGCGTCCTAAATGTCTTATATGTTCTTAACGTCCCAGACGTCCCAGACGTCCCAGACGTCCCAGATGTCCCATATGTCCCATATGTCCCTAATGTCTCAGGCGTCCCTAATGTCCCATATGTCCCTAATGTCCCAGGCGACCTAAATGTCCCATATGTCAACGTCCCAGACGTTCCAGACTTCCTAGATGTCCCATATGTCCTTAACGTCCTCGACGTCCCAGATGTCCCATATGTCCCTAACGTCCCAGACGTCCCAGATGTCCCATATGTCCTATTTGTCCCTAATGTCCCAGGCGTCCTAAATGTTTAATATGTCCCTAACGTCCCAGATGTCCTAAATATCCCATATGTCCCTAACGTCCTAGACGTCCCTGTTGTCCCGTATGTCTCGAACGTCCCAGACGTCTTAGGCGTCTTAGATGTCCCATATGTCCCTAACGTCCCAGACGTCCCAGATGTCCCATATGTCCCTAACGTCCTAGACGTCCCAGATGTCCCATATGTCTAATATGTCCCATATGTCCCTAATGTCCCAGGCGTCCCAGATGTCCCATATGTCCCATATGTCTCTTATGTCCCAGGCGTCCTAAATGTCCCATATGTCCTTAACGTCCCAGACGTCCCAGACGTCCTAGATGTCCCATATGTCCTTAACGTCTCAGACGTCTCAGATGTCCCATCTGTCCCATATGTCCCTAATGTACCAGGCGTCCTAAATGTCCCATATGTCCTTAAAGTCCCAACGTCCTAGACGTCCTAGATGTCCCATATGTGCTTAACGTCCCAGACGTCCCAGATGTCCCATATGTCCCTAACGTATCTGACGTCCCAGTTGTCCCATATGTGACATATGTCCCTAATGTCCCAAGCGTTCTAGATGTTCCATATATCCCTAACGTCCCAGACGTCCTAAATGTCCCATATGTCCTTAACGTCCCAGACGTCCCAGCTGTCCCGTATGTCCTTAACGTCCCAGACGTCCCTGACGTCCTAGATGTCCCATATGTCCCTAACGTCCCAGACGTCCTAGATGTCCTATATGTCCTTAACGTCCCAGACGTCCCAGACGTCCCAGATGTCCCATATGTCCCATATGTCCCTAATGTCTCAGGCGTCCCTAATGTCCCATATGTCCCTAACGTCCCAGGCCACCTAAATGTCCCATATGTCAACGTCCCAGACGTTCCAGACTTCCTAGATGTCCCATATGTCCTTAACGTCCTCGACGTCCCAGATGTCCCATATGTCCCTAACGTCTCAGACGTCCCAGATGTCCCATATGTCCTATATGTCCCTAATGTCCCAGGCTTCCTAAATGTTTAATATGTCCCTAACGTCCCAGATGTCCAAAATATCCCATATGTCCCTAACGTCCTAGACGTCCCTGTTGTCCCGTATGTCCCTAACGTCCCAGACGTCTTAGGCGTCTTAGATGTCCCATATGTCCCTAACGTCCCAGACTTCCCAGATGTCCCAGATGTCCCATATGTCCCATATGTCTCTTATGTCCCAGGCGTCCTAAATGTCCCATATGTCCTTAACGTCCCTGACGTCCCAGACGTCCTAGATGTCCCATATGTTCCTAACGTCCCAGACGTCCCAGATGTCCCATATGTCCCACATGTCCCTAATGTGCCAGGCGTCCTAGATGTTCCATATGTCCCTAACGACCCAGATGTCCTAAATGTCCCATATGTCCCTTACATCCCAGACGTCCCAGCTGTCCCGTATGTCACTAACGTCCCAGACGTCGCAGATGTCCCATATGTCCCTAATGTCCCAGGCGTTATAGATCATCCATATGATCCTAACGTCCCAGACGTCCTAAATGTCTTATATGTCCTTAACGTCGCAGACGTCCCAGATGTCCCATATGTTCCTAACGTCCCAGACGTCCCAGATGTCCCTAATGTCCCATATGTTTCCAATGTCCCAGGCTTCCTAGATGTTCCATATGTCCCTAACGTCCCAGACGTCCTAAGTGTCCCATATGTCCCTAACGTCCCAGACGTCCCAGCTGTCCCGTATGTCCCTAACGTCCCAGACGTCCTAAGTGTCCCATATGTCCCTAACGTCCCAGACGTCCCAGCTGTCCCGTATGTCCCTAACGTCCCAGACGTCCTAAGTGTCCCATATGTCCTTAACATCCCAGACGTCCCAGATGTCCCATATGTTCCTAACGTCCCAGACGTCCCAGATGTCCCTAATGTCCCTAATGTTTCGAATGTCCCAGGCGTCCTAGATGTTCCATAGGTCCCTAACGTCCCAGACGTCCTAAGTGTCCCATATGTCCCTAACGTCCCAGACGTCCCAGCTATCCCGTATGTCCCTAACGTCCCAAACGTCCTAGATGTCCTATATGTCCCTAACGTCCCAGACGTCCTAGATGTCCCATGTGTCCATAACGTCCCAGACGTCCTAGATGTCCCATATGTCCTTAACGTTTCAGAGTCCCAGATGTCTCATATGTCCCATATGTCCCTAATGTCATAGGCGTCCTAGATGTTCCATTTGTCCCTAACGTCCCAGACTTCCTAAATGTCCCATATGTCCCTAACGTCCCAGCCGTCCCAGCTGTCCCGTATGTTCCTAACGTCCCAGACGTCCCAGACGACCTAGATGTCCCTATCGTCCCAGACGTCCCAGACGTCCTAGATGTCCCATATGTCCCTAACGTCCCAGACGTCCTAGATGTCCTATATGCCCCTAACGTCCCAGACGTCCTAGATGTCCTATATGTCCCTAACGTCCCAGACGTCCTAGATGTCCTATTGGTCCCTAACGTCCCAGACGTTCCAGATGTCTCATATGTCCCTAACGTCCCAGACGTCCTAGATGTCCCATATGTCCCTAACGTCCCAGACGTCCTAGATGTCCTATATGTCCCTAACGTCCCAGACGTCCCAGACGTGCTAGATGTCCCATATGTCCCTAACGTCCCAGACGTCCTAGATGTCCCATATGTCTCTAACGTCCCATACGTCCCAGATGTCCCATATGTCCCTAACGTCCCAGACGTCCAAGGTGTCCCATATGTCCCTACCGTCCTAGACGTCCCAGATGTTCCTTATGTCCCTAACGTCCCAGATGTCCCAAATGTGCCTTATGTCCCTAATTTCCCTAATGTCCTAGACGTCCCAAATGTCCCATATGTCCCTAACGTCCCAGACGTCCTAGATGTCCCATATGACCCTAACGTCCTAGACGTCCTAGATGTCCCATACGTCCTTAACGTCCCAGACGCGCCAGATGCCCCATATTTCCCTAACGTGCCAAACGTCCCAGATGTCCCATATGTCCCATATATCCCTAATATACCAGGCGTCCTAAATGTCCCATATGTTCTTAACGTCCCAGACGTCCCAGATGTCCCTGCTGTCCCGTATGTCCCTAACGTCCCAGACGTCCCAAGCGTCCTAGATGTCCTATATGTCCCTAACGTCCCAGACGTCCCATATGTCATTAACGTCCCAGACGTCCCAGATGTCCCATATGTCCCATATGCCCCTAATGTCTTAGACGTCCCAGATGTGCCATATGTTTCTAACGTCCCAGATGTCGCAGATGTCCCATATGTCCCTAACGTCCTAGACGTCCTAGATGTCTCATACGTCCTTAACGTCCCAGACGTCCATGATGCCCTATATGTGCCTAACGTCCCAGACGTCCCAAGCGTCCTAGATGTCCTATATGTCCCTAACCTCCCAGACGTCCCAGACGTCCCATATGTCATTAACGTCCCAGACGTCCTAGATGTCTCATACGTCCTTAACGTCCCAGACGTCCATGATGCCCTATATGTGCCTAACATCCCAGACGTACCAGATGTCCCATACGTCCCATACGTCCCTAACGTCCCAGACGTCCCAGACGTCCCAGATGCCCCATATGTTCCATATGTCCCTAATGTCCCAGGCGTTATAGATCATCCATATGATCCTAACGTCCCAGACGTCCTAAATGTCTTATATGTCCTTAACGTCGCAGACGTCCCAGATGTCCCATATGTTCCTAACGTCCCAGACGTCCCAGATGTCCCTAATGTTCCATATGTTTCCAATGTCCCAGGTGTCCTAGATGTTCCATATGTCCCTAACGTCCCAGACGTCCTAAGTGTCCCATATGTCCCTAACGTCCCAGACGTCCCAGCTGTCCCGTATGTCCCTAACGTCCCAGACGTCCTAAATGTCTTATATGTCCTTACGTCACAGACGTCCCAGACGTCCTAGATATCTTATATGTCCTTAACATCCCAGACGTCCCAGATGTCCCATATGTTCCTAACGTCCCAGACGTCCCAGATGTCCCTAATGTCCCATATGTTTCGAATGTCCCAGGCGTCCTAGATGTTCCATAGGTCCCTAACGTCCCAGACGTCCTAAGTGTCCCATATGTCCCTAACGTCCCAGACGTCCCAGCTATCCCGTATGTCCCTAACGTCCCAAACGTCCTAGATGTCCTATATGTCCCTAACGTCCCAGACGTCCTAGATGTCCCATGTGTCCATAACGTCCCAGACGTCCTAGATGTCCCATATGCCCTTAACGTTTCAGAGTCCCAGATGTCTCATATGTCCCATATGTCCCTAATGTCCCAGGCGTCCTAGATGTTCCATTTGTCCCTAACGTCCCAGACGTCCTAAATGTCCCACATGTCCCTAACGTCCCAGCCGTCCCAGCTGTCCCGTATGTTCCTAACGTCCCAGACGTCCCAGACGACCTAGATGTCCCTATCGTCCCAGACGTCCCAGACGTCCTAGATGTCCCATATGTCCCTAACGTCCCAGACGTCCTAGATGTCCTATATGCCCCTAACGTCCCAGACGTCCTAGATGTCCTATATGTCCCTAACGTCCCAGACGTCCTAGATGTCCTATTGGTCCCTAACGTTCCAGACGTCCCAGATGTCTCATATGTCCCTAACGTCCCAGACGTCCCAGACGTCCTAGATGTCCCATATGTCCCTAACGTCCCAGACGTCCTAGATGTCCTATATGTCCCTAACGTCCCAGACGTCCGAGATGTCTTATATGTCCTTAACGTCCCAGACGTCCCAGACGTGCTAGATGTCCCATATGTCCCTAACGTCCCAGACGTCCTAGATGTCCCATATGTCTCTAACGTCCCATACGTCCCAGATGTCCCATATGTCCCTAACGTCCCAGACGTCCAAGGTGTCCCATATGTCCCTAACGTCCTAGACGTCCCAGATGTTCCATATGTCCCTAACGTCCCAGATGTCCCAAATGTGCCATATGTCCCTAATTTCCCTAATGTCCTAGACGTCCCAAATGTCCATATGTCCCTAACGTCCCAGACGTCCTAGATGTCCCATATGACCCTAACGTCCTAGACGTCCTAGATGTCCCATACGTCCTTAACGTCTCAGACGCCCCAGATGCCCCATATTTCCCTAACGTCCCAAACGTCCCAGATGTCCCATATGTCCCATATATCCCTAATATACCAGGCATCCTAAATGTCCCATATGTTCTTAACGTCCCAGACGTCCCAGACGTCCCTGATGTCCCGTATGTCCCTAACGTCCCAGACGTCCCAAGCGTCCTAGATGTCCTATATGTCTCTAACGTCCCAGACGTCCCAGACGTCCCATATGTCATTAACGTCCCAGACGTCCCAGATGTCCCATATGTCCCATATGCCCCTAATGTCTCAGACGTCCCAGATGTGCCATATGTTTCTAACGTCCCAGACGTCGCAGATGTCCCATATGTCCCTAACGTCCTAGACGTCCTAGATGTCTCATACGTCCTTAACGTCCCAGACGTCCATGATGCCCTATATGTGCCTAACGTCCCAGACGTCCCAAGCCTCCTAGATGTCCTATATGTCCCTAACGTCCCAGAGGTCCCAGACGTCCCATATGTCATTAACGTCCCAGACGTCCTAGATGTCTCATACGTCCTTAACGTCCCAGACGCCCATGATGCCCTATATGTGCCTAACATCCCAGACGTACCAGATGTCCCATACGTCCCATACGTCCCTAACGTCCCAGACGTCCCAGACGTCCTAGATGTCCCATATGTCTTTAACGTCCCAGACGTTCTAGATGTCCTACATGTCCCTAACGTCCCATACGTCCCAGATGTCCCATATGTCTCTAATGTCCCAGGCGTCCCAGATGTACCATATGCCCTATATGTCCCTAATGTCCCAAGCGTCCTAAATCTCTTATATGTCCTTAACGTCCTAGACGTCTCAGACGTACTAGATGTCCCATATGTATTTAACGTCTCAGACGTCTCAGATGTCCCATATGTCCCATATGTCCCTAATCTTCCAGGCCTCCTAAACGTACCATATGTCCTTAAAGTCCCAGACGTCCCAGACGTCCTAGATGTCTCATATGTCCTTAACGTTCCAGACGGCCCAGATGTCCCACATGTCCCTAACGTATCTGAAGTCCCAGACGTCCATGATGCCCTATATGTGCCTAACGTCCCAGACGTCCCAAGCGTCCTAGATGTCCTATATGTCCCTAACGTCCCAGACGTCCCAGACGTCCCATATGTCATTAACGTCCCAGACGTCCTAGATGTCTCATACGTCCTTAACGTCCCAGACGTCCATGATGCCCTATATGTGCCTAACATCCCAGACGTACCAGATGTCCCATACGTCCCATACGTCCCTAACGTCCCAAACGTCCCAGACGTCCCAGATGCCCCATATGTTCCATATGTCCCTAACGTCCTAGACGTCCCAGACGTCCTAGATGTCCCATATGTCTTTAACGTCCCAGACGTCCTAGATGTCCTACATGTCCCTAACGTCCCATGCGTCCCAGATGTCCCATATGTCTCTAATGTCCCAGGCGTCCCAGATGTACCATATGCCCTATATGTCCCTAATGTCCCAAGCGTCCTAAATCTCTTATATGTAGTTAACGTCCTAGACGTCCCAGACGTACTAGATGTCCCATATGTATTTAACGTCTCAGACGTCTCAGATGTCCCATATGTCCCATATGTCCCTAATTTCCCAGGCCTCCTAAACGTACCATATGTCCTTAAAGTCCCAGACGTCCCAGACGTCCTAGATGTCTCATATGTCCTTAACGTTCCAGACGGCCCAGATGTCCCACATGTCCCTAACGTATCTGACGTCCCAGATGTCCCATATGTCCCATATGTCCCTAATGTCCCAGACGTCCTAAATGTCCCATATGTCCTTAACGTCCCAGACGTCCCAGCTGTCCCGTATGTCCCTAACGTCCCAGACGTCCCAGACGTCCTAGATGTCCCATATGTCCCTAACGTCCCAGACGTCCTAGATGTCCTATATGTCCCTAACGTCCCAGACGTCCCAGACGTCCCAGATGTCCCATATGTCCCTAACGTATCTGACGTCCCAGATGTCCCATATGTCCCTAACGTCCCAGACGTCCTAAATGTCCCATATGTCCCTAACGTCCCAGACGTCTCAGACGTCCTAGATGTCCCATATGTCCTTAACGTCCCAGACGTCCTAGATGTCCTATATGTCCCTAACGTCCCAGACGTACTAGATGTCCCATATGTCCTTAACGTCTCAGACGTCTCAGATGTCCCATATGTCCCATATGTCCCTAATTTCCCAGGCGTCCTAAATGTACCATATGTCCTTAAAGTCCCAGACGTCCCAGACGTCCTAGATGTCTCATATGTCCTTAACGTTCCAGACGGCCCAGATGTCCCATATGTCCCTAACGTATCTGACGTCCCAGATGTCCCATATGTCCCATATGTCCCTAATGTCCCAGACGTCCTAAATGTCCCATATGTCCTTAACGTCCCTGACGTCCCAGCTGTCCCGTATGTCCCTAACGTCCCAGACGTCCCAGACGTCCTAGATGTCCCATATGTCCCCAACGTCCCAGACGTCCTAGATGTCCTATATGTCCCTATCGTCCCAGACGTCCCAGACGTCCCAGATGTCCCATATGTCCCTAACGTCCCAGACGTCCTAAATGTCCCATATGTCCTTAACGTCCCAGACGTCCCAGCTGTCCCGTATGTCCCTAACGTCCCAGACGTCCCAGACGTCCTAGATGTCCCATATGTCCCTAACGTCCCAGACGTCCTAAATGTCCTATATGTCCCTAACGTCCCAGACGTCCCAGACGTCTTAGATGTCCCAGATGTCCCATATGTCCCTAATGTTCCAGGCGTCCCTGATGTCCCATATGTCTCTAATGTCCCAGGCGTCCCAGATGTACCATATGCCCTATATGTCCCTAATGTCCCAAGCGTCCTAAATGTCTTATATGTCCTTAACGTCCCAGACGTCCCAGACGTACTAGATGTCCCATATGTCCTTAACGTCTCAGACGTCTCAGTTGTCCCATATGTCCCATATGTCCCTAATTTCCCAGGCGTCCTAAATGTACCATATGTCCTTAAAGTCCCAGACGTCCCAGACGTCCTAGATGTCTCATATGTCCTTAACGTTCCAGACGGCCCAGATGTCCCCTATGTCCCTAACGTATCTGACGTCTCAGATGTCCCATATGTCCCATATGTCCCTAATGTCCCAGACGTCCTAAATGTCCCATATGTCTTTAACGTCCCAGATGTCCCAGCAGTCCCGTATGTCCCTAACGTCCCAGACGTCCCAGACGTCCTAGATGTCCCATATGTCCCTAACGTCCCAGACGTCCTAGATGTCCTATATGTCCCTAACGTCCCAGACGTACTAGATGTCCCATATGTCCTTAACGTCTCAGACGTCCTAAATGTCCCATATGTCCTTAACGTCCCAGACGTCCCAGCTGTCCCGTATGTCCCTAACGTCCCAGCCGTCCCAGACGTCCTAGATGTCCCATATGTCCCTAACGTCCCAGACGTCCTAGATGTCCTATATGTCCCTAACGTCCCAGACGTACTAGATGTCCCATATGTCCTTAACGTCTCAGACGTCTCAGATGTCCCATATGTCCCATATGTCCCTAATTTCCCAAGCGTCCCAAATGTACCATATGTCCTTAAAGTCCCAGACGTCCCAGACGTCCTAGATGTCTCATATGTCCTTAACGTTCCAGATGGCCCAGATGTCCCATATGTCCCTAACGTATCTGACGTCCCAGATGTCCCATATGTCCCATATGTCCCTAATGTCCCAGACGTCCTAAATATCCCATACGTCCTTAACGTCCCAGACGTCCCAGCTGTCCCGTATGTCCCTAACGTCCCAGACGTCCCAGACGTCCTAGATGTCCCATATGTCCCTAACGTCCCAGACGTCCCAGACGTCCCAGATGTCCTATATGTCCCTAACGTATCTGACGTCCCAGATCTCCCATATGTCCCTAACGTCCCAGACGTCCTAAATGTCCCATATGTCCTTAACGACCCAGACGTCCCAGCTGTCCCGTATGTCCCTAACGTCCCAGACGTCCCAGACGTCCTAGATGTCCCATATGTCCCTAACGTCCCAGACGTCCTAGATGTCCTATATGTCCCTAACGTCCCAGACGTACTAGATGTCCCATATGTCCTTAACGTCTCAGACGTCTCAGATGTCCCATATGTCCCATATGTCCCTAATTTTTCAGGCGTCCCAAATGTACCATATGTCCTTAAAGTCCCAGACGTCCCAGACGTCCTAGATGTCTCATATGTCCTTAACGTTCCAGATGGCCCAGATGTCCCATATGTCCCTAACGTATCTGACGTCCCAGATGTCCCATATGTCCCATATGTCCCTAATGTCCCAGACGTCCTAAATATCCCATATGTCCTTAACGTCCCAGACGTCCCAGCTGTCCCGTATGTCCCTAACGTCCCAGACGTCCCAGACGTCCTAGATGTCCCATATGTCCCTAACGTCCCAGACGTCCCAGACGTCCCAGATGTCCTATATGTCCCTAACGTATCTGACGTCCCAGATCTCCCATATGTCCCTAACGTCCCAGACGTCCTAAATGTCCCATATGTCCTTAACGACCCAGACGTCCCAGCTGTCCCGTATGTCCCTAACGTCCCAGACGTCCCAGACGTCCTAGATGTCCCATATGTCCCTAACGTCCCAGACGTCCTAGATGTCCTATATGTCCCTAACGTCCCGGACGTCCCAGACGTCCCAGATGTCCCATATGTCCCATATGTCCCTAATGTCCCAGGCGTCAATGATGTCCCATATGTCCCTAATGTCCCAGGCGACATAAATGTCCCATATGTCAACGTCCCAGACGTTCCAGACGTCCTAGATGTCCCATATGTCCTTAACGTCCCCGACGTCCCAGATGTCCCATATGTCCCTAACGTCGCAGATGTCCCAGATGTCCCATATGTCCCATATGTCCCTAATGTCCCAGGCGTCCTAAATGTTTAATATGTCCCTAACGTCCCAGATGTGCTAAATGTCCCATATGTCCCTAACGTCCCAGACGTCCCTGCTGTCCCGTATGTCCGTAACGTCCCAGACGTGCCAGGTGTCCCATATGTCCCTAACGTCCCAGACGTCCCAGATGTCCCATATGTCCCATATGTCCCATATGTCCCTAATGTCCCAGGCGTCCCAGATGTCCCATATATCCCATATGTCCCTAATGTCCCAGGCGTCCTAAATGTACCATATGTCCTTAACGTCCCAGACGTCCCAGACGTCCTAGATGTCCCATATGTCCCTAACCTCCCAGACGTCCCAGATGTCCCATATGTCCCACATGTCCCTAATGTCCCAGGCGTCCTACATGTTCCATATGTCCTTCCTTAACATCCCAGACGTCCCAGATGTCCCTTATGTCCCTAACGTCCCAGATGTCCTAGATGTCCTATATGTCCCATATGTCCCTAATGTCCCAGGCGTCCCAGATGTCCCATATGTCCCTAATGTCCCAGGTATGCTAAATGTCCCATATGTCCTTAACGTCCCAGATGTCCCAGACGTCCTAGATGTCTCATTTGTCCTAAACGTCCCAGACGACCCATATGTCCCATATAACCCTAACGTCCCAGACGTCCCAAATGTTCCATATGTCTCTAATGTCCCAGGCGTCCTAGATGTTCCATATGTCCCTAACGTTCCAGACGTCCTAAATGTCCCATATGTCCCTCACGTCCCAGACGTCGCTGACGTCCTAGATGTCCCATATGTCCCTAACGTCCCAGACGTCAAAGACGTCCCAGATGTCCCATTTGGTCCATATGTCTCTAATGTCCCAGGCGTCTCAGATGTCCCATATGTCCCACATGTCCTTAACTTCCCAGACGTCCAGGATTCCTAGATGTCCCATATGTCCTTAATGTCTCAGACGTCCCAGATGTCCCATATGTCCCTAACGTCCCAGACGTCTCAGATGTCCCATATGTCCCATATGTCCCTAATGTCCCAGGCGTCCTAGATTTTCCATATGTCCCTACGCCCCAGATATCCTAAATGTCCTATATGTCCCTAACGTCCCAGACGTCCCAGCTGTCCCATATGTCCCTAACGACCCAGACGTCCTAGATGTCCTATATGTCCCTAACGTCCCAGACGTCCAAACGTCTTAGATGTCCCATATGTCCCATATGTCCCTAATGTTTCAGGCGTCCCAGATGTCCCATATGTCCCATATGTCTCTAATGTACCAGGCGTTCTAAATGTCCCATATGTCCTTAACGTCTCAGACGTCCCAGACGTCCTAGATGTCCCATATGTCCTTAACGTCCCAGTTGTCCCAGACATCCTAGATGTCTCATTTGTCCTAAACGTCCCAGACGTCCATATGTCCCTTATAACCCTAACGTCCCAGACGTCCCAAATGTTCCATATGTCCCTAATGTCCCAGGCGTCCTAGATGTCTCATATGTCCTTAACGTTCCAGATGTCCCATATGTCCCTAACGTATCTGACGTCCCAGATGTCCCATATGTCCCATATGTCCCTAATGTCCCAGACGTCCTAAATATCCCATATGCCCTTAACGTCCCAGACGACCCAGCTGTCCCGTATGTCCCTAACGTCCCAGACGTCCCAGACGTCCTAGATTTCCCATATGTCCCTAACGTCCCAGACGTCCCAGACGTCCCAGATGTCCTATATGTCCCTAACGTATCTGACGTCCCAGATCTCCCATATGTCCCTAACGTCCCAGACGTCCTAAATGTCCCATATGTCCTTAACGACCCAGACGTCCCAGCTGTCCCGTATGTCCCTAACGTCCCAGACGTCCCGGACGTCCTAGATGTCCCATATGGCCCTAACGTCCCAGACGTCCTAGATGTCCTATATGTCCCTAACGTCCCGGACGTCCCAGACGTCCCAGATGTCCCATATGTCCCATATGTCCCAAATGTCCCAGGCGTCAATGATGTCCCATATGTCCCTAATGTCCCAGGCGACATAAATGTCCCATATGTCAACGTCCCAGACGTTCCAGACGTCCTAGATGTCCCATATGTCCTTAACGTCCCCGACGTCCCAGATGTCCCATATGTCCCTAACGTCGCAGATGTCCCAGATGTCCCATATGTCCCATATGTCCCTAATGTCCCAGGCGTCCTAAATGTTTAATATGTCCCTAACGTCCCAGATGTGCTAAATGTCCCATATGTCCCTAACGTCCCAGACGTCCCTGCTGTCCCGTATGTCCGTAACGTCCCAGACGTGCCAGGTGTCCCATATGTCCCTAACGTCCCAGACGTCCCAGATGTCCCATATGTCCCATATGTCCCATATGTCCCTAATGTCCCAGGCGTCCCAGATGTCCCATATATCCCATATGTCCCTAATGTCCCAGGCGTCCTAAATGTACCATATGTCCTTAACGTCCCAGACGTCCCAGACGTCCTAGATGTCCCATATGTCCCTAATGTCCCAGACGTCCTAAATATCCCATATGTCCTTAACGTCCCAGACGTCCCAGCTGTCCCGTATGTCCCTAACGTCCCAGACGTCCCAGATGTCCCATATGTCCCATATGTCCCTAATGTCCCAGACGTCATAAATATCCCATATGTCCTTAACGTCCCAGACGTCCCAGCTGTCCCGT
Source organism: Agriotes lineatus (assembly GCA_940337035.1). Classification (NCBI taxonomy): domain Eukaryota; kingdom Metazoa; phylum Arthropoda; class Insecta; order Coleoptera; family Elateridae; genus Agriotes; species Agriotes lineatus. The sequence continues at coordinate 105,817 of CALNHX010001570.1, forward strand.
ATGTCCCTAACGTCCCAGACGTCCCAGACGTCCTAGATGTCCCATATGTCCCTAACGTCCCAGACGTCCCAGACGTTCCAGATGTCCTATATGTCCCTAACGTATCTGACGTCCCAGATCTCCCATATGTCCCTAACGTCCCAGACGTCCTAAATGTCCCATATGTCCTTAACGACCCAGACGTCCCAGCTGTCCCGTATGTCCCTAACGTCCCAGACGTCCCAGACGTCCTAGATGTCCCATATGTCCCTAACGTCCCAGACGTCCTAGATGTCCTATATGTCCCTAACGTCCCGGACGTCCCAGACGTCCCAGATGTCCCATATGTCCCATATGTCCCTAATGTCCCAGGCGTCAATAATGTCCCATATGTCCTAATGTCCCAGGCGACATAAATGTCCATATGTCAACGTCCCAGACGTTCCAGACGTCCTAGATGTCCCATATGTCCTTAACGTCCCCGACGTCCCAGATGTCCCATATGTCCCTAACGTCGCAGATGTCCCAGATGTCCCATATGTCCCATATGTCCCTAATGTCCCAGGCGTCCTAAATGTTTAATATGTCCCTAACGTCCCAGATGTGCTAAATGTCCCATATGTCCCTAACGTCCCAGACGTCCCTGCTGTCCCGTATGTCCGTAACGTCCCAGACGTGCCAGGTGTCCCATATGTCCCTAACGTCCCAGACATCCCAGATGTCCCATATGTCCCATATGTCCCATATGTCCCTAATGTCCCAGGCGTCCCAGATGTCCCATATATCCCATATGTCCCTAATGTCCCAGGCGTCCTGAATGTACCATATGTCCTTAACGTCCCAGACGTCCCAGACGTCCTAGATGTCCCATATGTCCCTAACCTCCCAGACGTCCCAGATGTCCCATATGTCCTACATGTCCCTAATGTCCCAGGCGTCCTACATGTTCCATATGTCCTTAACATCCCAGACGTCCCAGCTGTCCCGTATGTCCCTAACGTCCCAGACGTCCCAGATGTCCCATATGTCCCATATGTCCCTAACGTCCCTAACGTCCCAGACGTCCCAGATGTCCCTTATGTCCCTAACGTCCCAGATGTCCTAGATGTCCTATATGTCCCATATGTCCCTAATGTCCCAGGCGTCCCAGATGTCCCATATGTCCCTAATGTCCCAGGTATGCTAAATGTCCCATATGTCCTTAACGTCCCAGATGTCCCAGACGTCCTAGATGTCTCATTTGTCCTAAACGTCCCAGACGTCCCATATGTCCCATATAACCCTAACGTCCCAGACGTCCCAAATGTTCCATATGTCTCTAATGTCCCAGGCGTCCTAGATGTTCCATATGTCCCTAACGTTCCAGACGTCCTAAATGTCCCATATGTCCCTAACGTCCCAGACGTTACAGCTGTCCCGTATGTCCCTCACGTCCCAGACGTCGCTGACGTCCTAGATGTCCCATATGTCCCTAACGTCCCAGACGCCCTAGATGTCCTATATGTCCCTAACGTCACAGACGTCAAAGACGTCCCAGATGTCCCATTTGGTCCATATGTCCCTAATGTCCCAGGCGTCTCAGATGTCCCATATGTCCCACATGTCCTTAACTTCCCAGACGTCCCAGGATTCCTAGATGTCCCATATGTCCTTAATGTCTCAGACGTCCCAGATGTCCCATATGTCCCTAACGTCCCAGACGTCTCAGATGTCCCATATGTCCCATATGTCCCTAATGTCCCAGGCGTCCTAGATTTTCCATATGTCCCTAACGCCCCAGATATCCTAAATGTCCTATATGTCCCTAACGTCCCAGACGTCCCAGCTGTCCCATATGTCCCTAACGACCCAGACGTCCTAGATGTCCTATATGTCCCTAACGTCCCAGACGTCCCAAACGTCTTAGATGTCCCATATGTCCCATATGTCCCTAATGTTTCAGGCGTCCCAGATGTCCCATATGTCCCATATGTCTCTAATGTACCAGGCGTTCTAAATGTCCCATATGTCCTTAACGTCTCAGACGTCCCAGACGTCCTAGATGTCCCATATGTCCTTAACGTCCCAGTTGTCCCAGACATCCTAGATGTCTCATTTGTCCTAAACGTCCCAGACGTCCCATATGAACCTTATAACCCTAACGTCCCAGACGTCCCAAATGTTCCATATGTCCCTAATGTCCCAGGCGTCCTAGATGTCTCATATGTCCTTAACGTTCCAGATGTCCCAGATGTCCCATATGTCCCTAACGTATCTGACGTCCCAGATGTCCCATATGTCCCATATGTCCCTAATGTCCCAGACGTCCTAAATATCCCATATGTCCTTAACGTCCCAGACGTCCCAGCTGTCCCGTATGTCCCTAACGTCCCAGACGTCCCAGACGTCCTAGATGTCCCATATGTCCCTAACGTCCCAGACGTCCCAGACGTCCCAGATGTCCTATATGTCCCTAACGTATCTGACGTCCCAGATCTCCCATATGTCCCTAACGTCCCAGACGTCCTAAATGTCCCATATGTCCTTAACGACCCAGACGTCCCAGCTGTCCCGTATGTCCCTAACGTCCCAGACGTCCCGGACGTCCTAGATGTCCCATATGGCCCTAACGTCCCAGACGTCCTAGATGTCCTATATGTCCCTAACGTCCCGGACGTCCCAGACGTCCCAGATGTCCCATATGTCCCATATGTTCCAAATGTCCCAAGCGTCAATGATGTCCCATATGTCCCTAATGTCCCAGGCGACATAAATGTCCCATATGTCAACGTCCCAGACGTTCCAGACGTCCTAGATGTCCCATATGTCCTTAACGTCCCCGACGTCCCAGATGTCCCATATGTCCCTAACGTCGCAGATGTCCCAGATGTCCCATATGTCCCATATGTCCCTAATGTCCCAGGCGTCCTAAATGTTTAATATGTCCCTAACGTCCCAGATGTGCTAAATGTCCCATATGTCCTTAACGTCCCAGACGTCCCTGCTGTCCCGTATGTCCGTAACGTCCCAGACGTGCCAGGTGTCCCATATGTCCCTAACGTCCCAGACGTCCCAGATGTCCCATATGTCCCATATGTCCCATATGTCCCTAATGTCCCAGGCGTCCCAGATGTCCCATATATCCCACATGTCCCTAATGTCCCAGGCGTCCTAAATGTACCATATGTCCTTAACGTCCCAGACGTCCCAGACGTCCTAGATGTCCCATATGTCCCTAAACTCCCAGACGTCCCAGATGTCCCATATGTCCCACATGTCCCTAATGTCCCAGGCGTCCTACATGTTCCATATGTCCTTAACATCCCAGACGTCCCAGCTGTCCCGTATGTCCCTAACGTCCCAGACGTCCCAGATGTCCCATATGTCCCATATGTCCCTAATGTCCCTAACGTCCCAGACGTCCCAGATGTCCCTTATGTCCCTAACGTCCCAGATGTCCTAGATGTCCTATATGTCCCATATGTCCCTAATGTCTCAGGCGTCCCAGATGTCCCATATGTCCCTAATGTCCCAGGTGTGCTAAATGTCCCATATGTTCTTAACGTCCCAGATGTCCCAGACGTCCTAGATGTCTCATTTGTCCTAAACGTCCCAGACGTCCCATATGTCCCATATAACCCTAACGTCCCAGACGTCCCAAATGTTCCATATGTCTCTAATGTCCCAGGCGTCCTAGATGTTCCATATATCCCTAACGTTCCAGACGTCCTAAATGTCCCATATGTCCCTAACGTCCCAGACGTTACAGCTGTCCCGTATGCCCCTCACGTCCCAGACGTCGCTGACGTCCTAGATGTCCCATATGTCCCTAACGTCCCAGACGCCCTAGATGTCCTATATGTCCCTAACGTCACAGACGTCAAAGACGTCCCAGATGTCCCATTTGGTCCATATGTCCCTAATGTCCCAGGCGTCTCAGATGTCCCATATGTCCCACATGTCCTTAACTTCCCAGACGTCCCAGGATTCCTAGATGTCCCATATGTCCTTAATGTCTCAGACGTCCCAGATGTCCCATATGTCCCTAACGTCCCAGACGTCTCAGATGTCCCATATGTCCCATATGTCCCTAATGTCCCAGGCGTCCTAGATTTTCTATATGTCCCTAACGCCCCAGATATCCTAAATGTCCTATATGTCCCTAACGTCCCAGACGTCCCAGCTGTCCCATATGTCCCTAACGACCCAGACGTCCTAGATGTCCTATATGTCCCTAACGTCCCAGACGTCCCAAACGTCTTAGATGTCCCATATGTCCCATATGTCCCTAATGTTTCAGGCGTCCCAGATGTCCCATATGTCCCATATGTCTCGAATGTACCAGGCGTTCTAAATGTCCCATATGTCCTTAACGTCTCAGACGTCCCAGACGTCCTAGATGTCCCATATATCCTTAACGTCCCAGATGTCCCAGACATCCTAGATGTCTCATTTGTCCTAAACGCCCCAGACGTCCCATATGTCCCTTATAACCCTAACGTCCCAGACGTCCCAAATGTTCCATATGTCCCTAATGTCCCAGGCGTCCTAGATGTTCCATATGTCCCTAACGTTCTAGACGTCCTAAATGTCCCATATGTCCCTAACGTCCCAGACGTTACAGCTGTCCCGTATGTCCCTCACGTCCCAGACGTCGCTGACGTCCTAGGTGTCCCATATGTCCCTAACGTCCCAGACGCCCTAGATGTCCTATATGTCCCTAACGTCCCAGACGTCAAAGACGTCCCAGACGTCAAAGACGTCCCAGACGTCAAAGACGTCCCAGATGTCCCATTTGGTCCATATGTCCCTAATGTCCCAGGCGTCTCAGATGTCCCATATGTCCCATATGTCCTTAACTTCCCAGACGTCCCAGGATTCCTAGATGTCCCATATGTCCTTAATGTCTCAGACGTCCCAGATGTCCCATATGTCCCTAACGTCCCAGACGTCTCAGATGTCCCATATGTCCCATATGTCCCTAATGTCTCAGGTGTCCCAGATGCCCATATGTCCCATATGTCCCTAATGTCACAGGCGTCCTAAATGTCTCATATGTCCTTACCGTCCCAGACGTCCCAGACGTCCTAGATGTCCCATATGTCCTTAACGTCCCAGACGTCTTAGATGTCCCACATGTCCCTAACGTCCCAGACGTCCTAGATGTCCCATATGTTCCATATGTCTCTAATGTCCCAGACGTCCTAAATTTCCCATATGCCCCTAACGTTCCAGACGTCCCAGCTGTCCCGTATGTCCCTAACGTCCCGTATGGCCCTAACGTCCCAGACGTCCCAGACGTCCTAAATGTCCCATATGTCCCTAACGTCCCAGACGTCTCAGCTGTCCCGTATGTTCCTAACGTCCCAGACGTGCTAGACGTCCTAGATGTCCCATATGTCCCTAACGTTCCAGACGTCCCAGCTGTCCCGTATGTCCCTAACGTCCCGTATGTCCCTAACGTCCCAGACGTCCCAGACGTCCTAAATGTCCCATATGTCCCATATGTCCCTAATGTCCCTAACGTCCCAGACGTCCCAGATGTCCCTTATGTCCCTAACGTCCCAGATGTCCTAGATGTCCTATATGTCCCATATGTCCCTAATGTCCCAGGCGTCCCAGATGTCCCATATGTCCCTAATGTCCCAGGTATGCTAAATGTCCCATATGTCCTTAACGTCCCAGATGTCCCAGACGTCCTAGATGTCTCATTTGTCCTAAACGTCCCAGACGTCCCATATGTCCCATATAACCCTAACGTCCCAGACGTCCCAAATGTTCCATATGTCTCTAAAGTCCCAGGCGTCCTAGATGTTCCATATGTCCCTAACGTTCCAGACGTCCTAAATGTCCCATATGTCCCTAACGTCCCAGACGTTACAGCTGTCCCGTATGTCCCTCACGTCCCAGACGTCGCTGACGTCCTAGATGTCCCATATGTCCCTAACGTCCCAGACGCCCTAGATGTCCTATATGTCCCTAACGTCACAGACGTCAAAGACGTCCCAGATGTCCCATTTGGTCCATATGTCCCTAATGTCCCAGGCGTCTCAGATGTCCCATATGTCCCACATGTCCTTAACTTCCCAGACGTCCCAGAATTCCTAGATGTCCCATATGTCCTTAATGTCTCAGACGTCCCAGATGTCCCATATGTCCCTAACGTCCCAGACGTCTCAGATGTCCCATATGTCCCATATGTCCCTAATGTCCCAGGCGTCCTAGATTTTCCATATGTCCCTAACGCCCCAGATATCCTAAATGTCCTATATGTCCCTAACGTCCCAGACGTCCCAGCTGTCCCATATGTCCCTAACGACCCAGACGTCCTAGATGTCCTATATGTCCCTAACGTCCCAGACGTCCCAAACGTCTTAGATGTCCCATATGTCCCATATGTCCCTAATGTTTCAGGCGTCCCAGATGTCCCATATGTCCCATATGAATCTAATGTACCAGGCCTTCTAAATGTCCCATATGTCCTTAACGTCTCAGACGTCCCAGACGTCCTAGATGTCCCATATGTCCTTAACGTCCCAGTTGTCCCAGACATCCTAGATGTCTCATTTGTCCTAAACGTCCCAGACGTCCCATATGAACCTTATAACCCTAACGTCCCAGACGTCCCAAATGTTCCATATGTCCCTAATGTCCCAGGCGTCCTAGATGTCTCATATGTCCTTAACGTTCCAGATGTCCCAGATGTCCCATATGTCCCTAACGTATCTGACGTCCCAGATGTCCCATATGTCCCATATGTCCCTAATGTCCCAGACGTCCTAAATATCCCATATGTCCTTAACGTCCCAGACGTCCCAGCTGTCCCGTATGTCCCTAACGTCCCAGACGTCCCAGACGTCCTAGATGTCCCATATGTCCCTAACGTCCCAGACGTCCCAGACGTCCCAGATGTCCTATATGTCCCTAACGTATCTGACGTCCCAGATCTCCCATATGTCCCTAACGTCCCAGATGTCCTAAATGTCCCATATGTCCTTAACGACCCAGACGTCCCAGCTGTCCCGTATGTCCCTAACGTCCCAGACGTCCCGGACGTCCTAGATGTCCCATATGGCCCTAACGTCCCAGACGTCCTAGATGTCCTATATGTCCCTAACGTTCCGGACGTCCCAGACGTCCCAGATGTCCCATATGTCCCATATGTTCCAAATGTCCCAGGCGTCAATGATGCCCCATATGTCCCTAATGTCCCAGGCGACATAAATGTCCCATATGTCAACGTCCCAGACGTTCCAGACGTCCTAGATGTCCCATATGTCCTTAACGTCCCTGACGTCCCAGATGTCCCATATGTCCCTAACGTCGCAGATGTCCCAGATGTCCCATATGTCCCATATGTCCCTAATGTCCCAAGCGTTCTAAATGTTTAATATGTCCCTAACGTCCCAGATGTGCTAAATGTCCCATATGTCCCTAACGTCCCAGACGTCCCTGCTGTCCCGTATGTCCGTAACGTCCCAGACGTGCCAGGTGTCCCATATGTCCCTAACGTCCCAGACGTCCCAGATGTCCCATATGTCCCATATGTCCCATATGTCCCTAATGTCCCAGGCGTCCCAGATGTCCCATATATCCCACATGTCCCTAATGTCCCAGGCGTCCTAAATGTACCATATGTCCTTAACGTCCCAGACGTCCCAGACGTCCTAGATGTCCCATATGTCCCTAAACTCCCAGACGTCCCAGATGTCCCATATGTCCCACATGTCCCTAATGTCCCAGGCGTCCTACATGTTCCATATGTCCTTAACATCCCAGACGTCCCAGCTGTCCCGTATGTCCCTAACGTCCCAGACGTCCCAGATGTCCCATATGTCCCATATGTCCCTAATGTCCCTAACGTCCCAGACGTCCCAGATGTCCCTTATGTCCCTAACGTCCCAGATGTCCTAGATGTCCTATATGTCCCATATGTCCCTAATGTCCCAGGCGTCCCAGATGTCCCATATGTCCCTAATGTCCCAGGTGTGCTAAATGTCCCATATGTCCTTAACGTCCCAGATGTCCCAGACGTCCTAGATGTCTCATTTGTCCTAAACGTCCCAGACGTCCCATATGTCCCATATAACCCTAACGTCCCAGACGTCCCAAATGTTCCATATGTCTCTAATGTCCCAGGCGTCCTAGATGTTCCATATATCCCTAACGTTCCAGACGTCCTAAATGTCCCATATGTCCCTAACGTCCCAGACGTTACAGCTGTCCCGTATGCCCCTCACGTCCCAGACGTCGCTGACGTCCTAGATGTCCCATATGTCCCTAACGTCCCAGACGCCCTAGATGTCCTATATGTCCCTAACGTCACAGACGTCAAAGACGTCCCAGATGTCCCATTTGGTCCATATGTCCCTAATGTCCCAGGCGTCTCAGATGTCCCATATGTCCCACATGTCCTTAACTTCCCAGACGTCCCAGGATTCCTAGATGTCCCATATGTCCTTAATGTCTCAGACGTCCCAGATGTCCCATATGTCCCTAACGTCCCAGACGTCTCAGATGTCCCATATGTCCCATATGTCCCTAATGTCCCAGGCGTCCTAGATTTTCCATATGTCCCTAACGCCCCAGATATCCTAAATGTCCTATATGTCCCTAACGTCCCAGACGTCCCAGCTGTCCCATATGTCCCTAACGACCCAGACGTCCTAGATGTCCTATATGTCCCTAACGTCCCAGACGTCCCAAACGTCTTAGATGTTCCATATGTCCCATATGTCCCTAATGTTTCAGGCGTCCCAGATGTCCCATATGTCCCATATGTCTCTAATGTACCAGGCGTTCTAAATGTCCCATATGTCCTTAACGTCTCAGACGTCCCAGACGTCCTAGATGTCCCATATATCCTTAACGTCCCAGATGTCCCAGACATCCTAGATGTCTCATTTGTCCTAAACGCCCCAGACGTCCCATATGTCCCTTATAACCCTAACGTCCCAGACGTCCCAAATGTTCCATATGTCCCTAATGTCCCAGGCGTCCTAGATGTTCCATATGTCCCTAACGTTCCAGACGTCCTAAATGTCCCATATGTCCCTAACGTCCCAGACGTTACAGCTGTCCCGTATGTCCCTCACGTCCCAGACGTCGCTGACGTCCTAGGTGTCCCATATGTCCCTAACGTCCCAGACGCCCTAGATGTCCTATATGTCCCTAACGTCCCAGACGTCAAAGACGTCCCAGACGTCAAAGACGTCCCAGACGTCAAAGACGTCCCAGATGTCCCATTTGGTCCATATGTCCCTAATGTCCCAGGCGTCTCAGATGTCCCATATGTCCCATATGTCCTTAACTTCCCAGACGTCCCAGGATTCCTAGATGTCCCATATGTCCTTAATGTCTCAGACGTCCCAGATGTCCCATATGTCCCTAACGTCCCAGACGTCTCAGATGTCCCATATGTCCCATATGTCCCTAATGTCTCAGGTGTCCCAGATGCCCATATGTCCCATATGTCCCTAATGTCACAGGCGTCCTAAATGTCTCATATGTCCTTACCGTCCCAGACGTCCCAGACGTCCTAGATGTCCCATATGTCCTTAACGTCCCAGACGTGTTAGATGTCCCACATGTCCCTAACGTCCCAGACGTCCTAGATGTCCCATATGTTCCATATGTCTCTAATGTCCCAGACGTCCTAAATTTCCCATATGCCCCTAACGTTCCAGACGTCCCAGCTGTCCCGTATGTCCCTAACGTCCCGTATGGCCCTAACGTCCCAGACGTCCCAGACGTCCTAAATGTCCCATATGTCCCTAACGTCCCAGACGTCTCAGCTGTCCCGTATGTTCCTAACGTCCCAGACGTGCTAGACGTCCTAGATGGCCCATATGTCCCTAACGTTCCAGACGTCCCAGCTGTCCCGTATGTCCCTAACGTCCCGTATGTCCCTAACGTCCCAGACGTCCCAGACGTCCTAAATGTCCCATATGTCCCTAACGTCCCAGACGTCTCAGCTGTCCCGTATGTCCCTAACGCCCCAGATATCCTAAATGTCCTATATGTCCCTAACGTCCCAGACGTCCCAGCTGTCCCATATGTCCCTAACGACCCAGACGTCCTAGATGTCCTATATGTCCCTAACGTCCCAGACGTCCCAAACGTCTTAGATGTCCCATATGTCCCATATGTCCCTAATGTTTCAGGCGTCCCAGATGTCCCATATGTCCCATATGTCTCTAATGTACCAGGCCTTCTAAATGTCCCATATGTCCTTAACGTCTCAGACGTCCCAGACGTCCTAGATGTCCCATATGTCCTTAACGTCCCAGTTGTCCCAGACATCCTAGATGTCTCATTTGTCCTAAACGTCCCAGACGTCCCATATGAACCTTATAACCCTAACGTCCCAGACGTCCCAAATGTTCCATATGTCCCTAATGTCCCAGGCGTCCTAGATGTCTCATATGTCCTTAACGTTCCAGATGTCCCAGATGTCCCATATGTCCCTAACGTATCTGACGTCCCAGATGTCCCATATGTCCCATATGTCCCTAATGTCCCAGACGTCCTAAATATCCCATATGTCCTTAACGTCCCAGACGTCCCAGCTGTCCCGTATGTCCCTAACGTCCCAGACGTCCCAGACGTCCTAGATGTCCCATATGTCCCTAACGTCCCAGACGTCCCAGACGTCCCAGATGTCCTATATGTCCCTAACGTATCTGACGTCCCAGATCTCCCATATGTCCCTAACGTCCCAGACGTCCTAAATGTCCCATATGTCCTTAACGACCCAGACGTCCCAGCTGTCCCGTATGTCCCTAACGTCCCAGACGTCCCGGACGTCCTAGATGTCCCATATGGCCCTAACGTCCCAGACGTCCTAGATGTCCTATATGTCCCTAACGTCCCGGACGTCCCAGACGTCCCAGATGTCCCATATGTCCCATATGTTCCAAATGTCCCAGGCGTCAATGATGTCCCATATGTCCCTAATGTCCCAGGCGACATAAATGTCCCATATGTCAACGTCCCAGACGTTCCAGACGTCCTAGATGTCCCATATGTCCTTAACGTCCCCGACGTCCCAGATGTCCCATATGTCCCTAACGTCGCAGATGTCCCAGATGTCCCATATGTCCCATATGTCCCTAATGTCCCAGGCGTCCTAAATGTTTAATATGTCCCTAACGTCCCAGATGTGCTAAATGTCCCATATGTCCCTAACGTCCCAGACGTCCCTGCTGTCCCGTATGTCCGTAACGTCCCAGACGTGCCAGGTGTCCCATATGTCCCTAACGTCCCAGACGTCCCAGATGTCCCATATGTCCCATATGTCCCATATGTCCCTAATGTCCCAGGCGTCCCAGATGTCCCATATATCCCACATGTCCCTAATGTCCCAGGCGTCCTAAATGTACCATATGTCCTTAACGTCCCAGACGTCCCAGACGTCCTAGATGTCCCATATGTCCCTAAACTCCCAGACGTCCCAGATGTCCCATATGTCCCACATGTCCCTAATGTCCCAGGCGTCCTACATGTTCCATATGTCCTTAACATCCCAGACGTCCCAGCTGTCCCGTATGTCCCTAACGTCCCAGACGTCCCAGATGTCCCATATGTCCCATATGTCCCTAATGTCCCTAACGTCCCAGACGTCCCAGATGTCCCTTATGTCCCTAACGTCCCAGATGTCCTAGATGTCCTATATGTCCCATATGTCCCTAATGTCCCAGGCGTCCCAGATGTCCCATATGTCCCTAATGTCTCAGGTGTGCTAAATGTCCCATATGTCCTTAACGTCCCAGATGTCCCAGACGTCCTAGATGTCTCATTTGTCCTAAACGTCCCAGACGTCCCATATGTCCCATATAACCCTAACGTCCCAGACGTCCCAAATGTTCCATATGTCTCTAATGTCCCAGGCGTCCTAGATGTTCCATATATCCCTAACGTTCCAGACGTCCTAAATGTCCCATATGTCCCTAACGTCCCAGACGTTACAGCTGTCCCGTATGCCCCTCACGTCCCAGACGTCGCTGACGTCCTAGATGTCCCATATGTCCCTAACGTCCCAGACGCCCTAGATGTCCTATATGTCCCTAACGTCACAGACGTCAAAGACGTCCCAGATGTCCCATTTGGTCCATATGTCCCTAATGTCCCAGGCGTCTCAGATGTCCCATATGTCCCACATGTCCTTAACTTCCCAGACGTCCCAGGATTCCTAGATGTCCCATATGTCCTTAATGTCTCAGACGTCCCAGATGTCCCATATGTCCCTAACGTCCCAGACGTCTCAGATGTCCCATATGTCCCATATGTCCCTAATGTCCCAGGCGTCCTAGATTTTCCATATGTCCCTAACGCCCCAGATATCCTAAATGTCCTATATGTCCCTAACGTCCCAGACGTCCCAGCTGTCCCATATGTCCCTAACGACCCAGACGTCCTAGATGTCCTATATGTCCCTAACGTCCCAGACGTCCCAAACGTCTTAGATGTTCCATATGTCCCATATGTCCCTAATGTTTCAGGCGTCCCAGATGTCCCATATGTCCCATATGTCTCTAATGTACCAGGCGTTCTAAATGTCCCATATGTCCTTAACGTCTCAGACGTCCCAGACGTCCTAGATGTCCCATATATCCTTAACGTCCCAGATGTCCCAGACATCCTAGATGTCTCATTTGTCCTAAACGCCCCAGACGTCCCATATGTCCCTTATAACCCTAACGTCCCAGACGTCCCAAATGTTCCATATGTCCCTAATGTCCCAGGCGTCCTAGATGTTCCATATGTCCCTAACGTTCCAGACGTCCTAAATGTCCCATATGTCCCTAACGTCCCAGACGTTACAGCTGTCCCGTATGTCCCTCACGTCCCAGACGTCGCTGACGTCCTAGGTGTCCCATATGTCCCTAACGTCCCAGACGCCCTAGATGTCCTATATGTCCCTAACGTCCCAGACGTCAAAGACGTCCCAGACGTCAAAGACGTCCCAGATGTCCCATTTGGTCCATATGTCCCTAATGTCCCAGGCGTCTCAGATGTCCCATATGTCCCATATGTCCTTAACTTCCCAGACGTCCCAGGATTCCTAGATGTCCCATATGTCCTTAATGTCTCAGACGTCCCAGATGTCCCATATGTCCCTAACGTCCCAGACGTCTCAGATGTCCCATATGTCCCATATGTCCCTAATGTCTCAGGTGTCCCAGATGCCCATATGTCCCATATGTCCCTAATGTCACAGGCGTCCTAAATGTCTCATATGTCCTTACCGTCCCAGACGTCCCAGACGTCCTAGATGTCCCATATGTCCTTAACGTCCCAGACGTGTTAGATGTCCCACATGTCCCTAACGTCCCAGACGTCCTAGATGTCCCATATGTTCCATATGTCTCTAATGTCCCAGACGTCCTAAATTTCCCATATGCCCCTAACGTTCCAGACGTCCCAGCTGTCCCGTATGTCCCTAACGTCCCGTATGGCCCTAACGTCCCAGACGTCCCAGACGTCCTAAATGTCCCATATGTCCCTAACGTCCCAGACGTCTCAGCTGTCCCGTATGTTCCTAACGTCCCAGACGTGCTAGACGTCCTAGATGGCCCATATGTCCCTAACGTTCCAGACGTCCCAGCTGTCCCGTATGTCCCTAACGTCCCGTATGTCCCTAACGTCCCAGACGTCCCAGACGTCCTAAATGTCCCATATGTCCCTAACGTCCCAGACGTCTCAGCTGTCCCGTATGTCCCTAACGTCCCAGACGTCCCAGACGTCCTAGATGTCCCATATGTCCCTAACGTCTCAGACGCCCCAGATGTCCCATACGTCCCATATGTCCCTATAATCCCAGGCTTCCTAAATGTTCCATATGTCCCTAACGACCCAGACGTCCTAAATGTCCCATATGTCCCTAACGTCCCAGACGTCCCAGCTGTCCCGTATGTCCCTAACGTCCCAGACGTCCTAAATGTCCCATATGTCCCTAACGTCCCAGACGTCCCAGCTGTCCCGTATGTCCCTAACGTTCCAGACATCCAAGACGTCCCAGATGTTAAATATGTCCCTAACGTCCTAGATGTCGTAGATGTTCCATATGTCCTATATGTCCCTAATGTACCAGACGTCCCAGATGTCCCATATTTCCCTAACGTGCCTGCCGTCCCAGATGTCCCATATGCCCCTAACGTCCCAGACGTCCCAGATGTAACATATGTCCCATATGTCCCCGGCGTCCCAGATGTCCCATATGTCCCATATGTCCCTAATGTCCCAGGCGTCCTAAATGTCCCATATGTCCTAAACGTCCCAGACGTCCAAGACGTCCTAGATGTCCCATATGTCTCTAACGTCCCAGACGTCCCAAATGTAACATATGTGCCTAACGTCCCAGACGTCCCAGATGTCCCATATGTTCCATATGTCCCTAATGTCTAAGACGTCCTAAATGTCCCATATGTCCTTAACGTCCCAGACGTCCAAGACGTCCTAGATGTCCCATTTGTCTCTAACGTCCCAGACGTCCCAGATGTCCCATATGCCCCTAACGTCCCAGACGTCCCAGATGTCCCATATGTCCCATATGTCCCATATGTCCCAGGCGTCCCAGATGTCCCATATGTCCCATATGTCCCTAATGTCCCAGGCGTCCTGAATGTCCCATATGTCCTTAACGTCCCAGACGTCCAAGACGTCCTAGATGTCCCATATGTCTCTAACGTCCCAGACGTCCCAAATGTCCCATATGTGCCTAACGTCCCAGGCGTCCTAAATGTCCCATATGTCCTTAACGTCCCAGACGTCCAAGACGTCCTAGATGTCCCCTATGTCTCTAACGTCCCAAACGTCCTAAATTTCCCATATGTCCTTAACGTCCCAGACGTCCCAGCTGTCCCGTATGTCCTTAACGTCCCAGACATCCCAGACGTCCTAGATGTCCTATATGTACCTAACGTCACAGACGTTCCAGATGTCCCATATATTTCATATGTCCCTAATGTCCCGGGCGTCCCAGATATCCCATATGTCCCATATGTCCTTAAGGTCCCAGGCGTCCTAAATGTCCTATTTGTCCTTAACGTCTCAGACGTCCCAAACGTTTTAGATGTCTCATATGTCCTTAACTTCCCAGACGTCCCAGATGTCCAATATGTCCCATATGTCCCTAATGTCCCAGGCGTCCTAAATGTCCCATATGTTCCATATGTCCCTAATGTCCCAGGAGTCCTAAATGTCCCATACGTCCTTAACGTCCCAGACGTCCCAGACGTCCTAGATGTCCCATATGTCCTTAACGTCCCAGACGCCTTAAATGTCCCATATGTCCCTAACGTCCCAGACGTTCTAAATGTCCCATATGTCCCTAACATCCCAGATGTCCCAGCTGTCCCATATGTTCCATATGTCCCTAATGTCCCAGGCGTCCCAGATGTCCCATATGTTCCATATGTCCCTAATGTCCCAGGAGTCCTAAATGTCCCATATGTCCTTAACGTTACAGACGTCAGTAGAGGGAAGTGGATGGTTCTGGAACCTCCCCCCACCACTTGGCCTTGAGTTCAAGGCCAAGGCCACGTTCAATCCCAAGGTCACATGCAAAGCAAGGCCACGTTCAATCCCAAGGTCACATGCAAGGCGAGGTCACGTTCAATCCCAAGTTCACGTTCGAAGCGAGGCCATCAACAGTAACCTTGAAGACTGGGTATAACATGAGGTGTAGTTTTGTGTTCAGTAGTATATCGTGTGCTGTACTAGCAAAAACAATGGATGAGGTACAAAAGGTTGGTGAAACTGTGAAGGGGTCAAAGAAAAAAGTGAAACTGTTATATCCAGTATTGTTAAACGCGACAAGTTATCCGTTGAATAAGTCAAGAAATAAATCTGTGAGTTTGGGTTTGACCTGTTTTGGATCGTTTGTGCCGGGAGTGCTAATTAGTGGGATTAACAACAATTTTATACTGCTAGACGAAGGAGAGTGGCAAGTCTTTCTTAAAAATGAAGATGTGATAAACAGACATTTTAACTATGAAGATGGAGATTTAAAACCGGTGGATATAAGTCCAGGCAAACGAATATATTTCCAAAAAATCGGAAACAAAAAAGTGATTGTGCTGCAGGAACGTAAGCGATCCCAAGTGTATCTCGGAATGCAATCAGTAGCAGAGTTGTGGGATTTGTTGCCCCTGCTGAATTCTAAAGCTGAACTATTAAAAAGTCAAAATTTTGAAAATTTCTACAGTAGTATAATCCAAGGCGTTTGGAATTTACCCGGCGACTTTAAACGAAGCATTGAGGATGCGTTACCGCCAATAAAATCCGAAAATGTATACTGCATGCATGAAATGCTAAAGTATGCTTTGGACGTCATAAGATATGATATTGTGTTTAAACAATACGCCCAACAGCAAACGTTGGAACAATAAGTGTTTATCATGTAGTTATAACGATGTAATAAAAAAATTAAAAATTTTAAAACGTTTATTATATATTACAAACTAACTTACTAACTAACCTAACCTAGAAAGCTCTGGGTGGCCTCACATTTGCTGTAAAAAAGAACACTTAGTTTCTTCAAAGAAGCAAATCAAGTTATACTCACGTAGATCACCCAGAGCATGTCATGCAAGTCGGGGTCCCTGTAGACCTTGTACCTACATCCCAGAAACCACCCCACCTCTAGCAGGGTGGCTTCCGGGATGTAGGTAGAGTTCTTCATGAGAACTATGTCTTGCTAAAAAGAAATTTATTGTGAACCAGATTTATATATATATATTTTCTTACAGTGTCATATTTCTCTGAAATATGCGCCACCAATTGTAGTTCTAAAATGTTAAAAATGTATTACATCAAATATTAAAAATTAACACAATATTACCGAAAGCTGACATGGCAGCACCAAGAATGATCGAATCCAGGAATTCTTCTGTAAATTTCTTATATGTATACTGTTTAGAATACAAAAAAAAATAAGCGTCTTACCCATTCTGTTTAATCTGAAAAATATCTTTCACTCTTTCACTCTACGAAGGTACTCTGGATGAGTAACCAAATATTCTATCCGACTCGATGGTCTAGAGGTAAAGATACCCTCGGCTGCAGATTGCAGATATACAGGGAGACCTAGGTTCGAATCCTAGTCGAGTCATAATTTAGACATGAAGTATCCTAGGCGTTTACTTCATGCCTAATTTTTTAAATAAATATGTTAAGCGCAGTCTGTTCTAAGCACTACTTAACTCTTTCTATGCCCTTGGCCGTAAACGCGATCTTGACCTTGAATTTTTTTAAAGTAGCCTCAACCTCGAACGCGGGTTTGACCTTGAACGTGGCCTCGCTCCGAACGTGGCCTCGCTTCGAACATGACCTTGGGCTTGCACGTGGCCTCGCCTTGCATGTGACCTTGGGCTTGAACGTGGTCTTGGCCTTGAACTCAAGGCCAAATGGTGGGGGGAGGTTCCAGAACCATCCACTTCCCTCTACTGACATTTAGGGCGCCTGGGACATTAGGGACATATGGGACATATGGGACATTTGGGACGTCTGGGACGTTAAGGACATATGGGACATCTAGGACGGCTGGGACGTCTGAAACGTTAAGGACATATGAGACATTTAAAACGTCTGGGATATTAGGGACATATGGGACATATGGGACATATGGGACATCTGGGACGCCTGGGACATTAGGGACATATGAGACATATGGGACATCTGGGACGTCTGGGACGTTAAGGACATATGGGACATATGGGACGTCTGAGACGTTAGAAACATATGGGACATCTGGTACGTCTAGGACGTTAGGGACATATAGGACATCTAGGACGTCTGAGACGTCTGGGAAGTTAGGGACATATGTGACATCTAGGACGTCTGGGACGTTAGGGACATGTGGGACATCTAGGACGTCTGAGACGTCTGGGACGTTAGGGACATATGGGACATCTAGGACGTCTGGGACATTAGGGACATATGGGACATTTAGGACGTCTGGGACGTCTGGGACGTTAAGGACATATGGGACATCTGGGACGTCTGGGACGTTAGGGACATATGGGACATTTAGGACGTCTGGGACGTTAGGGACATATGGAATATCTAGGACGCCTGGGACATTAGGGACATATTAGACATATGGGACATCTGGGACGTCTGGGACGTTAGGGACATATGAAACATCTGGAACGTCTGGGACGTTAAGGACATATGGGACATCTAGGACGTCTGGGACGTCCGGGACGTTAAGGACATATGGGACGTTTAGGACGCCTGGCACATTAGGGACATATGGGACATATGGGACATTTAATACGCCTGGGACATTAGGTATATATAAGACCTTTGGGACATCTGGGACGTCTGGGACGTTAGGGACGTATGGGTCATCTGGGACGTCTGGGACGTTAAGGACATATGGGACATCTAGGACGTCTGGGACGTTAGGGACATATGGGACATCTGGGACGTCTGGGACTTTAGGGACATATTGGACATCTGGAACGTTAGGAACATATAGGACATCTAGGACGTCTGTGACGTTAGAGACATATGGGACATCTAGGACATCTCGGACGTCTGGGACGTTAGGGACATACGGGACAGCTGAGACGTCTGGGACGTTATGGACATATGGGACATTTAGGACGCCTGGGATATTAGGGACATATGGGACATATGCGACATCTGGGACGCCTGGGACATTAGGGACATGTGGCACATTTAGGACGGTTTGGACGTTAGGAACATATGGAACATCTAGGACGCCTGGGACACTAGGGACACATGGGACATATGGGACATTTGGGGCGTCTGGGACGTTAAGGACTGTTACGATACTTTTGGAGTGCCCCCCGTAGCATTGAACTTTCGCTAGCTGAATTTCTGAACTTGAATATTTATGGTTGGCTTTTGTCAATGTTTGCATGCTTTAACCTGGGTATAATTAGCTATATCTTATTTTTAATTACTCTCCTATAATTATCATGCAGTTTCGTAAGCAATCCCTCGTTTAATTACTCATATTTTGCAAATTAGGTTTATTCTTGCTATATTTCTACAAATATTTGGGTATGGCCGCTAGGCAACCGGTGATACAAATTGTTTTTAACTATTCCATTTGTTGCTAGAGCAATGTTATCTTTTCCTGCAGTCAAACTTGCCTGACTGGTTTTTTGGCTTCTTCTGGCCCAAATTTTTGTTATCAGATGACCTGTGGGCTGGGTTTTTGAATTTTTCGGCTTTCTTTTCAAGCTAAACTGTCGTGCTAGGAGGTGTTTCTCTGCAGCTAAGTGCTTCATAGCCCTTTGGTAGGGCTCGCCTCTTCGAATAGATTGTTTGAGGGATCTGGAAGCATTTCTGCGTTATCGTGGATGTTCGTAATGATTAGTTAGCTACTTACTTGCATCCCTTCGCTTTGGCGGATCTCCTGGAAACGACTTTAGCACGCTTCTTTCGGCTCGACCCCCAGCTTGAGCCAAAAATTCCCGGCGGGAGTTAAAACACTCCCCATCTGCTTGAAATCCTTCCTGTCTGGAGTAGACCTACCCCGTTCGACTGCACCCTGCTCGAATCCAGTTCGATGTACTGGGCCCCTAAGATAGTCGCATCGCCTGTGAATTTTTCAACTCTCGTGGGCCACGCTGAAGATTGAGCAACTGCTTTACACTCACCTGCAAGTCATCTTGCAACCTCCATAGCTGGCACCGCACCCCGCAGCTGCAGCCGCCATCGTTGCTTCTCTCTAGCTACGTCCAACCACAGAGGAGCGAACGGAAAGATTAGGTTCTGGTGAACTTTCCTGCAGGCAAGACGTTATTGTAGATAATATGCATTGCGCCTGTTGTAACTTATAATTGAATCATACTGTTTCATGCCGTTAGCACTCCGGACATGTGTGATTTTATTCAGCATCGGATTGTACGATAGTAGGCTTCGTGCATCGTTAGCTTAGTAATATTTGAAATTGTGTTATTTTTGTTCGGGCCGCCGCGCAATGACATGCGGTTACCCTCTGCTACTTGCTAAATTAAGGTCGTAAGGTTTACCTGTGTATTGCTCCGTTTGTGCCTTCGGGTCTCCTAACCTTATTGACCTCTGCGTTATCTGAAAGATTTATAGAGTAGAACTTTGAGCTTCACTTGTGTCCTATCTGGACGTCGCTTTTACTCACCCGCTTGCATAACACAGTTCGGACGCCTTAAAGCTTCGCTATTTTCGTCACAAAACAATAGTTAATATTTTCATGTCAAACCTTCGGCGTTAAGTTAGGCACACTGCAGTGGCAGTGTCTCGTGAGCACCCCTTCGGGAGCGTTGTGATTAATGTAGATCTCCGGTAACCGAGTAAGGGGCAAATCCAAGCCTTTGCTTTCTTTAGCATATAAATATACATACGTACACTTAATGCATTTTTAATATGGACACCGTCGTTCATGTGTGGCCACGCAAACGCACGCTGATTCCGCCCTTTAGAAAATTTTGAATATAGATATAGCGTCATTTAGCTAACCTTCGGGGTTGATACGTTAGCCAAGGAGGTCTTGTATTGCTCCGAGCCGGTATACGCGAAATTTTAAACTCGCTCCGCGACGCGCGCTTGATAAATTTATTTTTTTTTTAAATTTAATAATCGCTACGCTCCGTTGTAACCGCACAATGTTTTAATGTGTTAGCCCATTCTCAGGTCATAGTCGTTGCTGCTCGTGGGCTACTATTTGCCCAATACTTATATTTAAATTTGTATTTATATTTACTATTGCATGTCGCATACTGTGTGTTCTTTGATGTTGCTAAAAATATTGCCTGCTGTGATATTTGTATTTAGTTTATGTTAGCATTGCACTATAGTACGCACTAAACTCTTTGAAATAAAGCTGTGATATTTTCTTTGGTGGTTGATTTGATTGTTTTCTTTGTGCTGCTGGAAATTGTCTTGACCTTGTGCACGGTCCGGCATAAGGATTAGAACTGAGTCGAGGACCTGGCGCCCACTCCTTTTTTTTTGTATTCTCTCTTAGCATAGCTGGAACCCTGCGACCCTCGCGGCGAGCTAGCCCAATTAGGCCGATAGTTACCAGCCGGCAAAACACCAAATATAACTTTCGCCAAAAGGTAAGGCCGACCGTCTATCTTCCCTGACAAGAAGATTTTGACGCCCAACGCTTTGGGGCCTTGAAAGGATTTTTGACTACGTCGTTATTAGGGTACTTGGTGGTGCTATAGTGCAAATCGAATTGTTAGGGTGTTAGAATTTATTATTGGCTAGGTGATTTACATTTGGTATTATTTATTGTCAATACTTGTTGGGTATTTACAATTGATTATTGCTAGTTATAGGTTTGTTTATTGCATGCTTAATTACAGGTTTTGCTTGGGTTAGTTATAAGCCTAGTTTAAATAAGTTTTTGTGATCATCTTGTCCTGTTGGAACAGCAAGATGGTATTTAAATTAGATGTTAATCGACTGCTCGTCGATGAGCTCGATTATGAGCTTCGAGTTAGAGACATTGCCATTCAGGGCAACGTCCAAGACAAACGTAAATTACTCCGTGCTCGTATGAAGATAGATCTTCTTATGAATGCCACTTTCACTCCCGTGTCTTTCGACGCTACTGAAGAACTTGCGATCTGTGAAGACAAACTTTCTATTTTAGCTGCCGAAATTGATATTTGCACCCCCAGGAACCTGGACAATGATGCCCAACGATTAGGTACTCGCCTTCTTCATGTTCAAGGTCGTCTAGGTCATATTCTAGCAGAACCAGATTCCGCTTCTAGGTTGGAGTCCTTGAAGGATAGATGCAAACAATTAATTGCCGCCTTGGAAGCGAAACTTCAGCTTCACGTTGATACCCAAGCTCGCAACGACACAACCACTGCACCGAGTGATTCAAGCTCGGAGGATGGTTCGTTAGTTTTATCTTCGGAAACTCATATTCGCCCCCATAGCTCTGTTGTCACTACGTCTCAGGAAGACGCTGCCTTGCCTATTCGTCCTATTGCTAGCTCGGTTATGTGGAGTCACCCTCTGTCCACTTCACAGTTCTTTGCCCCTCAGCCTATTCCCAGTAGCTCAGCCATGCAGCCTGGCATGTACTTGGATTATCCGCCCTTTGCTGATGCTGTCAATCGTCGTTCTTCTGCTGCCGAAGATGTCAACCAGTCTGCGTCGCGTAGACACACTTCGACTGCCAACTACTTAGCCATCAACAAATGGAGGATCACCTTCGATGGAGGAAATGGCTTAACTAGCTTTTTAGAGGAAATTGAAGAAACTCGCATAGCTCGAAACGTATCCAAGGATCAACTTTTTGCCGCTGCCATCGAATTGTTCACTGGCAACGCTCGAATTTAGTTTCGTTCCGTTCGCAACACTATACGTTCTTGGGATGAATTGATCATCGCTTTGAAAGCCGCTTTCCTGCCTTGTGATTATGAAATCAGCCTATGGGATGAGATCCGTAGTAGAACCCAAGGACCCGATGAGCCCGTGACGGTCTATGTTGCTATTATGGAGAACCTTTTTAGTCGCCTTTCTCGTTTACCTGTAGAAATGGAGCGCATAGAGATTATGCGTAGGAACTTGCAACCATACTTACAGGCACAACTGGCTCTCTACTCTCCAACGAGTATCGCTCAGCTTAGACAACTTGGCAAACTGATTGAGGATGCTAAGGTGCGATCTTCGAGGTTCAAGAATCCACCTCCGCCTTATCAAGCCCTCGAACCTGACTTGGCTTATCACAAGCCCCGTTTTGGTGCTAGAGCTGCTGCCATTGAGGAAACTAGTTCCACTCCTAGTCCCTCTACCGGAGAACATGTCTGCGATGTTGCAGCCGCTCGACCCTATGGTGTGTGCTGGAACTGCGGAAAGCCTGACCATCGCATGGCCCAGTGCCCATCACACTGCAAGTCTAAAAAAAGAAACTCTTCTGAAGCTAATGCTGTCAAACAACCACACACAACGAGCGATTTACCTAGAGAACATCGCATATTGCTTGACTTTATCTTGGGTCACGCCAACAAAGATGAGAGGCCCTATCTTCGAGTGTCTATTTTTGGAAAGGAACTTCTTGGTTTGTTAGACTCCGGCGCGAGCCGTACCATTTTAGGTCGCCAAGGTTGGAACGTATTGAAGAACTCCTGCAAATTAAGCTCCGTTAAACCCACTACCTGCAGTGTTGCCAACGGCGAGAAATGTCAGAGCATTGGTACACTTACCGTCCCCATCGTCTTGAGGGACCGGGTGAGAACCTTTGAAGTCCTGGTTGTCCCCTCGTTACCACATACACTCATTTTGGGCACCGACTTCTGGAAGAGGATGGCCCTTGTGCCAGATCTTCGCCATGGGGAATGGACCTTCTCCAAAGCCTCGGCTGATGAGCAAATCGCTGCGATCCGTTCGACTGAACACCTCACGAACGACGAACAAGCTGTGCTTGATCAGACTATCAGCGAAGCTTTTTCCTTGATAGGAGATGGTGTAGGATGTACCCATTTAGTGGAACACGTAATCAAGACGGATGCTGAACCAATTAAGCAGCGCTACTACCCAATCTCGCCTGCTTTACAAAAGCACGTGAATGAAGAGCTCGACGATATGTTAGAAAAGGGCATTGTGGAACCCTCAACATCCGCATGGTCATCGCCCATCGTTATGATAAAGAAGAAGGATGGCTCTTACCGCTTCTGTGTGGACTATCGGAAGCTCAACAAGGTTAGCCAACCTCATGCCTATCCACTCCGTACATCAGCAACATTTTGGACAAGTTACGGGATGCACAATACCTGACCACGTTAGATGTCAAGTCAGCTTACTTTCAGGTGCCGGTTTCTGTCGCTAGCCGCCCGC
This sequence comes from Agriotes lineatus, assembly GCA_940337035.1. Lineage (NCBI taxonomy): Eukaryota > Metazoa > Arthropoda > Insecta > Coleoptera > Elateridae > Agriotes > Agriotes lineatus. The sequence continues at coordinate 129,592 of CALNHX010001570.1, forward strand.
TAACTGCTTTCACTGTCCCTAATCGTGGGTTGTATCAATTTTGTCGCCTCCCGTTCGGTCTTCATACCGCCCCGGCGACTTGGCAACGTCTTATCGACCGAGTTATTGGTGCCGACCTAGAACCTTACGCTTTCACATACTTGGATGACGTTATTATCTGCACTCCTACCTTCGAAAAACACCTGGAGGTCTTGAAGGAAGTCATATCTAGGATCGCCAAGGCCGGCCTAACTTTGAACCGGGAGAAGTGTCACTTTTGTAAGCCCGAATTGAAGTACCTGGGGTACGTCGTCAACTCCAATGGTCTGCTTGTCGACCCGGAAAAGGTCGCAGCCATCTTGAACATCCCTAACCCCAAGACGGTCCCAGAGGTTAGAAGAATATTGGGAATGGCATCTTGGTACCGGCGCTTTGTACCTAACTTTTCGTCCGTAGTGTCACCTATGACTCGCTTGCTTCGCAAGAACCAGAAGTTTGTTTGGTCTGAGGAATGTCAAACCGCATTTGACACCATCAAAGACTGCCTCGTCTCGGCCCCTGTGCTCTCTTGCCCAGATTTCAGTCGGCCCTTCACCATTCAGACGGACGCCTCTGGTTATGGACTCGGAGCCGTCTTGTCCCAGACGTATCCTGAGGGAGAGAAGGTCGTCTGCTATATAAGCCGTTCACTCACGAAGAATGAGCGGAAGTTCAGCACAACGGAACGTAAATGTCTCGCGGTACTCTTCGCCATCGAAAAACTTCGCCCGTACATCGAGGGAACTAAGTTCGACGTCGTGACCGACCACTACGCCCTCAAGTGGTTGCATAATATTAAAGACCCCATAGGACGCATTGCGCGTTGGGCCATACGCCTACAACAATATAATTTCAATGTTATCCATCGCAAAGGCAAAGACAATGTCGTACCTGACGCTCTATCCAGGTCCGTACCTATTGTCGATGAGGTCACTGAGGACGATGATGTTCAAGACCGTTGGTATGCTCGGATGCGCCTAAAAATCCGAAACGATCCACAGCACTATCCTGCTTGGCGCGAGTCGAATTTGCAACTCTACAAACATGTTAGGAGCCCGTATCCAGAACTCATGCAGGCCAATGAAGATTGGAAGATAGTTCTACCTAAGGACAAACGTTCAGAAATACTACGACGTAATCATGATGATCCTACCTCAGGACATCTTGGCGTTTCGAAAACCTTAGGTCGCATAGCTCAGAGGTACTACTGGCCCAAGATGCGAACGGACGTTCTGCGCTACATTCGCAACTGCAAGGTGTGTTCCCGCACTAAGCCTGACCAACGACCACCCGCTGGACATATGGGGGAGGTCACACAAACATCTCGAAGCCCTGGGAGGTCATCTGTATGGACCTCATAGGACCTCTACCTCGTTCTTCTCGGGGATACCAGTATATACTTGTAGTGGCTGATTGCTTCACTAAACTTCCTCTTGTATTTCCCCTTCGTAAGGCTACGGCCGATGCAGTCGTACGTCACGTTGAAGAAAACGTGTTTTTATTGTTTGGCGCTCCGAAGAGAATTATCTGCGACAATGGTGTCCAGTTCAAGAGTCGCGAATTTACTGCCTTGGCTAGGAACTATGGTTGCAGAATAGCGTTTACAGCGTTGTATCACCCTCAGGCAAATCCAACGGAACGCATCAATCGTGTTCTGAAAACAATGCTTACAGCGTACGTGTCCGACAAACAACGTGAGTGGGATAAATACTTACAACAAGTCGCTTGTGCCATAAGAACCTCCAAGCATGATGTCACTGGTCATAGCCCCTACTTTTTGAATTTTGGCCGAGAAATTACACTCGACGGGAATCCTGAAGAAAGACCTGAAGATGAAGGTCCCGAACTTCGTGTCATCAGGGATGAAAACCCCAATATAAGAGCCCAAGCGCTGCAACGGTTGTACAAAGAAGTAAAAGTTCGTCTTGCTAGGGCCTACGATCGCTCGAAGGTCTACTACAACCTGCGAAGACGACCTGATGAATATCAGGTAGGCAACTCCGTTTGGAGAAGAAACTTCACGCAATCGGATGCTGCTAACCACTATACTGCTAAATTGGCACCCAAGTTCATTGGCCCCTTTATAGTTCATAAGAAATTGTCTCGCTTCATTTATCAACTTAAGGATCCGGACGGTCGTTTGCGTGGGAATTGGCATGCCAAAGACTTGAAGCTCAACAACGCTGTCGACGATAATGATGATTTGGTTTAGTCTACGTCTTTTTGGGAGGTTGGTTTGGGGACGTCGGACGGAACCTTTGGGACCCAACTCACCTTTCCTTTTTCTCGAATTGGAGTCCCGACCTAAACATCTGGTCCCTTCATTTCTCGCATCTTTCTCTGTCTCATTTTTTTTCTTGTTTGAAAGGGATGTTCCCTCTTTTTGCTGTGCTCGTTCTCTTTATACTTCGTGTTATTTTGGATATCAGTTCTATCTTCCGTCATTTGGAGATAGCTTCAGTGCTGTAGGTCGATCCTGGGCCTAAGTACTTAACCCTTGGTTGGGGTTGGTTTTCCTTTCCTTCCTTCTTCTGTGTCGTTCGCTTTCCTGTCTCCCACTCCGCATTTTTTCCGAGGTGTTTGCGTTTCGTGTGCATCTTTGTTGCAACCTGACGTAGCCTTCCCTTCCACCGGCGCAGCTCACATCATCTTGCAGCGACGGAAGAGGTTGGTGTCTAGTTGTCTTCGATGATGTGCTTGAACTCTTACATCCTCTCTTCCTGTCTACTCTTTTAAGTCCTCTGTTTCTTCCCTTTGTATTTCTTTCCGGCAGGCATCGTTTTTTTTTGGGCAATTCGGTTTTGATGGCATTTGTATGGTCGGGTAAATCTGGAGTGATTTACCCTCCCTTTTGTTGGGGGAGGATTTGTTACGATACTTTTGGAGTGCCCCCCGTAGCATTGAACTTTCGCTAGCTGAATTTCTGAACTTGAATATTTATGGTTGGCTTTTGTCAATGTTTGCATGCTTTAACCTGGGTATAATTAGCTATATCTTATTTTTAATTACTCTCCTATAATTATCATGCAGTTTCGTAAGCAATCCCTCGTTTAATTACTCATATTTTGCAAATTAGGTTTATTCTTGCTATATTTCTACAAATATTTGGGTATGGCCGCTAGGCAACCGGTGATACAAATTGTTTTTAACTATTCCATTTGTTGCTAGAGCAATGTTATCTTTTCCTGCAGTCAAACTTGCCTGACTGGTTTTTTGGCTTCTTCTGGCCCAAATTTTTGTTATCAGATGACCTGTGGGCTGGGTTTTTGAATTTTTCGGCTTTCTTTTCAAGCTAAACTGTCGTGCTAGGAGGTGTTCCTCTGCAGCTAAGTGCTTCATAGCCCTTTGGTAGGGCTCGCCTCTTCGAATAGATTGTTTGAGGGATCTGGAAGCATTTCTGCGTTATCGTGGATGTTCGTAATGATTAGTTAGCTACTTACTTGCATCCCTTCGCTTGGCGGATCTCCTGGAAACGACTTTAGCACGCTTCTTTCGGCTCGACCCCCAGCTTGAGCCAAAAATTCCCGGCGGGAGTTAAAACACTCCCCATCTGCTTGAAATCCTTCCTGTCTGGAGTAGACCTACCCCGTTCGACTGCACCCTGCTCGAATCCAGTTCGATGTACTGGGCCCCTAAGATAGTCGCATCGCCTGTGAATTTTTCAACTCTCGTGGGCCACGCTGAAGATTGAGCAACTGCTTTACACTCACCTGCAAGTCATCTTGCAACCTCCATAGCTGGCACCGCACCCCGCAGCTGCAGCCGCCATCGTTGCTTCTCTCTAGCTACGTCCAACCACAGAGGAGCGAACGGAAAGATTAGGTTCTGGTGAACTTTCCTGCAGGCAAGACGTTATTGTAGATAATATGCATTGCGCCTGTTGTAACTTATAATTGAATCATACTGTTTCATGCCGTTAGCACTCCGGACATGTGTGATTTTATTCAGGATCGGATTGTACGATAGTAGGCTTCGTGCATCGTTAGCTTAGTAATATTTGAAATTGTGTTATTTTTGTTCGGGCCGCCGCGCAATGACATGCGGTTACCCTCTGCTACTTGCTAAATTAAGGTCGTAAGGTTTACCTGTGTATTGCTCCGTTTGTGCCTTCGGGTCTCCTAACCTTATTGACCTCTGCGTTATCTGAAAGATTTATAGAGTAGAACTTTGAGCTTCACTTGTGTCCTATCTGGACGTCGCTTTTACTCACCCGCTTGCATAACACAGTTCGGACGCCTTAAAGCTTCGCTATTTTCGTCACAAAACAATAGTTAATATTTTCATGTCAAACCTTCGGCGTTAAGTTAGGCACACTTCAGTGGCAGTGTCTCGTAAGCACCCCTTCGGGAGCGTTGTGATTAATGTAGATCTCCGGTAACCGAGTAAGGGGCAAATCCAAGCCTTTGCTTTCTTTAGCATATAAATATACATACGTACACTTAATGCATTTTTAATATGGACACCGTCGTTCATGTGTGGCCACGCAAACGCACGCTGATTCCGCCCTTTAGAAAATTTTGAATATAGATATAGCGTCATTTAGCTAACCTTCGGGGTTGATACGTTAGCCAAGGAGGTCTTGTATTGCTCCGAGCCGGTATACGCGAAATTTTAAACTCGCTCCGCGACGCGCGCTTGATAACTTTTTTTTTTTTTTTAAATTTAATAATCGCTACGCTCCGTTGTAACCGCACAATGTTTTAATGTGTTAGCCCATTCTCAGGTCATAGTCGTTGCTGCTCGTGGGCTACATACTGTGTGTTCTTCGATGTTGCTAAAAATATTGCCTGCTGTGATATTTGTATTTAGTTTATGTTAGCATTGCACTATAGTACGCACTAAACTCTTTGAAATAAAGCTGTGATATTTTCTTTGGTGGTTGATTTGATTGTTTTCTTTGTGCTGCTGGAAATTGTCTTGACCTTGTGCACGGTCCGGCATAAGGATTAGAACTGAGTCGAGGACCTGGCGCCCACTCCTTTTTTTTGTATTCTCTCTTAGCATAGCTGGAACCCTGCGACCCTCGCGGCGAGCTAGCCCAATTAGGCCGATAGTTACCAGCCGGCAAAACACCAAATATAACTTTCGCCAAAAGGTAAGGCCGACCGTCTATCTTCCCTGACAGGACATATGGGACATCTAGGACGTCTGGGACGTCTGGGACGTTAAGGACATTTGGGTCATTTGGGACGCCTGGGACATTAGGGACATTTGGGGCATATGGGAGATCTGGGACGCCTGGGACATTAGGGACAGATGGGACATATATGACATCTGGGACGCCTGGGACATTAGGGACATATGAGACATATGGGACATCTGGGACGTCTTGGACGTTAAGGGACATATGGGACATCTGGGACGTCTGAGACGTTAGAAACATATGGGACATCTGGTACGTCTAGGACGTTAGGGATATATAGGACATCTAGGACGTCTGAGACGTCTGGGAAGTTAGGGACATATGGGACATCTAGGACGTCTGGGACGTTAGGAACATATGGGACATCTAGGACGTCTGAGACGTCTGGGACGTTAGGGACATATGGGACATCTAGGACGTCTGGGACATTAGGGACATATGGGACATTTAGGACGTCTGGGACGTCTGGGACGTTAAGGACATATGGGACATCTGGGACGTCTGGGACGTTAGGGACATATGGGACATTTAATACGTCTGGGACGTTAGGGACATATGGAATATCTAGGACGCCTGGGACATTAGGGACATATGGGACATATGGGACATCTGGGACGTCTGGGACGTTAGGGACATATGAAACATCTGGGACGTTAAGGACATATGGGACATCTAGGACGTCTGGGACGTCCGGGACGTTAAGGACATATGGGACATTTAGGACGCCTGGCACATTAGGGACATATGGGACATCTAATACGCCTGGGACATTAGGGATATATAAGACCTTTGGGACATCTGGGACGTCTGGGACGTTAGGGACCTATGGGTCATCTGGGACGTCTGGGACGTTAAGGACATACTAAACATCTAGGACGGTTGGGACGTTAGAGACATATGGGACATTTAGGACGCCTGGCACATTAGGGACATATGGGACATTTAATACGCCTGGGACATTAGGGATATATAAGACCTTTGGGACATCTGGGACATCTGGGACGTCTGGGATGTTAGGGACCTATGGGTCATCTGGGACGTCTGGGACGTTAAGGACATACTAAACATCTAGGACGGTTGGGACGTTAGGGACCTATGGGTCATCTGGGACGTCTGGGACGTTAAGGACATACTAAACATCTAGGACGGTTGGGACGTTAGAGACATATGGGACATCTAGGACATCTCGGACGTCTGGGACGTTAGGGACATACGGGACAGCTGAGACGTCTGGGACGTTATAGACATATGGGACATTTAGGACGCCTGGGATATTAGGGACATATGGGACATATGCGACATCTGGGACGCCTGGGACATTAGGGACATGTGGCACATTTAGGACGGTTTGGACGTTAGGAACATATGGAACATCTAGGACGCCTGGGACATTAGGAACACATGGGACATATGGGACATGTGGGACGTCTGGGACGTTAAGGACATATGGGACATCTAGGACGTCTGGGACGTCTGGGACGTTAAGGACATATGGGACATTTAGGACGCCTGGGACATTAGGGACATTTGGGACATATGGGAGATCTGGGACGCCTGGGACATTAGGGACAGATGGAGGACATCTGGACTGGGACGTCTGGGACGTTAGGGACATATGGGACATCTGGGACGTCTGGGACGTTAAGGATATAAGGGACATCTAGGACGTCTGGGACGTTAGGGACATATGGGAGATCTGGGACGTCTGGGACGTTAGGGACATATAGGACATCTAGGACGTCTGGGACGTTAGGGACATATGGAACATCTGGGACGTTAGGGACATATGGGACATCTGGGACGTCTGGGACGTTAGGGACATATGGGACATTTAGGACGTCTTGGACGTTAGGGACATATGGAACATCTAGGACGCCTGGGTCATTAGGCACACATGGGACATATGGGACATCTGGGACGTCTGGGACTTTAAGGACATATGGGACATCTAGGACGTCTGGGACGTCTGGGACTTTAAGGACATATGGGACATTTAGGACGCCTGAGACATTAGGGACATATGGGACATCTGGGACGCCTCGGACATTAGGGACATATGGGACATCTGGGACGTCTGGGACGTTAGGGACATATGGGACATCTGGGATGTCCGGGACGTTAATGACATATGGGACATCTAGGGCGTCTGGGACGTCTGGGACGTTAAGGACATATGGGACATTAAGGACGCCTGGGACATTAGGGACATATGGGACATTTGGGACATCTGGGACGTCTGGGACGTTAGGGACATATGGAACATCTAGGACGCCTGGGACATTAGAAACATATGGAACATATGGGACATCTGGGACGTTAAGGACATTTGGGATATCTAAGACGTCTGGGACGTCTGGAACGTTAAGGACATATGGGACATTTAGGACGCCTGGGACATTAGGGACATTTGGGACATATGGGACATATGCGACATCTGGGACGCCTGGGACATTAGGGACATGTGGCACATTTAGGACGGTTTGGACGTTAGGAACATATGGAACATCTAGGACGCCTGGGACATTAGGAACACATGGGACATATGGGACATGTGGGACGTCTGGGACGTTAAGGACATATGGGACATCTAGGACGTCTGGGACGTCTGGGACGTTAAGGACATATGGGACATTTATTACGCCTGGGACATTAGGGACATTTGGGACATATGGGAGATCTGGACGCCTGGGACATTAGGGACAGATGGGACATATAGGACATCTGGGACGTCTGGGACGTTAGGGACATATGGGACATCTGGGACGTCTGGGACGTTAAGGATATAAGGGACATCTAGGACGTCTGGGACGTTAGGGACATATGGGAGATCTGAGACGTCTGGGACGTTAGGGACATATAGGACATCTAGGACGTCTGGGACGTTAGGGACATATGGAACATCTGGGACGTTAGGGACATATGGGACATCTGGGACGTCTGGGACGTTAGGGACATATGGGACATTTAGGACGTCTTGGACGTTAGGGACATGTGGAACATCTAGGACGCCTGGGTCATTAGGCACACATGGGACATATGGGACATCTGGGACGTCTGGGACTTTAAGGACATATGGGACATCTAGGACGTCTGGGACGTCTGGGACTTTAAGGACATATGGGACATTTAGGACGCCTGAGACATTAGGGACATATGGGACATCTGGGACGCCTCGGACATTAGGGACATATGGGACATCTGGGACGTCTGGGACGTTAGGGACATATGGGACATCTGGGATGTCCGGGACGTTAATGACATATGGGACATCTAGGGCGTCTGGGACGTCTGGGACGTTAAGGACATATGGGACATTAAGGACGCCTGGGACATTAGGGACATATGGGACATTTGGGACATCTGGGACGTCTGGGACGTTAGGGACATATAGAACATCTAGGACGCCTGGGACATTAGAAACATATGGAACATATGGGACATCTGGGACGTTAAGGACATTTGGGACATCTAAGACGTCTGGGACGTCTGGAACGTTAAGGACATATGGGACATTTAGGACGCCTGGGGCATTAGGGACATTTGGGACATATGGGACATCTGGGACGCCTGGGACATTAGGGACATATGGGACATCTGGGACGCCTGGGACGTTAAGGACATATGGGACATTTAGGAGGCCTGGGACATTAGGGACATATGGGACACATTGAACATCTGGGACGTCTGGGACGTTACGGACATATGGGACATCTGGGACGTCTGGGACGTTTAGGACATATGGGACATCTAGGACGTCTGGGACGTCTGGGACGTTAAGGACATATTGGACATCTAGGACACCCTGGACGTTAGGGACATATGGGACATATGGGAGGTCTGGGACGCCTGGGACATTAGGGACATATGGGACATATTGGACATATGGGACGTCTGGGACGTTATTGGCATATGGGACATCTGGGACGTCTGGGACGTTAAGGATATAAGGGACATCTAGCACGTCTGGGACGTTAGGGACATATGGGGGACCTGGGACGTCTGGGACGTTAGGGACATATAAGACATCTAGGACGTCTGGGACTTTAGGGACATAAGGAACATCTGGGACGTTAGGGACATATGGGACATCTGGGACGTCTGGGACGTTAGGGAGGTATAGGACATATGGGATATACTGGAACGTCTGGGACGTTAAGGATATGTGGGACATCTAGGACGTATAGGATATTAGGGACATATGGGACATATGGGACATCTGGGACGTCTGGGACGTTAGAGACATATGGTAAATCTGGGGCGTCTGGGACGTTAAGGACATATGGGACATCTAGGACGTCTGGGACGTTAAGGACATATGGGACATTTAGGTCGCCTGGGACATTAGGGACATATGGGACATATGGAACATCTGGGACGCCTGGGACATTAGGGACATATGGGACATATGGGACATCTGGGACGTCTGGGACGTTAGTTACATATGGGATATCTGGGACGTCTGGGACGTTAAGGACATATGGGACATCTGGGACGTCTGGGATGCTAGGGACATATGGGACATCTGGGACGTCTGGGACGTTAAGGACATATGGGACATCTAGGACGTCTGGGACGTCTGGGACGTTAAGGACATATGGGACATCTAGGGCGTCTGGGACGTCTGGGACGTTAAGGACATATGGGACATTTACTACGCCTGGTATATTAGGGACATATGGGACATCTGGGACGTCTGGGACGTTAGGGACATATGGGACATCTGGGACGTCTGGGACGTTAAGGACATATGAGACATCTAGAACATCTGGGACGTCTGGGACGTTAGGGACATATGGAACATCTAGGACGCCTGGGACATTAGAAACATATGAAACAGATGGGACATCTAGGACGTCTGGGACGTTAAGGACATTTGGGACATCTAGGACGTCTGGGACGTCTGGGACGTTAAGGACATATGGGACATTCAGGACGCCCTGGACATTAGGGACGTTAAGGATATGTGGGACATCTAGGACGTATAGGATATTAGGGACATATGGGACATATGGGACATCTGGGACGTCTGGGACGTTAGAGACATATGGTAAATCTGGGGCGTCTGGGACGTTAAAGACATATGGGACATCTAGGACGTCTGGGACGTTAAGGACATATGGGACATTTAGGTCGCCTGGGACATTAGGGACATATGGGACATATGGAACATCTGGGACGCCTGGGACATTAGGGACATATGGGACATATGGGACATCTGGGACGTCTGGGACGTTAGTTACATATGGGATATCTGGGACGTCTGGAACGTTAAGGACATATGGGACATCTGGGACGTCTGGGATGCTAGGGACATATGGGACATCTGGGACGTCAGGGACGTTAAGGACATATGGGACATCTAGGACGTCTGGGACGTCTGGGACGATAAGGACATATGGGACATCTAGGGCGTCTGGGACGTCTGGGACGTTAAGGACATATGGGACATTTACTACGCCTGGTATATTAGGGACATATGGGACATCTGGGACGTCTGGGACGTTAGGGACATATGGGACATCTGGGACGTCTGGGACGTTAAGGACATATGAGACATCTAGAACATCTGGGACGTCTGGGACGTTAGGGACATATGGAACATCTAGGACGCCTGGGACATTCGAAACATATGAAACATATGGGACATCTAGGACGTCTGGGACGTTAAGGACATTTGGGACATCTAGGACGTCTGGGACGTCTGGGACGTTAAGGACATATGGGACATTCAGGACGCCCTGGACATTAGGGACATATGGGACATATGGGATATCTGGGACGTCTGGGACGTTAAGAACATATGGGACATCTAGGACGTCTGGGACGTCTGGGACGTTAAGGACATATGGGACATTTAGGACGCCCTGGACATTAGGGACATATGGGACATATGGGAGGTATGGGACGCCTGGGACATTAGGGACATATGGGATATATAGGACATCTGCGACATTAAGGATATAAGGGACACCTAGGACGTCTGGGACGTTAGGGACATATGGGAGATCTGGGACGTCTGGGACGTTAGGGGCATATAAGACATCTAGGACGTCTGGGACGTTAGGGACATATGGAACATCTGGGACGTTAAGGACATATGGGACATCTGAGACGTCTGGGACGTTAGGGAGATATAGGACATATGGAATATCTGGGACGTCTGGGACGTTAAGGATATATAGGACATCTAGGACGTCTGGGACGTTAGGGAAATATGGGACATTTGGGACGCCTGGGACATTAAGGACATATGGGACGTCTGGGACGTTAGAGACATATGGGACATCTGGGACGTCTGGGACGTTAAGGACATATGGGACATTTAGGACGTCTGGGACGTCTGGGACGTTAAGGACATATGGGACATTTAGGGCGCCTGGGACATTAGGGACATATGGGGCATCTGGGACGTCTGGGACGTTAAGGACATAAGGAACATTTAGGACGTCTGGAACGTCTGGGACGTTAAGGACATATGGGACATTTAGGGCGCCTGGGACATTAGGGACATATGGGACATATGGGACATCTGGGACGTCTGGGACGTTAAGGACATATGGGACATCTAGGACGTCTGGGACGTCTGAAACGTTAAGGTCATATGAGACATTTAAAACGTCTGGGACATTAGGGACATATGGGACATATGGGACATCTGGGACGCCTGGGACATTAGGGACATATGAGACATATGGGACATCTGGGACGTCTGGGACGTTAAGGACATATGGGACATATGGGACTTCTGAGACGTTAGAAACATATGGGACATCTGGTACGTCTAGGACGTTAGGGACATATAGGACATCTAGGACGTCTGAGACGTTTGGAAAGTTAGGGACATATGGGACATCTAGGACGTCTGGGACGTTAGGGACATATGGGACATCTAAGACGTCTGAGACGTCAGGGACGTTAGGGACATATGGGACATCTAGGACGTCTGGGACATTAGGGACATATTGGACATTTAGGACGTCTGGGACGTCTGGGACGTTAAGGACATATGGGACAACTGGGACGTCAGGGGCGTTAGGGACATATGGGACATTTAGGACGTCTGGGACGTTAGGGACATATGGAATATCTAGGACGCCTGGGACATTAGGGACATATGGGACATATGGGACGTCTGGGACGTTAGGGACATATGAAACATCTGGGACGTCTGGGACGTTAAGGACATATGGGACATCTAGGACGTCTGGGACGTCCGGGACGTTAAGGACATATGGGATATTTAGGAAGCCTGGCACATTAGGGACATATGGGACATATGGGACATTTAATAGGCCTGGGACATTAGGGATATATAAGACCTTTGGGACATCTGGGACGTCTGGGACGTTAGGGACGTATGGGTCATCTGGGACGTCTGGGACGTTAAGGACATAGGGGACAGCTAGGACGTCTGGGATGTTAGGGACATATGGGAAATCTGGGACGTCTGGGACTTTAGGGACATATTGGACATCTGGAACGTTAGGAACATATAGGACATCTAGGACGTCTGTGACGTTAGAGACATATGGGACATCTAGGACATCTCGGACGACTGGGACGTTAGGGACATACGGGACAGCTGAGACGTCTGGGACGTTATGGACATATGGGACATTTAGGACGACTGGGATATTAGGGACATATGGGACATATGCGACATCTGGGACGCCTGGGACATTAGGGACATGTGGCACATTTAGGACGGTTTGGACGTTAGGAACATATGGAACATCTAGGACGCCTGGGACATTAGGGACACATGGGACATATGGGACATTTGGGACGTCTGGGACGTTAAGGACATATGGGACATCTAGGACGTCTGGGACGTCTGGGACGTTAAGGACATATGGGACATTTAGGACGCCTGGGAGATTAGGGACATTTGGGACATATGGGAGATCTGGGACGCCTGGGACATTAGGGACAGATGGGACATATAGGACATCTGGGACGTCTGGGACGTTAGGGACATATGGGACATCTGGGACGTCTGGGACGTTAAGGTTATAAGGGACATCTAGGACGTCTGAGACGTTAGGGACATATGGGAGATCTGGGACGTCTGGGACGTTAGGGACATATAGGTCATCTAGGACGTCTGGTACGTTAGGGACATATAGAACATCTGGGACGTTAGGGACATATAGGACATCTGGGACGTTTGGGACGTTATTGAGATATAGGACGTATGGGATATCTGGGACGTCTGGGACGTTAAGGATATATGGGACATCTAGGACGTCTGGGACGTTAGGGACATATGGGACATTTGGGACGACTGGGACATTAAGGACATATGGGACATACTGGACATATGGGACGTCTGGGACGTTAGAGACATATGGGACATCTGGGACGTCTGGGACGTTAAGGAGATATGTCACATCTAGGACGTCTGGGACGTCTGGGACGTTAAGGACATATGGGACATTTAGGGCGCCTGGGACATTAGGGACATATGGGACATACTGGACATATGGGACGTCTGGGACGTTAGAGACATATGGGACATCTGGGACGTCTGGGACGTTAAGGAGATATGTCACATCTAGGACGTCTGGGACGTTAAGGACATATGGGACATTTGGGACGCCTGGGACATTAAGGACATATGGGACATACTGGACATATGGGACATCTGGGACGTTAGAGACATATGGGACATCTGGGACGTCTGGGACGTTAAGGAGATATGTCACATCTAGGACGCCTGGGACGTCTGGGACGTTAGGGACATATGGGACATCTGGGACGTCTGGGACGTTAAGGATATAAGGGACATCTAGGACATCTGAGACGTTAGGGACATATGGGAGATCTGGGACGTCTGGGACGTTAGGGACATATAGGTCATCTAGGACGTCTGGGACGTTAGGGACATATGGAACATCTGGGACGTTAGGGACATATGGGACATCTGGGACGTCTGGGACGTTATTGAGATATAGGACATATGGGATATCTGGGACGTCTGGGACGTTAAGGATATATGGGACATCTAGGACGTCTTGGACGTTAGGGACATATGGGACATTTGGGACGCCTGGGACATTAAGGACATATGGGACATACTGGACATATGGGACGTCTGGGACGTTAGAGACATTGGGACATCTAGGACGTCTGGGACGTCTGAAACTTTAAGTACATATGGGACATTTAAAACGTCTGGGACATTAGGGACATATGGGACATATGGGACATCTGGGACGCCTGGAACATTAGGGACATATGAGACATATGGGACATCTGGGACGTCTGGGACGTTAAGGACATATGGGACATCTGGGACGTCTGAGACGTTAGGGACATATAGGACATCCGGGACGTCTGGGACGTTAGGGACATATAGGACATCTAGGACGTCTGAGACGTCTGGGACGTTAGGGACATATGGGACATCTAGGACGTCTGGGACATTATTGACATATGGGACATTTAGGACGTCTGGGACGTTAAGGACATATGGGACGTCTGGGACGTTAGGGACATATGGGACGTCTGGGACGTTAGGGACATATGGGGCATCTAGGACCTCTGGGACATTAGGGACATATTGGACATTTAGGACGTCTGGGACGTCTGGGACGTTAAGGATATAAGGGACATTTTGCACGTCTGGGACGTTAGGGACATATGAGGGACCTGGGACGTCTGGGACGTTAGGGACATATAAGACATCTAGGACGTCTGGGACTTTAGGGACATAAGGAACATCTGGGACGTTAGGGACATATGGGACATCTGGGACGTCTGGGACGTTAGGGAGGTATAGGACATATGGGATATACTGGAACGTCTGGGACGTTAAGGATATGTGGGACATCTAGGACGTCTAGGATATTAGGGACATATGGGACATATGGGACATCTGGGACGTCTGGGACGTTAGGAACATATGGTAAATCTGGGGCGTCTGGGACGTTAAGGATATATGGGACATCTAGGACGTCTGGGACGTTAAGGACGTATGGGACATTTAGGTCGCCTGGGACATTAGGGACATATGGGACATATGGGACATCTGGGACGCCTGGGACATTAGGGACATATGGGACATCTGGGACTTCTGGGACGTTAGTTACATATGGGACATCTGGGACGTCTGGGACGTTAAGGACATGTGGGACATCTGGGACGTCTGGGATGCTAGGGACATATGGGACATCTGGGACGTCTGAGACGTTAAGGACATATGGGACATCTAGGACGTCTGGGACGTCTGGGACGTTAAGGACATATGGGACATTTAGGGCGTCTGGGACGTCTGGGACGATAAGGACATATGGGACATTTACTACACCTGGTATATTAGGGACTTACGGGACATCTGGGACGTCTGGGACGTTAGGGACATATGGGACATCTGGGACGTCTGGGACGTTAAGGACATATGGGACATCTGGGACGTGTGGGATGCTAGGGACATATGGGACATCTGGGACGTCTGGGACGTTAAGGACATATGGGACATCTAGGACGTCTGGGACGTCTGGGACGTTAAGGACATATGGGACATCTAGGGCGTCTGGGACGTCTGGGACGTTAAGGACATATGGGACATTTACTACGCCTGGTATATTAGGGACATATGGGACATCTGGGACGTCTGGGACGTTAGGGACATATGGGACATCTGGGACGTCTGGGACGTTAAGGACATATGAGACATCTAGAACATCTGGGACGTCTGGGACGTTAGGGACATATGGAACATCTAGGACGCCTGGGACATTAGAAACATATGAAACATATGGGACATCTGGGACGTGTGGGATGCTAGGGACATATGGGACATCTGGGACGTCTGGGACGTTAAGGACATATGGGACATCTAGGACGTCTGGGACGTCTGGGACGTTAAGGACATATGGGACATCTAGGGCGTCTGGGACGTCTGGGACGTTAAGGACATATGGGACATTTACTACGCCTGGTATATTAGGGACATATGGGACATCTGGGACGTCTGGGACGTTAGGGACATATGGGACATCTGGGACGTCTGGGACGTTAAGGACATATGAGACATCTAGAACATCTGGGACGTCTGGGACGTTAGGGACATATGGGACATCTGGGACGTCTGGGACGTTAAGGACATATGGGACATCTGGGACGTGTGGGATGCTAGGGACATATGGGACATCTGGGACGTCTGGGACGTTAAGGACATATGGGACATCTAGGACGTCTGGGACGTCTGGGACGTTAAGGACATATGGGACATCTAGGGCGTCTGGGACGTCTGGGACGTTAAGGACATATGGGACATTTACTACGCCTGGTATATTAGGGACATATGGGACATCTGGGACGTCTGGGACGTTAGGGACATATGGGACATCTGGGACGTCTGGGACGTTAAGGACATTTGGGACATCTAGGACGTCTGGGACGTCTGGGACGTTAAGGACACATGGGACATTTAGGACGCCCTGGACATTAGGGACATATGGAACATATGGGATATCTGGGACGTCTGGGACGTTAAGAACATATGGGACATCTAGGACGTCTGGGACGTCTGGGACGTTAAGAACATATGGGACATTTAGGACGCCCTGGACATTAGGGACATATGGGACATATGGGAGGTATGGGACGCCTGGGACATTAGGGACATATGGGACATATAGGACATCTGGGACATTAAGGATATAAGGGACACCTAGGACGTCTGGGACGTTAGGGACATATGGGAGATCTGGGACGTCTGGGACGTTAGGGGCATATAAGACATCTAGGACGTCTGGGACGTTAGGGACATATGGAACATCTGGGACGTTAAGGACATATGGGACATCTGGGACGTCTGGGACGTTAGGGAGATATAGGACATATGGGATATCTGGGACGTCTGGGACGTTAAGGATATATGGGACATCTAGGACGTCTGGGACGTTAGGGAAATATGGGACATTTGGGACGCCTGGGACATTAAGGACATATGGGACGTCTGGGACGTTAGAGACATATAGGACATCTGGGACGTCTGGGACGTTAAGGACATATGGGACATTTAGGACGTCTGGGACGTCTGGGACGTTAAGGACATATGGGACATTTAGGGCGCCTGGGACATTAGGGACATATGGGGCATCTGGGACGTCTGGGACGTTAAGGACATATGGGACATTTAGGACGTCTGGGACGTCTGGGACGTTAAGGACATATGGGACATTTAGGGCGCCTGGGACATTAGGGACATATGGGACATATGGGACATCTGGGACGTCTGGGACGTTAAGGACATATGGGACATCTAGGACGTCTGGGACGTCTGAAACGTTAAGGACATATGAGACATTTAAAACGTCTGGGACATTAGGGACATATGGGACATATGGGACATCTGGGACGCCTGGGACATTAGGGACATATGAGACATATGGGACATCTGGGACGTCTGGGACGTTAAGGACATATGGGACATATGGGACGTCTGAGACGTTAGAAACATATGGGACTTCTGGTACGGCTAGGACGTTAGGGACATATAGGACATCTAGGACGTCTGAGACGTCTGGAAAGTTAGGGACATATGGGACATCTAGGACGTCTGGGACGTTAGGGACATATGGGACATCTAGGACGTCTGAGACGTCAGGGACGTTAGGGACATATGGGACATCTAGGACGTCTGGGACATTAGGGACATATTGGACATTTAGGACGTCTGGGACGTCTGGGACGTTAAGGAGATATGGGACATCTGGGACGTCAGGGGCGTTAGGGACATATGGGACATTTAGGACGTCTGGGACGTTAGGGACATATGGAATATCTAGGACGCCTGGGACATTAGGGGCATATGGGACATATGGGACATCTGGGACGTCTGGGACGTTAGGGACATATGAAACATCTGGGACGTCTGGGACGTTAAGGACATATGGGACATCTAGGACGTCTGGGACGTCCGGGACGTTAAGGACATATGGGACATTTAGGACGCCTGGCACATTAGGGACATATGGGACATATGGGACATTTAATAGGCCTGGGACATTAGGGATATATAAGACCTTTGGGACATCTGGGACGTCTGGGACGTTAGGGACGTATGGGTTATCTGGGACGTCTGGGACGTTAAGGACATATGGGACAGCTAGGACGTCTGTGACGTTAGAGACATATGGGACATCTAGGACATCTCGGACGTCTGGGACGTTAGGGACATACGTGACAGCTGAGACGTCTGGGACGTTATGGACATATGGGACATTTAGGACGATTGGGATATTAGGGACATATGGGACATATGCGACATCTGGGACGCCTGGGACATTAGGGACATGTGGCACATTTAGGACGGTTTGGACGTTAGGAACATATGGAACATCTAGGACGCCTGGGACATTAGGGACACATGGGACATATGGGACATTTGGGACGTCTGGGACGTTAAGGACATATGGGACATCTAGGACGTCTGGGACGTCTGGGACGTTAAGGACATATGGGACATTTAGGACGCCTGGGACATTAGGGACATTTGGGACATATGGGAGATCTGGGACGCCTGGGACATTAGGGACATGTGGCACATTTAGGACGGTTTGGACGTTAGGAACATATGGAACATCTAGGACGCCTGAGACATTAGGGACACATGGGACATATTGGACATCTGGGACGTCTGGGACGTTAGGGACATATGGGACATCTGGGACGTCTGGGACATTAAGGATATAAAAGACATCTAGGACGTCTGAGACGTTAGGGACATATGGGAGATCTGGGACGTCTGGGACGTTAGGGACATATAGGTCATCTAGGACGTCTGGGACGTTAGGGACATATAGAACATCTGGGACGTTAGGGACATATGGGACATCTGGGACGTCTGGGACGTTATTGAGATATAGGACATATGGGATATCTGGGACGTCTGGGACGTTAAGGATATATGGGACATCTAGGACGTCTGGGACGTTAGGGACATATGGGACATTTGGGACGACTGGGACATTAAGGACATATGGGACATACTGGACATATGGGACGTCTGGGACGTTAGAGACATATGGGACATCTGGGACGTCTGGGACGTTAAGGAGATATGTCACATCTAGGACGTCTGGGACGTCTGGGACGTTAAGGACATATGGGACATTTAGGGCGCCTGGGACATTAGGGACATATGGGACATACTGGACATATGGGACGTCTGGGACGTTAGAGACATATGGGACATCTATCTGGGACGTCTGGGACGTTAAGGAGATATGTCACATCTAGGACGTCTGGGACGTCTGGGACGATAAGGACATATGGGACATTTGGGACGCCTGGGACATTAAGGACATATGGGACATACTGGACATATGGGACGTCTGGGACGTTAGAGACATATGGGACATCTGGGACGTCTGGGACGTTAAGGAGATATGTCACATCTAGGACGTCTGGGACGTCTGGGACGTTAGGGACATATGGGACATCTGGGACGTCTGGGACGTTAAGGATATAAGGGACATCTAGGACGTCTGAGACGTTAGGGACATATGGGAGATCTGGGACGTCTGGGACGTTAGGGACATATAGGTCATCTAGGACGTCTGGGACGTTAGGGACATATGGGACATCTGGGACGTCTGGGACGTTATTGAGATATAGGACATATGGGATATCTGGGACGTCTGGGACGTTAAGGATATATGGGACATCTAGGACGTCTGGGACGTTAGGGACATATGGGACATTTGGGACGCCTGGGACATTAAGGACATATGGGACATACTGGACATATGGGACGTCTGGGACGTTACAGACATATGGGACATCTAGGACGTCTGGGACGTCTGAACCTTTAAGAACATATGGGACATTTAAAACGTCTGGGACATTAGGGACATATGGGACATATGGGACATCTGGGACGCCTGGAACATTAGGGACATATGAGACATATGGGACATCTGGGACGTCTGGGACGTTAAGGACATATGGGACATCTGGGACGTCTGAGACGTTAGGGACATATGGGACATCCGGGACGTCTGGGACGTTAGGGACATATAGGACATCTAGGACGTCTGAGACTTCTGGGACGTTAGGGACATATGGGACGTCTGGGACGTTAGGGACATATGGGACATTTAGGACGTCTGAGACGTCTGGGACGTTATGGACATATAGGACATCTAGGACGTCTGAGACGTCTGGGACGTTAGGGACATATGGGACATTTAGGACGTCTGGGACGTCTGGGACGTTAAGGACATATGGGACGTCTGGGACGTTAGGGACATATGGAATTTCTAGGACGCCTGGGACATTAGGGACATATGGGACATATGGGACATCTGGGACGTCTGGGACGTTAGGGACATATGGGACATCTGGGACGTCTGGGACGTTAAGGACATATGGGACATCTAGGACGTCTGGGACGTCCGGGACGTTAAAGACATATAGGACATTTAGGACGCCTGGCACATTAGGGACATATGAGGCATCTAATACGCCTGGGACATTAAGGATATATAAGACCTTTGGGACATCTGGGACGTCTGGGACGTTAGGGACATATGGCTCATCTGGGACGTCTGGGAAGTTAAGGACATATGGGACATCTAGCACGTCTGGGACGTTAGGGACTTATGGGACATCTGGGACGTCTGGGACTTTAGGGACATATGGGACATCTGGGACGTTAGGAATATATGGGACATCTAGGACGTCTGTGACGTTAGAGACATATGGGACATCTAGGAGATCTCGGACGTCTGGGACGTTATGGACATATGGGACATTTAGGACGCCTGGGATATTAGGGACATATGGGACATATGGGCCATCTGGGACGCCTGGGACATTAGGGACATGTGGGACATATAGGACATCTGGGACGTCTGGGACGTTAGGGACATATAGGACATCTAGGACGCCTGGGACATTAGGGACACATGGGACATCTAGGACGTCTGGGAAGTCAGGGACGTTAGGGACGTACGGGACAGCTGGGACGTCTGGGACGTTAGGCCCATATGGCGCATTTAGGACGGTTTTGACGTTAGGGACATATGGAACATCTAGGACGCCTGGGACATTAGGAACACATAAGACATATAGGACATCTGGGACGTTAAGGACATATGGGACATCTAGGACGTCTGGGACGTCTGGGACGTTAGGGACATATGGTACATCCGGGACGTCTGGGACGTTAAGGACATATGGGACATCTAGGACGTCTGGGACGTCTGCGACGTTAAGGACATATGAGACATGTAGGACGCCTGGGACATTAGGGACATATGGGACATATGGGACATCTGGGACGCCTGGGACATTAGGGACATATGGGTAATATAGGACATCTGGGACGTCTGGGACGTTAGTTACACATGGGACATCTGGGACGTCTGGGACGTTAAGGACATATGGGACATCTGGGACGTCAGGGATGCTAGGGACATATGGGACATCTGGGACGTCTAGGACGTTAAGGACATATGGGACATCTAGGACGTCTGGGACGTCTGGGACGTTAAGGACATATGGGACATCTAGGGCGTCTGGGACGTCTGGGACGTTAAGGACATATGGGACATTTACTACGCCTGGGATATTAGGGACATATGGGACATCTGGGACGTCTGGGACGTTAGGGACTTATGGGACATCTGGGACGTCTGGGACGTTAAGGACATATGGGACATCTAGGACATCTGGGACGTCTGGGACGTTAGGGACATATGGAACATCTAGGACGCCTGGGACATTAGAAACATATGAAACATGTGGGACATCTGGGACGTCTGGGACGTTAAGGACATTTGGGACATCTAGGACGTCTGGGACGTCTGGGACGTTAAGGAGATATGGGACATTTAGGATGCTCTGGACATTAGGGACATATGGGATAACTGGGACGTTAAGGCCATATGGGACATCTAAAACGTCTGGGACGTTAAGGACATATGGGACATCTGGGAGGTCTGAGACGTTAGGGACATATGGGACATCTGGGACGTTTGGGACGTTAGGGACATATAGGACATCTAGGACGTTTGAGACGTCTGGGACGTTAGGGACATATGGGACATCTAGGACGTCTGGGACATTAGGGACATATGGGACATTTAGGGCGTCTGGGACGTCTGGGACGTTAAGGACATATGGGACGTCTGGGACGTTAGGGACATAAGGGACATTTAGGACGTCTGAAACGTCTGGGACGTTAGGGACATATAGGACATCTAGGACGTCTGACACGTCTGGGACGTTAGGGACATATGGGACATTTAGGACGCCTGGGATATTAGGGACACATGGGACATATGCGACATCTGGGACGCCTGGGACATTAGGGACATATGGCACATTTAGGACGGTTTGGACGTTAGGAACATATGGAACATCTAGGACGCCTGGGACATTAGGGACACATGGGACATATGGGACACTTGGGACCTCTGGGACGTTAAGGACATATGGGACATCTAGGACGTCTGGGACGTCTGGGACGTAAGGACATATGGGACATTTAGGACGCCTGGGACATTAGGGACATTTGGGACATATGGAAGATCTGGGACGCCTGGGACATTAGGGACAGATGGGACATATAGGACATCTGGGACGTCTGGGACGTTAGGGACATATGGGACATCTGGGACGTCTGGGACGTTAAGGATATAAGGGACATCTAGAACGTCTGGGACGTTAGGGACATATGGGAGATCTGGGACGTCTGGGACGTTAGGGATATATGGGACATCTAGGACGTCTGGGACGTTAGGGACATATGGGACATTTAGGACGTCTGGGACGTTATTGAGATATAGGACATATGGGGTATCTGGGACGTCTGGGACGTTAAGGATATATGGGACATCTAGGACTTCTAGGACGTTAGGGACATATGGGACATTTGGGACGCCTGGGACATTAAGGACATATGGGACATAATGGACATATGGGACATCTGGTACGTTAGTGACATATGGGACATCTGGGACGTCTGGGACATTAGGGACAGATGGGACATATAGGACATCTGGGACGTCTGGGACGTTAGGGACATATGGGACATCTGGGACGTCTGGGACGTTAAGGATATAAGGGACATCTAGGACGTCTGGGACGTTAGGGACATATGGGAGATCTGGGACGTCTGGGACGTTAGGGATATATGGGACATCTTGGACGTCTGGGACGTTAGGGATATAAGGGACATCTAGGACGTCTGGGACGTTAGGGACATATGGGATATCTGGGACGTCTGGGACGTTAAGGATATATGGGACATCTAGGACTTCTGGGACGTTAGGGACATATGGGACATTTGGGACGCCTGGGACATTAAGGACATATGGGACATAATGGACATATGGGACATCTGGGACGTTAGTGATATATGGGACATCTGGGACGTCTGGGACGTTAAGGACATATGTCACATCTAGGACGTCTGGGACGTTAAGGAGATAATGGACATATGGGACATCTGGGACGTCTGGGACGTTAAGGACATATGGGACATCTAGGACGTCTGGGACGTCTGAAACTTTAAGTACATATGGGACATTTAAAACGTCTGGGACATTAGGAACATATGGGACATATGGGACATCTGGGACGCCTGGAACATTAGGGACATATGAGACATATGGGACATCTGGGACGTCTGGGACGTTAAGGACATATGGGACATCTGGGAGGTTTGAGACGTTAGGGACATATGGGACATCTGGGACGTTTGGGACGTTAGGGACATATAGGACATCTAGGACGTTTGAGACGTCTGGGACGTTAGGGACATATGGGACATCTAGGACGTCTGGGACATTAGGGACATATGGGACATTTAGGGCGTCTGGGACGTCTGGGACGTTAAGGACATATGGGACGTCTGGGACGTTAGGGACATATGGGACATTTAGGACGTCTGAAACGTCTGGGACGTTAGGGACATATAGGACATCTAGGACGTCTGACACGTCTGGGACGTTAGGGACATATGGGACATTTAGGACGTCTGGGACGTCTGGGACGTTAAGGACATATGGGACGTCTGGGACATTAGGGACATATGGAATTTCTAGGACGCCTGGGACATTAGGGACATTTGGGACACATGGGACATCTGGGACGTCTGGGACGTTAGGGACATATGGGACATCTTGGACGTCTGGGACGTTAAGGACATATGGAACATCTAGGACGTCTGGGACGTCCGGGACGTTAAAGACATATGGGACATTTAGGACGCCTGGCACATTAGGGACATATGGGACATATGGGACATCTAATAAGCCTGGGACATTAAGGATATATAAGACCTTTGGGACATCTGGGACGTCTGAGACGTTACGGACATATGGCTCATCTGGGACGTCTGGGACGTTAAGGACATATGGGACATCTAGCACGTCTGGGATGTTAGGGACTTATGGGACATCTGGGACGTCTGGAACTTTAGGGACATATGGGACATCTGGGACGTTAGGAATATATAGGACATCTAGGACGTCTGTGACGTTAGAGACATATGGGACATCTAGGATATCTCGGACGTCTGGGTCGTTAGGGACATACGGGACAGCTGGGACGTCTGGGACGTTATGGACATATGGGACATTTAGGACGCCTGGGATATTACGGAAATGTGGGACATATGGGACATCTGAGACGCCTGGGACATTAGGGACATGTGGGACATATAGGACATCTGGGACGTCTGGGACGTTAGGGACATATAGGAAATCTAGGACGCCTGGGACGTTAGGGACATATGGGACATCTAGGACGTCTGGGACGTCAGGGACGTTAGGGACATACGGGACAGCTGGGACGTCTGGGACGTTAGGCACATATGGCACATTTAGGACGGTTTGGACGTTAGGGACATATGGAACATCTAGGACGCCTGGGACATTAGGGACACATGGAACAGATGTCTGGGACGTCTGGGACGTTAAGGACATATGGGACATCTAGGGCGTCTGGAACGTCTGGGACGTTAAGGACATATGGGACATCTGGGACGTCAGGGATGCTAGGGACATATGGGACATCTGGGACGTCTGGGAAGTTAAGGACATATGGGACATCTAGGACGTCTGGGACGTCTGGGACGTTAAGGACATATGGGACATCTAGGGCGTCTGGGACGTCTGGGACGTTAAGGACATATGGGACATTTACTTCGCCTGGGATATTAGGGACATATGGGACATCTGGGACGTCTGGGACGTTAGGGACATATGGGACATCTGGGACGTCTGGGACGTTAAGGACATATGGGACATCTAGGACGCCTGGGACATTAGAAACATATGAAACATATGGGACATCTGGGACGTCTGGGACGTTAAGGACATTTGGGACATCTAGGACGTCTGGGACGTCTGGGACGTTAAGGAGATATGGGACATTTAGGACGCCCTGGACATTAGGGACATATGGGACATATGGGATAACTGGGACGTCTGGGACGTTAAGGCCATATGGGACATCTATAACGTCAGGGACGTCTGGGACGTTAAGGACATATGGGACATTTAGGACGCCCTGGACATTAGGGACATATGGGACATATGGGAGGTCTTGGACGCCTGGGACATTAGGGACATATGGGGCATATAGGACATCTGGGACGTCTGGGACGTTATTGACATATGGGACATCTGGGACGTCTGGGACGTTAAGGATATAAGGGACATCTAGGACGTCTGGGACGTTAGGGACATATGGGAGATCTGGGACGTCTGGGACGTTAGGGGCATATAAGACATCTAGGACGTCTGGGACGTTAGGGACATATGGGACATTTAGGACGTCTTCAACGTTAGGGACATATGGAACATCTAGGACGCCTGGGTCATTAGGGACACATGGGACATATGGGACATCTGGGACGTCTTGAACTTTAAGGACATATGGGACTCATAAGTTCTAAAGGCGGTTGCCAAAAGGAAATAAGAAGACGAATAGCAATCGCTCGAAACGCCATGACAAATCTGGAAAAGGTTTGGAAAGACAAACATATAACCAAAACCACCAAGATGAAACTGGTACGATCACTAATATATTCCATCTTCCTATATGGAGCAGAAACATGGACGCTGAGCGCCTCGGATAGGAATAGAATAGATGCCTTCGAGATGTGGTGTTGGAGGCGCATGCTCCGAATACCATGGACGGCGAGAAGAACGAACGCCTCAATACTAAATGAGCTTAATGTCACCGAAAGGCTCTCCAAAGAATGTCGTAGGCGCATTTTATCTTATTTCGGCCATGTGACCAGAACAAATGACACTAGTCTAGAAAGATTAATCGTCCAAGGCAAGGTTGACGGAAAAAGACCCAGAGGTCGATCACCCTTGAGGTGGATTGACCAGATAAAAAAGCTGACCAATAAACCACTTAAAGAAGCCAGCGTAAAAGCTCAAGACCGAAACGCCTGGAGGGACATCACAAACGAATGCTCATGAGATCACGAATCTTCAGTAATGAGGGATGCGACTCTGAAGAAGGGACATCTAGGACGCCTAGGACGTGTGGGACGTTAAGGACATATGGGATATCTGGGACGCCACTGACATTAGGGACATATGGGACATATGGGACATCTGGGACGTCTGGGACGTTAGGGACATATGGGACATTTGGGACGTCCGGGACGTTAATGACATATGGGACATCTAGGGCGTCTGGGACGTCTGGGACGTTAAGGACATATGGGACATTTAGGACGCCTGGGATATTAGGGACATATGGGACATCTGGGACGTCTGGGATGTTAAGGAAATATGGGACATCTGGGACGTCTGGGGACGTTAAGGACATATGGGACATCTAGGACATCTGGGACGTCTGGAACGTTAGGGACATATGGAACATTTATGACGCCTGGGACATTAGAAACATTTGGGACAAATGGGACATCTGGGACGTCTGGAACGTTAAGGACATTTGGGACATCTAGGACGTCTGGGACGTCTAGAAAATTAAGGACATATGGGACATCTGGGACGCCTGGGACATTAGGGACATATGGGACATATTGAACATCTGGGACGTCTGGAACGTTACGGACATATAGGACATCTGGGACGCCTGGGACGTTAAGGACATATGGGACATTTACGAGGCCTGGGACATTAGGGACATATGGGACATACAGGACGTATGGGACGTCTGGGACGTTATTGACATATGGGACATCTGGGACGTCTGGGACGTTAAGGATATAAGGGACATCTAGGAAGTCTGGGTCGTTAGGGACATATGGGAGATCTGGGACGTCTGGGACGTTAGAGACATATAATACATCTAGGACGTCTGGGACGTTATCGACATATGGAACATCTGGGACGTTAGGAACATATGGGACATCTGGGACGTCTGGGACGTTAGGGAGGTATAGGACATACTGGATATCTGGGACGTCTGGGACGTTAAGGCTATATTGGACATCTAGGACGTCTGGGACGTTAGGGACATATGGGACATCTGGGACGCCTGGTACATTAAGGACATATGGGACGTCTGGGACGTTAGAGACATATGGGACATCTGGGACATTTAGGGCGCCTTGGACATTAGGGACATATGAGATATATGGGACATCTGGGACGTCTGGGTCGTTAAGGACATATGGGACATCTAGGACGTCTGGGACGTCTGAAACGTTAAGGACATATGGGACATTTAAAACGTCTGGGACATTAGGGACATATGGGACATATAAGACATCTGGGACGCCTGGGACATTAGGGACATATGAGACATATGGGACATCTGGGACATCTGGGACGTCTGGAACGTTAAGGACATATGGGACATCTGGGACGTCTGAGACGTTAGAAACATATGGGACATCTGGGACGTCTGGGACGTTAGGGACATATAGGACATCTAGGACGTCTGCGACGTCGGAGACGTTAGGGAAATATGGGACATCTAGGACGTCTGGGACGTTAGGGTCATATGGGACATCTAGGACGTCTGGGACGTCAGGGACGTTAGGGACATACGGGACAGCTGGGACGTCTGGGACGTTAGGCACATATGGCACATTTATGACGGTTTGGACGTTAGGGACCTATGGAACATCTAGGACGCCTGGGACATTAGGGACACATGGGACATATGGGACATCAGGGACGTTAAGGACATATGGGACATCTAGGACGTCTGGGACGTCTGGGACGTTAAGGACATATGGGACATCTAGGACGTCTGGGACGCCTGGGACATAAGGGACATATGGGACATATGAGAAATCTGGGACGTTTGGGACATTAGGGACATATGGGACATATGGGACATCTGGGACGTCTGGGACGTTAGGGACATATGGTACATCTGGGACGTCTGGGACGTTAAGGACATATGGGACATCTAGGACGTCTGGGACGTCTGGGACGTTAAGGACATATGGGACATTTAGGACCCCTGGGATATTAGGGACATATGGGACGCCTGGGACATCTGGGACGCCTGGGACATTAGGGACATATGGGACATATGGGACATCTGGGACGTCTGGGACGTTAAGGACATATGGGACATCTAAAACGTCTGGGACGTTAAGGACATATGGGACATTTAGGACGCCCTGGACATTAGGGACATACGGGACATATGGGAGGTCTGGGACGCCTGGGACATTAGGGACATATGGGACATATAGGACATCTGGGACGTCTGGGACGTTATTGACATATGGGACATCTGGGACGTCTGGGACGTTAAGGATATAAGGG
Organism: Agriotes lineatus; assembly: GCA_940337035.1. Classification (NCBI taxonomy): domain Eukaryota; kingdom Metazoa; phylum Arthropoda; class Insecta; order Coleoptera; family Elateridae; genus Agriotes; species Agriotes lineatus. The sequence continues at coordinate 158,485 of CALNHX010001570.1, forward strand.
ACATCTGGGACGTCTGGGACGTTAGGGACATACGGGAGATCTGGGACGTCTGGGACGTTAGGGACATATGGGTAATCTGTTACGTCTGGGACTTTAGGGACATATTGGACATCTGGGACGTTAGGTACATATAGGACATCTAGGACGTCTGTGACGTTAGAGACATATGGGACATCTAAGACATCCCGGACGTATGGGACGTTAGGGTCATACGGGACAGCTGGGACGTCTGGGACGTTATGGACATATGGGACATTTAGGACGCCTGGGATATTAGGGACATATGGGACATCTGGGACGTCTGGGACGTTAGGGAAGTATGGGACATCTGGGACGCTTGGGACATTAAGGACATATGAAACATATGAGACATATGGGACGTCTGGGACGTTAGAGACATATGGGACATCTGGGACGTCTGGGACGTTAAGGATATAAGGGACATCTAGAACGTCTGGGACGTTAGGGACATATGGGAGATCTGGGACGTCTGGGACGTTAGGGACATATAGGACATCTAGGACGTCTGGGACGTTAGGGACATATGGAACATCTGTAACGTTAGGGACATATGGGACATCTGGGGCGTCTGGGACGTTATTGAGATATAGGACATATGGGATATCTGGGACGTCTGGGACGTTAAGGATATAAGGGACATCTAGAACGTCTGGGACGTTAGGGACATATGGGAGATCTGGACGTCTGGGACGTTAGGGACATATAGGACATCTAGGACGTCTGGGACGTTAGGGACATATGGAACATCTGTAACGTTAGGGACATATGGGACATATGGGGCATTTGGGACGCCCTGGACATTATGCACATATGGGACTTATGGACAAATGGGACGTCTGGGACGTTAGAGACATGTGGGACATCTGGGACGTCTGGGACGTTAAGGACATATGTCACATCTAGGACGTCTGGGACGTCTGGGACGTTAAGGACATATGGGACATTTAGGGCGCCTGGGACATTAGGGACATATGGGAAATCTGGGACGTCTGGGACATTAAGGACATATGGGACATCTAGGACGTCTGGGACGTCTGAAACTTTAAGTACATATGGGACATTTAAAACGTCTGGGACATTAGGGACATATGGGACATATGGGACATCTGGGACGCCTGGAACATTAGGGACATATGAGACATATGGGACATCTGGGACGTCTGGGACGTTAAGGACATATGGGACATCTGGGACGTCTGAGACGTTAGGGACATATGGGACATCTGGGACGTCTGGGTCGTTAGGAACATATAGGACATCTAGGACGTCTGAGACGTCTGGGACGTTAGGGACATATGGGACATCTAGGACGTCTGGAACATTAGGGACATATTGGACATTTAGGACGTCTTGGACGTCTGGGACGTTAAGGACATATGGGACGTCTGGGACGTTAGGGACATATGGGACATTTAGGACGTCTGAGACGTCTGGGACGTTAGGGACATATAGGACATCTAGGACGTCTGAGACGTCTGGGACGTTAGGAACATATGGGACATTTAGGACGTCTGGGACGTCTGGGACGTTAAGGACATATGGGACGTCTGGGACGTTAGGGACATATGGGACATTTAGGACGTCTGGGACGTTAGGGACATATGGAATATCTAAGACACCTAGGACATTAGGGACATATGGGACATATGGGACATCTGGGACGTCTGGGACGTTAGGGACATATGGGACATCTGGGACGTCTGGGACGTTAAGGACATATGGGACATCTAGGACGTCTGGGACTTCCGGGACGTTAAAGACATATGGGACATTTAGGACGCCTGGCACATTAGAGACATATGGGACATCTAATACGCCTGGGACATTAAGGATATATAAGACCTTTGGGACATCTGGGACATCTGGGACGTTAGGGACATATGGAATATCTAGGACGCCTGGGACATTAGGGACATATGGGACATATGGGACATCTGGGACGTCTGGGACGTTAGGGACATATGGGACATTTGGGACGTCCGGGACGTTAATGACATATGGGACATCTAGGGCGTCTGGGACGTCTGGGACGTTAAGGACATATGGGACATTAGGACGCCTGAGATATTAGGGACATATGGGACATCTGGGACGTCTGGGACGTTAAGGAAATATGGGACATCTGGGACGTCTGGGACGTTAAGGACATATGGGACATCTAGGACATCTGGGACGTCTGGAACGTTAGGGACATATGGAACATTTATGACGCCTGGAACATTAGAAACATTTGGGACAAATGGGACATCTGGGACGTCTGGAACGTTAAGGACATTTGGGACATCTAGGACGTCTTGGACGTCTAGAACGTTAAGGACATATGGGACATTTAGGACGCCTGGGACATTAGGGACATATGGGACATATGGGACATCTGGGACGCCTGGGACTTTAGGGACATATGGGACATGGCCCGGTCAACATGGCGGACGATGTTAACGTGCAACTGCAAAGTGCTCTAGAAAGTTTAGTGAGTGTGACGGAAAAAAGCGGAAACTTACGCAATGATTATAAGCAAGACATCTTAAAAGCTGTATCAATGGTAAGGAAGATTTTTAATAAAGTTAACAAAGCTTTAGAAGTGAAAAATGCGGATCTTGAAAAATGTAAACAACAACTTGAAGAAGAAAAATCTAAAATTAACAGTGTGGCGACACCTATCATTCAAGAACGTAAGCTGTATGCTGATGTAGCCAAACTGCAGAAAAATACAGAATCCTGTAATAAATTCAAAGTTATCGTACACACCAAATCTAATCAGACGACAGAATATATGAAAACACAAATCAAAACAAAGATAAACCCTGCACAATTAAAGGTTGGAATACAAACCTTCAAATCGTTAAAGAATGGAAAAATCCTTATAGAATCTGGAAGTAAAAATGAAGCTGATATAATAAGCAACAAGATAAATGAATCATGTGGAAATGAACTACAAGCTATTGTAGCAAAACGTAGAAATCCTCGTATGATTGTATATAATGTACCCGAAGAATTAACCAAAGACGATGCAGCAGAAATAATTACATTGCAAAACCCTGAACTGAATTTACAACAAAGTGATATAAACCCAAAAACCATTTTTAAAAGCAAAAGAAATACAAGCAATCTGATAATAGAAGTAAACGCAGAAGCAAGAAAGAAGATAATTGGACGAAAATTAAAAATAGGCTGGAACATAACTAATTGTGAAGACTATTTAACAGTAACTCGCTGTTTTAACTGCAGCAAGTACAACCACACTGCTCACGACTGTAGAGGTACCATGACGTGTCCTAGATGCACTGGGAATCATAAATTAAAAGAATGTCAAGCAACTGCACAAAATGTTAAGTGTATCAACTGCGTAAACTGGAATAAGTACAACGAAAAGGAAAATATTGATGAGAATCACTCTTCTTTGGATAAAAACTGCCTATGTTATCAAAAAGCGTTAAACAAGCATAAACAAAATATTAACTACGAATGATGCCAAGACAAGCAGTACCTATACAATCAACAAGACATAACTTAAATACAAAAAGAACACAAAGATACCATAAAGAAGGCGGACTAAAATTAAAATGTATTCAAGTAAATTTGCAACACTCAAGAGCAGCGACGCACAACTTAATACAAATAATGCGTCAAAATGAAGTAGATATAGCGCTGGTACAGGAACCTTATATACTACAAAATAAAATAGCAGCAATACCTAAGGACTTCAGGGTGTATTCACAAGGAAGTGGCAAAATAAGAGCTACCGTAATTATATCAAATGATTGCATAAATGGGATACTATTAAGCCAGGCATCAGATGAGGACATGGTAACATTAAAAATGGAATACAATAATTTTAAATTTCTATTAATAAGCGCATACTTTGACTGCACTCAAGATATAGAGGCGAATTTAAGAAAATTAGAACACGCCCTCAAATTTGCAAAAAATGAGCCCACAATAACATCAGTAGATGCTAATGCTAGATCGGCGATGTGGCATGATATCACAACAAATAGTCGAGGAAGAACTATTGAAGACTTCGTAGGGATGCATAATCTATACATCTTAAATGAAGAAAGCGATTTATATACATTCGAAACGGTAAGAGCAAAAGGAAATATAGATTTAACAATTGTTAACAACCAGATGATTAAATATACAACAAACTGGAAAATAGAAGAGGAAGAAAGTTGTTCTGACCACAAATTAATAACGTTTGAAATATCAACAACAACAAAAAATACAGACAGAATCGAATGCAAAAGGAAAAGATACATAATAAAAGAAGGAGACTGGGAAACATTCGACAATCACATTACCCAACAACTTCAAATAAAGTTTCACGCAGAAAGCATAACGAATAATCTTGAGGAAATTGACAAAAATGCAAGCAACAAAATAAGAGAAACTATCAATTTTGAAGAATGTATACAAAATTACAACGGGGCAATTGAGGAAGCTTGCACAAAATCATTCTTTTTGTCAAAGCAAAAAAGAACAAGGCATGATAAGAAAACTGTACCATGGTGGACAGAGGAATTAACACTACTAAGGAAAAAAGTAAACGCCCATAGAAGAAGATATCAGAAGACACGAAATAACGAAGAGCTGAGAGAAGAAAGGAAACAAGCATACTTCGAGTGGAAAACAAGATACACACAAAAAATTAGACAAGAGAAAACAGCTTCATGGAAAGAATTTTGTACAATAAAAGAAGGAACCAATCCCTGGGGCATGGTGTATAAACTTGCGGCGGGGAAAGTAAAAAGCAGTTTAACATTAACAACAATTCAAAAACACAATGGACAATACACAGAAGATATCAAAAACACATTAGAACATATGATGGATGAATTCGTAATGAACGATGACCCAAGAGAAGATAGTTTATTACAACAAACAACAAGAAATCGCGTTAAAGAACCACCAAATACAGAAAATGACGACTTATTTCGGAAAGAAGAAATAGAAACTATCTTGCAAAACATGGATTCCAGAAAATCTCCAGGAATAGATGGTATTACAAGTAATATATTATTAAGAATAACAAAAAGGTTTCCCTTGATCGTAACCGAAATTTACAATCAGTGCCTAGAGAGATCGCATTTCCCTAAGGATTGGAAAATATCGCTAATAACACCGTTAGTAAAGCCAGGAAAAGAAAGCGCAGATGGAGTATCAAAGTACCGACCTATTAGCCTAATTAATGTGAGTGGTAAAGTGTTGGAAAAGTTACTTATACAAAGAATAATGAGATACCTTTATTCAAATAATTTGATGAATACAAACCAGTTTGGATTCACGCCAAATAAAAGTACCGTGGACGCAGTCATCGAAGTGAAACAATTCGTAGAAGAGAGCTTCAACGAAAAGAAAGACATAGCACTTATAAGCCTAGACGTCAAAGGAGCTTTTAATGCAGCGTGGTGGCCAGCAATATTAAATAATATGCGAGAATTAAATTGCCCGAAAAACTTATATAATTTGTCAACAAACTATTTTAATGACAGAATTGCCATTTTAGAAACCAATAACGAACAGGTAATTAAAACAGTAAAAAGAGGATGCCCGCAAGGTTCATGCTGCGGGCCAGGATTCTGGAATATCATGTATAATTCTCTTCTGAATCTAGATTACAAAAAACAAACAAAAGTGATAGCGTTTGCAGACGACTTAATAGTAGTAACAAAGGGGCGGACTGTAACAGAAGTGGAAAACGTAGCAAATATAGAATTACAAAAGATATTAAGATGGGCACAAGAAAACAAAATCGACTTTAACGAGGATAAATCAAAAATAATGTTAATTACTAAGAAAAGAACCTCAAGAAATCAAAAATTAAGTGTCTATCTTAATTACGAAGAATTGGAACAAGTGCAACACCTAAAATATCTAGGAATCTATATTGACGAGAAATTCAATTTTAATCAACATATACTACATACTACCGAGAAATGCACCAAACTAATGAATATTTTATCTAAATCAGCTAAAATTTCGTGGGGACTAGAACAAAACGCCTTAAGGACCATATATAAAGGAGCGATTCTGCCGATCATAACATATGGAGCAGCGGTGTGGGAAACAGCTTTAACAAAGTCGTCAAATAAGAGAAAAATCAGAAGGATTCAGAGGTTAATGAATATAAAAATATTGAAAGCATATCGAACCATTTCTTATGAAGCATCCTGTATACTTGCTGGCACTACACCAATAGTGCTCAAAGTTCAAGAAAATGCAGAAATATATCGAAGAAGAAATACAATTAGGACAAGACAAGACAATAGAAATCAAGAAAGGAACACTGATGGAAACGGAATACAATCGATCAACCACAGGCTTCAGAAAAAACAAATGGTGCGTGAAGTGGAAAAAGGTAGTGAGACAAAGTGGGAAAATGAATGGCAACACAGTGAAAAGGGATTATTAACGAAATCGTTTTTTCCTACCGTATCTGCTAGACTAGGGCTAAAAATCTATTCTTCACCAAAAGTGACCGCGATGCTTAGTGGTCATGGATTACTAAAATCTTATTTTCACAGATTTAAAATCAGTGACGACCCAATGTGTACGTGCAATATAAACGACCAAACAGTGGACCATTTAATATATGAGTGCCCTATTGTAGAACCTAAGAGAGTAGTGCTGAAATATGCAATAACAAGAAATGGGGACAACTGGCCTGTAACAAAAGAGACTTTAGTACAAACATATCTTAAGAATTTCATTCAGTTTATCGAAGGTTTAGATTTTGAGTTATTATAATGTGGATATTACCATTAATAGAAACTATTAGCAGAGAACGTATTTAAGTTACACTAGTATAAGATAATAACAGAATTAGTATAAGTTATATTCAGTTTATGAAGGATCATATTATGTATTGTTATAATTTAAATATTACCATTATCAGAAAATATTAACATATCACATATCTAAGTTACACTAGTATAAGATAATAATCGAGTTAGAAAATGATGACCTAGTATAAATAAGAAGTAAATAATATTAACTATAAGAGAATACAATATGCTTAAGCGATGTAATTACCAAAGCATGTAGTATCATTTATTGTAATGATGGAACATGTTGAAAATAAATGTATTTTAAAAAAAAAAAAAAAAAAAAAAAAAAAAAAATATAAAAGATTTAATAATACCTGCAAACGCGTTTTGACACGTTTGAATTGCTTTGAATAGGAAACAAATAGAACGAAAATTTTATTTGTTGTGTAGTCTAAAAGTTCAATATTACGTTTGCGGAAGATATGCAACTGGGGTGTGCACAATGCCTATAAATATAGTCAGGGGTCTATAATTGATTAATTGTGGTTCTTCGACAAAGAGAGTGCTTCCAAAAGTGCACAAAATAATTCTTAGCTGTCACGCAATGTTACCTACCGATTGCAAACTATATATAAAAGCTTTAATAATACCTGCAAACGCGTTTTGACACGTTTGAATTGCTTTGAATAGGAAACAAATAGAACGAAAATGTTATTTGTTGTGTAGTCTAAAAGTTCAATATTACGTTTGCGGAAGATATGCAACTGGGGTGTGCACAATGCCTATAAATATAGTCAGCGGTCTATAATTGATTAATTGTGGTTCTTCGACAAAGAGAGTGCTTCCAAAAGTGCACAAAATAATTCTTAGCTGTCACGCAATGTTACCTACCGGTTGCAAACTATATATAAAAGCTTTAATAATACCTGCAAACGCGTTTTGACACGTTTGAATTGCTTTGAATAGGAAACAAATAGAACGAAAATGTTATTTGTTGTGTAGTCTAAAAGTTCAATATTACGTTTGCGGAAGATATGCAACTGGGGTGTGCACAATGCCTATAAATATAGTCAGCGGTCTATAATTGATTAATTGTGGTTCTTCAACAAAGAGAGTGCTTCCAAAAGTACACAAAATAATTCTTAGCTGTCACGCAATGTTACCTACCGATTGCAAACTATATATAAAAGCTTTAATAATACCTGCAAACGCGTTTTGACACGTTTGAATTGCTTTGAATACGAAACAAATAGAACGAAAATTGTATTTGTTGTGTAGTCTAAAAGTTCAATATTACGTTTGCGGAAGATATGCAACTGGGGTGTGCACAATGCCTATAAATATAGTCAGCGGTCTATAATTGATTAATTATGGTTCTTCGACAAAGAGGGTGCTTCCAAAAGTGCACAAAATGATTCTTAGGTGTCACGCAATGTTACCTACCGACTGCAAACTATATATAAAAGCTTTAATAATACCTGCAAACGCGTTTTGACACGTTTGAATTGCTTTGAATAGGAAACAAATACAACGAAAATTTTATTTGTTGTGTAGTCTAAAAGTTCAATATTACGTTTGCGGAAGATATGCAACTGGGGTGTGCACAATGCCTATAAATATAGTTAGCGGTCTATAATTGATTAATTATGGTTTTTCGACAAGGAGAGTGCTTCCAAGAGTGCACAAAATAATTCTTAGGTGTCACGCAATGTTACCTACCGATTGCAAACTATATATAAAAGCTTTAATAATACCTGCAAACGCGTTTTGACACGTTTGAATTGCTTTGAATAGGAAACAAATAGAACGAAAATTTTATTTGTTGTGTAGTATAAAAGTTCAATATTACGTTTGCGGAAGATATGCAACTGGGGTGTGCACAATGCCTATAAATATAGTCAGGGGTCTATAATTGATTAATTGTGGTTCTTCGACAAAGAGAGTGCTTCCAAAAGTTCACAAAATAATTCTTAGCTGTCACGCAATGTTACCTACCGATTGCAAACTATATATAAAAGCTTTAATAATACCTGCAAACGCGTTTTGACACGTTTGAATTGCTTTTAATAGGAAACAAATAGAACGAAAATTGTATTTGTTGTGTAGTCTAAAAGTTCAATATTACGTTTGCGGAAGATATGCAACTGGGGTGTGCACAATGCCTATAAATATAGTCAGCGGTCTATAATTGATTAATTGTGGTTCTTCGACAAAGAGAGTGCTTCCAAAAGTGCACAAAATAATTCTTAGCTGTCACGCAATGTTACCTACCGATTGCAAACTATATATAAAAGCTTTAATAATACCTGCAAACGCGTTTTGACACGTTTGAATTGCTTTGAATAGGAAACAAATAGAACGAAAATTTTATTTGTTGTGTAGTCTAAAAGTTCAATATTACGTTTGCGGAAGATATGCAACTGGGGTGTGCACAATGCCTATAAATATAGTCAGGGGTCTATAATTGATTAATTGTGGTTCTTTGACAAAGAGAGTGCTTCCAAAAGTGCACAAAATAATTATTAAGTGTCACGCAATGTTACCTACCGATTTCAAACTATATATAAAAGCTTTAATAATACCTGCAAACGCGTTTTGACACGTTTGAATTGCTATGAATAGGAAACAAATAGAACGAAAATTTTATTTGTTGTGTAGTCTAAAAGTTCAATATTACGTTTGCGGAAGATATGCAACTGGAGTGTGCACAATGCCTATAAATATAGTCAACGGTCTATAATTGATTAATTGTGGTTCTTCGACAAAGAGAGTGCTTCCAAAAGTGCACAAAATAATTCTTAGCTGTCACGCAATGTTACCTACCGATTGCAAACTATATATAAAAGCATTAATAATACCTGCAAACGCGTTTTGACACGTTTGAATTGCTTTGAATAGGAAACAAATAGAACGAAAATTTTATTTGTTGTGTAGTCTAAAAGTTCAATATTACGTTTGCGGAAGATATGCAACTGGGGTGTGCACAATGCCTATAAATATAGTCAGCGGTCTATAATTGATTAATTATGGTTCTTCGACAAAGAGGGTGCTTCCAAAAGTGCACAAAATGATTCTTAGGTGTCACGCAATGTTACCTACCGACTGCAAACTATATATAAAAGCTTTAATAATACCTGCAAACGCGTTTTGACACGTTTGAATTGCTTTGAATAGGAAACAAATAGAACGAAAATTTTATTTGTTGTGTAGTCTAAAAGTTCAATATTACGTTTGCGGAAGATATGCAACTGGGGTGTGCACAATGCCTATAAATATAGTCAGGGGTCTATAAATGATTAATTGTGGTTCTTCGACAAAGAGAGTGCTTCCAAAAGTGCACAAAATAATTCTTAAGTGTCACGCAATGTTACCTACCGATTGCAAACTATATATAAAAGCTTTAATAATTCCTGCAAACGCGTTTTGACACGTTTGAATTGCTTTGAATAGGAAACAAATAGAACGAAAATTTTATTTGTTGTGTAGTCTAAAAGTTCAATATTACGTTTGCGGAAGATATGCAACTGGGGTGTGCACAATGCCTATAAATATAGTCAGGGGTCTATAAATGATTAATTGTGGTTCTTCGACAAAGAGAGTGCTTCCAAAAGTGCACAAAATAATTCTTAAGTGTCACGCAATGTTACCTACCGATTGCAAACTATATATAAAAGCTTTAATAATTTCTGCAAACGCGTTTTGACACGTTTGAATTGCTTTGAATAGGAAACAAATAGAACGAAAATTTTATTTGTTGTGTAGTCTAACAGTTCAATATTACGTTTGCGGAAGATATGCAACTGGGGTGTGCACAATGCCTATAAATATAGTCAGCGGTCTATAATATTGATTAATTATGGTTCTTCGACAAAGAGAGTGCTTCCAAAAGTGCACAAAATAATTCTTAGGTGTCACGCAATGTTACCTACCGATTGCAAACTATATATAAAAGCTTTAATAATACCTGCAAACGCGTTTTGACACGTTTGAATTGCTTTGAATAGGAAACAAATAGAACGAAAATTTTATTTGTTGTGTATAGTAGTCTAAAAGTTCAATATTACGTTTGCGGAAGATATGCAACTGGGGTGTGCAGAATGCCTATAAATATAGTCAGCGGTCTATAAATGATTAATTATGGTTCTTCGACAAAGAGAGTGCTTCCAAAAGTGCACAAAATAATTCTTAGCTGTCACGCAATGTTACCTACCGATTGCAAACTATATATAAAAGCATTAGTAATACCTGCAAACGCCTTTTGACACGTTTGAATTGCTTTGAATAGGAAACAAATAGAACGAAAATTGTATTTGTTGTGTAGTCTAAAAGTTCAATATTACGTTTGCGGAAGATATGCAACTGGGGTGTGCACAATGCCTATAAATATAGTCAGCGGTCTATAATTGATTAATTGTGGTTCTTCGACAAAGAGAGTGCTTCCAAAAGTGCACAAAATAATTCTTAGCTGTCACGCAATGTTACCTACCGATTGCAAACTATATATAAAAGCATTAATAATACCTGCAAACGCGTTTTGACACGTTTGAATTGCTTTGAATAGGAAACAAATAGAACGAAAGTTTTATTTGTTGTGTAGTCTAAAAGTTCAATATTACGTTTGCGGAAAATATGCAACTGGGGTGTGCACAATGCCTATAAATATAGTCAGGGGTCTATAATTGATTAATTGTGGTTCTTCGACAAAGAGAGTGCTTCCAAAAGTGCACAAAATAATTCTTAGCTGTCACGCAATGTTAGCTACCGATTGCAAACTATATATAAAAGCATTAATAATACCTGCAAAAGCGTTTTGACACGTTTGAATTGCTTTGCATACGAAACAAATAGAACGAAAATTTTGATTTCTGTGTAGTCTAAAAGTTCAATATTACGTTTGCGGAAGATATGCAACTGGGGTGTGCACAATGCCTATAAATATAGTCAACGGTCTATAAATGATTAATTGTGGTTCTTCGACAAAGAGAGTGCTTCCAAAAGTGCACAAAATAATTCTTAAGTGTCACGCAATGTTACCTACCGATTGCAAACTATATATAAAAGCTTTAATAATACCTGCAAACGCGTTTTGACACGTTTGAATTGCTTTGAATAGGAAACAAATAGAACGACAATTTTATTTGTTGTGTAGTCTAAAAGTTCAATATTACGTTTGCGGAAGATATGCAACTGGGGTGTGCACAATGCCTATAAATATAGTCAGGGGTCTATAATTGATTAATTGTGGTTCTTTGACAAAGAGAGTGCTTCCAAAAGTGCACAAAATAATTATTAAGTGTCACGCAATGTTACCTACCGATTTCAAACTATATATAAAAGCTTTAATAATACCTGCAAACGCGTTTTGACACGTTTGAATTGCTATGAATAGGAAACAAATAGAACGAAAATTTTATTTGTTGTGTAGTCTAAAAGTTCAATATTACGTTTGCGGAAGATATGCAACTGGAGTGTGCACAATGCCTATAAATATAGTCAACGGTCTATAATTGATTAATTGTGGTTCTTCGACAAAGAGAGTGCTTCCAAAAGTGCACAAAATAATTCTTAGCTGTCACGCAATGTTACCTACCGATTGCAAACTATATATAAAAGCATTAATAATACCTGCAAACGCGTTTTGACACGTTTGAATTGCTTTGAATAGGAAACAAATAGAACGAAAATTTTATTTGTTGTGTAGTCTAAAAGTTCAATATTACGTTTGCGGAAGATATGCAACTGGGGTGTGCACAATGGCTATAAATATAGTCAGCGGTCTATAATATTGATTAATTATGGTTCTTCGACAAAGAGAGTGCTTCCAAAAGTGCACAAAATAATTCTTAGGTGTCACGCAATGTTACCTACCGATTGCAAACTATATATAAAAGCTTTAATAATACCTGCAAACGCGTTTTGACACGTTTGAATTGCTTTGAATAGGAAACAAATAGAACGAAAATTTTATTTGTTGTGTATAGTAGTCTAAAAGTTCAATATTACGTTTGCGGAAGATATGCAACTGGGGTGTGCAGAATGCCTATAAATATAGTCAGCGGTCTATAAATGATTAATTATGGTTCTTCGACAAAGAGAGTGCTTCCAAAAGTGCACAAAATAATTCTTAGCTGTCACGCAATGTTACCTACCGATTGCAAACTATATATAAAAGCATTAGTAATACCTGCAAACGCGTTTTGACACGTTTGAATTGCTTTGAATAGGAAACAAATAGAACGAAAATTGTATTTGTTGTGTAGTCTAAAAGTTCAATATTACGTTTGCGGAAGATATGCAACTGGGGTGTGCACAATGCCTATAAATATAGTCAGCGGTCTATAATTGATTAATTGTGGTTCTTCGACAAAGAGAGTGCTTCCAAAAGTGCACAAAATAATTCTTAGCTGTCACGCAATGTTACCTACCGATTGCAAACTATATATAAAAGCATTAATAATACCTGCAAACGCGTTTTGACACGTTTGAATTGCTTTGAATAGGAAACAAATAGAACGAAAGTTTTATTTGTTGTGTAGTCTAAAAGTTCAATATTACGTTTGCGGAAAATATGCAACTGGGGTGTGCACAATGCCTATAAATATAGTCAGGGGTCTATAATTGATTAATTGTGGTTCTTCGACAAAGAGAGTGCTTCCAAAAGTGCACAAAATAATTCTTAGCTGTCACGCAATGCTAGCTACCGATTGCAAACTATATATAAAAGCATTAATAATACCTGCAAAAGCGTTTTGACACGTTTGAATTGCTTTGCATACGAAACAAATAGAACGAAAATTTTGATTTCTGTGTAGTCTAAAAGTTCAATATTACGTTTGCGGAAGATATGCAACTGGGGTGTGCACAATGCCTATAAATATAGTCAACGGTCTATAAATGATTAATTGTGGTTCTTCGACAAAGAGAGTGCTTCCAAAAGTGCACAAAATAATTCTTAAGTGTCACGCAATGTTACCTACCGATTGCAAACTATATATAAAAGCTTTAATAATACCTGCAAACGCGTTTTGACACGTTTGAATTGCTTTGAATAGGAAACAAATAGAACGACAATTTTATTTGTTGTGTAGTCTAAAAGTTCAATATTACGTTTGCGGAAGATATGCAACTGGGGTGTGCACAATGCCTATAAATATAGTCAAGGGTCTATAATTGATTAATTGTGGTTCTTTGACAAAGAGAGTGCTTCCAAAAGTGCACAAAATAATTATTAAGTGTCACGCAATGTTACCTACCGATTTCAAACTATATATAAAAGCTTTAATAATACCTGCAAACGCGTTTTGACACGTTTGAATTGCTATGAATAGGAAACAAATAGAACGAAAATTTTATTTGTTGTGTAGTCTAAAAGTTCAATATTACGTTTGCGGAAGATATGCAACTGGAGTGTGCACAATGCCTATAAATATAGTCAACGGTCTATAATTGATTAATTGTGGTTCTTCGACAAAGAGAGTGCTTCCAAAAGTGCACAAAATAATTCTTAGCTGTCACGCAATGTTACCTACCGATTGCAAACTATATATAAAAGCATTAATAATACCTGCAAACGCGTTTTGACACGTTTGAATTGCTTTGAATAGGAAACAAATAGAACGAAAATTTTATTTGTTGTGTAGTCTAAAAGTTCAATATTACGTTTGCGGAAGATATGCAACTGGGGTGTGCACAATGGCTATAAATATAGTCAGCGGTCTATAATTGATTAATTATGGTTCTTCGACAAAGAGGGTGCTCCCAAAAGTGCACAAAATGATTCTTAGGTGTCACGCAATGTTACCTACCGACTGCAAACTACATATAAAAGCTTTAATAATACCTGCAAACGCGTTTTGACACGTTTGAATTGCTTTGAATAGGAAACAAATAGAACGAAAATTTTATTTGTTGTGTAGTCTAAAAGTTCAATATTACGTTTGCGGAAGATATGCAACTGGGGTGTGCACAATGCCTATAAATATAGTCAGGGCTCTATAAATGATTAATTGTGGTTCTTCGACAAAGAGAGTGCTTCCAAAAGTGCACAAAATAATTCTTAAGTGTCACGCAATGTTACCTACCGATTGCAAACTATATATAAAAGCTTTAATAATTCCTGCAAACGCGTTTTGACACGTTTGAATTGCTTTGAATAGGAAACAAATAGAACGAAAATTTTATTTGTTGTGTAGTCTAAAAGTTCAATATTACGTTTGCGGAAGATATGCAACTGGGGTGTGCACAATGCCTATAAATATAGTCAGCGGTCTATAATATTGATTAATTATGGTTCTTCGACAAAGAGAGTGCTTCCAAAAGTGCACAAAATAATTCTTAGGTGTCACGCAATGTTACCTACCGATTGCAAACTATATATAAAAGCTTTAATAATACCTGCAAACGCGTTTTGACACGTTTGAATTGCTTTGAATAGGAAACAAATAGAACGAAAATTTTATTTGTTGTGTATAGTAGTCTAAAAGTTCAATATTACGTTTGCGGAAGATATGCAACTGGGGTGTGCAGAATGCCTATAAATATAGTCAGCGGTCTATAAATGATTAATTATGGTTCTTCGACAAAGAGACTGCTTCCAAAAGTGCACAAAATAGTTTTTAGCTGTCACGCAATGTTACCTACCGATTGCAAACTATATATAAAAGCATTAGTAATACCTGCAAACGCGTTTTGACACGTTTGAATTGCTTTGAATAGGAAACAAATAGAACGAAAATTTTGATTTCTGTGTAGTCTAAAAGTTCAATATTACGTTTGCGGAAGATATGCAACTGGGGTGTGCACAATGCCTATAAATATAGTCAACGGTCTATAAATGATTAATTGTGGTTCTTCGACAAAGAGAGTGCTTCCAAAAGTGCACAACATAATTCTTAAGTGTCACGCAATGTTACCTACCGATTGCAAACTATATATAAAAGCTTTAATAATACCTGCAAACGCGTTTTGACACGTTTGAATTGCTTTGAATAGGAAACAAATAGAACGAAAATTTTATTTGTTGTGTAGTCTAAAAGTTCAATATTACGTTTGCGGAAGATATGCAACTGGGGTGTGCACAATGCCTATAAATATAGTCAGCGGTCTATAATATTGATTAATTATGGTTCTTCGACAAAGAGAGTGCTTCCAAAAGTGCACAAAATAATTCTTAGGTGTCACGCAATGTTACCTACCGATTGCAAACTATATATAAAAGCTTTAATAATACCTGCAAACGCGTTTTGACACGTTTGAATTGCTTTGAATAGGAAACAAATAGAACGAAAATTTTATTTGTTGTGTATAGTAGTCTAAAAGTTCAATATTACGTTTGCGGAAGATATGCAACTGGGGTGTGCAGAATGCCTATAAATATAGTCAGCGGTCTATAAATGATTAATTATGGTTCTTCGACAAAGAGACTGCTTCCAAAAGTGCACAAAATAATTTTTAGCTGTCACGCAATGTTACCTACCGATTGCAAACTATATATAAAAGCATTAGTAATACCTGCAAACGCGTTTTGACACGTTTGAATTGCTTTGAATAGGAAACAAATAGAACGAAAATTGTAGTTGTTGTGTAGTCTAAAAGTTCAATATTACGTTTGCGGAAGATATGCAACTGGGGTGTGCACAATGCCTATAAATATAGTCAGCGGTCTATAATTGATTAATTGTGGTTCTTCGACAAAGAGAGTGCTTCCAAAAGTGCACAAAATAATTCTTAGCTGTCACGCAATGTTACCTACCGATTGCAAACTATATATAAAAGCTTTAATAATACCTGCAAACGCGTTTTGACACGTTTGAATTGCTTTGAATAGGAAACAAATAGAACGAAAGTTTTATTTGTTGTGTAGTCTAAAAGTTCAATATTACGTTTGCGGAAAATATGCAACTGGGGTGTGCACAATGCCTATAAATATAGTCAGGGGTCTATAATTGATTAATTGTGGTTCTTCGACAAAGAGAGTGCTTCCAAAAGTGCACAAAATAATTCTTAGCTGTCACGCAATGTTAGCTACCGATTGCAAACTATATATAAAAGCATTAATAATACCTGCAAAAGCGTTTTGACACGTTTGAATTGCTTTGCATACGAAACAAATAGAACGAAAATTTTGATTTCTGTGTAGTCTAAAAGTTCAATATTACGTTTGCGGAAGATATGCAACTGGGGTGTGCACAATGCCTATAAATATAGTCAACGGTCTATAAATGATTAATTGTGGTTCTTCGACAAAGAGAGTGCTTCCAAAAGTGCACAAAATAATTCTTAAGTGTCACGCAATGTTACCTACCGATTGCAAACTATATATAAAAGCTTTAATAATACCTGCAAACGCGTTTTGACACGTTTGAATTGCTTTGAATAGGAAACAAATAGAACGAAAATTTTATTTGTTGTGTAGTCTAAAAGTTCAATATTACGTTTGCGGAAGATATGCAACTGGGGTGTGCACAATGCCTATAAATATAGTCAGGGGTCTATAATTGATTAATTGTGGTTCTTTGACAAAGAGAGTGCTTCCAAAAGTGCACAAAATAATTATTAAGTGTCACGCAATGTTACCTACCGATTTCAAACTATATATAAAAGCTTTAATAATACCTGCAAACGCGTTTTGACACGTTTGAATTGCTATGAATAGGAAACAAATAGAACGAAAATTTTATTTGTTGTGTAGTCTAAAAGTTCAATATTACGTTTGCGGAAGATATGCAACTGGAGTGTGCACAATGCCTATAAATATAGTCAACGGTCTATAATTGTTTAATTGTGGTTCTTCGACAAAGAGAGTGCTTCCAAAAGTGCACAAAATAATTCTTAGCTGTCACGCAATGTTACCTACCGATTGCAAACTATATATAAAAGCATTAATAATACCTGCAAACGCGTTTTGACACGTTTGAATTGCTTTGAATAGGAAACAAATAGAACGAAAATTTTATTTGTTGTGTAGTCTAAAAGTTCAATATTACGTTTGCGGAAGATATGCAACTGGGGTGTGCACAATGCCTATAAATATAGTCAGCGGTCTATAATTGATTAATTATGGTTCTTCGACAAAGAGGGTGCTTCCAAAAGTGCACAAAATGATTCTTAGGTGTCACGCAATGTTACCTACCGACTGCAAACTATATATAAAAGCTTTAATAATACCTGCAAACGCGTTTTGACACGTTTGAATTGCTTTGAATAGGAAACAAATAGAACGAAAATTTTATTTGTTGTGTAGTCTAAAAGTTCAATATTACGTTTGCGGAAGATATGCAACTGGGGTGTGCACAATGCCTATAAATATAGTCAGGGGTCTATAAATGATTAATTGTGGTTCTTCGACAAAGAGAGTGCTTCCAAAAGTGCACAAAATAATTCTTAAGTGTCACGCAATGTTACCTACCGATTGCAAACTATATATAAAAGCTTTAATAATTCCTGCAAACGCGTCTTGACACGTTTGAATTGCTTTGAATAGGAAACAAATAGAACGAAAATTTTATTTGTTGTGTAGTCTAAAAGTTCAATATTACGTTTGCGGAAGATATGCAACTGGGGTGTGCACAATGCCTATAAATATAGTCAGCGGTCTATAATATTGATTAATTATGGTTCTTCGACAAAGAGAGTGCTTCCAAAAGTGCACAAAATAATTCTTAGGTGTCACGCAATGTTACCTACCGATTGCAAACTATATATAAAAGCTTTAATAATACCTGCAAACGCGTTTTGACACGTTTGAATTGCTTTGAATAGGAAACAAATAGAACGAAAATTTTATTTGTTGTGTATAGTAGTCTAAAAGTTCAATATTACGTTTGCGGAAGATATGCAACTGGGGTGTGCAGAATGCCTATAAATATAGTCAGCGGTCTATAAATGATTAATTATGGTTCTTTGACAAAGAGAGTGCTTCCAAAAGTGCACAAAATAATTCTTAGCTGTCACGCAATGTTACCTACCGATTGCAAACTATATATAAAAGCATTAGTAATGCCTGCAAACGCGTTTTGACACGTTTGAATTGCTTTGAATAGGAAACAAATAGAACGAAAATTGTATTTGTTGTGTAGTCTAAAAGTTCAATATTACGTTTGCGGAAGATATGCAACTGGGGTGTGCACAATGCCTATAAATATAGTCAGCGGTCTATAATTGATTAATTGTGGTTCTTCGACAAAGAGAGTGCTTCCAAAAGTGCACAAAATAATTCTTAGCTGTCACGCAATGTTAGCTACCGATTGCAAACTATATATAAAAGCATTAATAATACCTGCAAAAGCGTTTTGACACGTTTGAATTGCTTTGCATACGAAACAAATAGAACGAAAATTTTGATTTCTGTGTAGTCTAAAAGTTCAATATTACGTTTGCGGAAGATATGCAACTGGGGTGTGCACAATGCCTATAAATATAGTCAACGGTCTATAAATGATTAATTGTGGTTCTTCGACAAAGAGAGTGCTTCCAAAAGTGCACAAAATAATTCTTAAGTGTCACGCAATGTTACCTACCGATTGCAAACTATATATAAAAGCTTTAATAATACCTGCAAACGCGTTTTGACACGTTTGAATTGCTTTGAATAGGAAACAAATAGAACGAAAATTTTATTTGTTGTGTAGTCTAAAAGTTCAATATTACGTTTGCGGAAGATATGCAACTGGGGTGTGCACAATGCCTATAAATATAGTCAGGGGTCTATAATTGATTAATTGTGGTTCTTTGACAAAGAGAGTGCTTCCAAAAGTGCACAAAATAATTATTAAGTGTCACGCAATGTTACCTACCGATTTCAAACTATATATAAAAGCTTTAATAATACCTGCAAACGCGTTTTGACACGTTTGAATTGCTATGAATAGGAAACAAATAGAACGAAAATTTTATTTGTTGTGTAGTCTAAAAGTTCAATATTACGTTTGCGGAAGATATGCAACTGGAGTGTGCACAATGCCTATAAATATAGTCAACGGTCTATAATTGATTAATTGTGGTTCTTCGACAAAGAGAGTGCTTCCAAAAGTGCACAAAATAATTCTTAGCTGTCACGCAATGTTACCTACCGATTGCAAACTATATATAAAAGCATTAATAATACCTGCAAACGCGTTTTGACACGTTTGAATTGCTTTGAATAGGAAACAAATAGAACGAAAATTTTATTTGTTGTGTAGTCTAAAAGTTCAATATTACGTTTGCGGAAGATATGCAACTGGGGTGTGCACAATGCCTATAAATATAGTCAGAAGTCTATAATTGATTAATTGTGGTTCTTCGACAAAAAGAGTGCTTCCAAAAGTGCACAAAATAATTCTTAGCTGTCACGCAATGTTACCTACCGATTGCAAACTATATATAAAAGCTTTAATAATACGTGCAAACGCGTTTTGACACGTTTGAATTGCTTTGAATAGGAAACAAATAGACCGAAAATTTTATTTGTTGTGTAGTCTAAAAGTTCAATATTACGTTTGCGGAAGATATGCAACTGGGGTGTGCACAATGCCTATAAATATAGTCAGCGGTCTATAATTGATTAATTATGGTTCTTCGACAAAGAGAGTGCTTCCAAAAGTGCACAAAATAATACTTAGGTGTCACGCAATGTTACCTACCGATTGCAAACTATATATAAAAGCTTTAATAATACCTGCAAACGCGTTTTGACACGTTTGAATTGCTTTGAATAGGAAACAAATAGAACGAAAATTTTATTTGTTGTGTAGTCTAAAAGTTCAATATTACGTTTGCGGAAGATATGCAACTGGGGTGTGCACAATGCCTATAAATATAGTCAGGGGTCTATAATTGATTAATTGTGGTTCTTCGACAAAGAGAGTGCTTCCAAAAGTGCACAAAATAATTCTTAGGTGTCACGCAATGTTACCTACCGATTGCAAACTATATATAAAAGCTTTAATAATACCTGCATACGCGTTTTGACACGTTTTAATTGCTTTGAATAGGAAACAAATAGAACGAAAATTTTATTTGTTGTGTAGTCTAAAAGTTCAATATTACGTTTGCGGAAGATATGCAACTGGGGTGTGCACAATGCCTATAAATATAGTCAGCGGTCTATAATTGATTAATTGTGGTTCTTCGACAAAGAGAGTGCTTCCAAAAGTGCACAAAATAATTCTTAGCTGTCACGCAATGTTACCTACCGATTGCAAACTATATATAAAAGCTTTAATAATACCTGCAAACGCGTTTTGACACGTTTTAATTGCTTTGAATAGGAAACTAATAGAACGAAAATTTTATTTGTTGTGTAGTCTAAAAGTTCAATATTACGTTTGCGGAAGATATGCAACTGGGGTGTGCACAATGCCTATAAATATAGTCAGCGGTCTATAATTGATTAATTGTGGTTCTTCGACAAAGAGAGTGCTTCCAAAAGTGCACAAAATAATTTTTAGCTGTCACGCAATGTTACCTACCGATTGTAAACTATATATAAAAGCATTAATAATACCTGCAAACGCGTTTTGACACGTTTGAATTGCTTTGAATAGGAAACAAATAGAACGAAAATTTTATTTGTTTTGTAGTCTAAAAGTTCAATATTACGTTTGCGGAAGATATGCAAATGGGGTGTGCACAATGCCTATAAATATAGTCAGCGGTCTATAATTAATTAATTGTGGTTCTTCGACAAAGAGAGTGGTTCCAAAAGTGCACAAAATAATTCTTAGGTGTCACGCAATGTTACCTACCGATTGCAAACTATATATAAAAGCTTTAATAATACCTGCAAACGCGTTTTGACACGTTTGAATTGCTTTGAATAGGAAACAAATAGAACGAAAATTTTATTTGTTGTGTAGTCTAAAAGTTCAATATTACGTTTGCGGAAGATATGCAAATGGGGTGTGCACAATGCCTATAAATATAGTCAGCGGTCTATAATTGATTAATTGTGGTTCTTCGACAAAGAGAGTGCTTCCAAAAGTGCACAAAATAATTTTTAGCTGTCACGCAATGTTACCTACCGATTGCAAACTATATATAAAAGCGTTAATAATACCTGCAAACGCGTTTTGACACGTTTGAATTGCTTTGAATAGGAAACAAATAGAACGAAAATTTTATTTGTTGTGTAGTCTAAAAGTTCAATATTACGTTTGCGGAAGATATGCAAATGGGGTGTGCACAATGCCTATAAATATAGTCAGCGGTCTATAATTGATTAATTGTGGTTCTTCGACAAAGAGAGTGCTTCCAAAAGTGCACAAAATAATTTTTAGCTGTCACGCAATGTTACCTGCCGATTGCAAACTATATATAAAAGCTTTAATAATAACTGCAAACGCGTTTTGACACGTTTGAATTGCTTTGAATAGGAAACAAATAGAACGAACATTTTATTTGTTGTGTAGTCTAAAAGTTCAATATTACGTTTGCGGAAGATATGCAAATGGGGTGTGCACAATGCCTATAAATATAGTCAGCGGTCTATAATTGATTAATTGTGGTCCTTCGACAAAGAGAGTGCTTCCAAAGGTGCACAAAATAATTCTTAGGTGTCACGCAATGTTACCTACCGATTGCAAACTATATATAAAAGCTTTAATAATACCTGCAAACGCGTTTTGACACGTTTGAATTGCTTTGAATAGGAAACAAATAGAACGAACATTTTATTTGTTGTGTAGTCTAAAAGTTCAATATTACGTTTGCGGAAGATATGCAACTGGGGTGTGCACAATGCCTATAAATATAATCAGGGGTCTATAACTGATTAATTGAGGTTCTTCGACAAAGAGGGTGCTTCCAAAGGTGCACAAAATAATTCTTAATTGTCACGCAATGTTACCTACCCATTGCAAACTATATATAAAAGCTTTAATAATACCTGCAAACGCGTTTTGACGCGTTTGAATTGCTTTGAATAGGAAACAAATAGAACGAAAATTTTATTTGTTGTGTAGTCTAAAAGTTCAATATTACGTTTGCGGAAGATATGCAACTGGGGTTTGCACAATGCCTATAAATATAGTCAGGGGTCTATAACTGATTAAATGTGGTTCTTCGACAAAGAGAGTGCTTCCAAAGGTGCACAAAATAATTCTTAATTGTCACGCAATGTTACCTACCGATTGCAAACTATATTTAAAAGCTTTAATAATACCTGCAAACGCGTTTTGACACGTTTGAATTGCTTTGAATAGGAAACAAATAGAACGAAAATTTTATTTGTTGTGTAGTCTAAAAGTTCAATATTACGTTTGCGGAAGATATGCAACTGGGGTGTGCACAATGCCTATAAATATAGTCAGCGGTCTATAATTGATTAATTGTGGTTCTTCGACAAAGAGAGTGCTTCCAAAAGTGCACAAAATAATTTTTAGCTGTCACGCAATGTTACCTACCGATTGCAAACTATATATAAAAGCTTTAATAATACCTGCAAACGCGTTTTGACACGTTTCAATCGCTTTGAATAGGAAACAAATTCAACGAAAATTTTATTTGTTGTGTAGTCTAAAAGTTCAATATTACGTTTGCGGAAGATATGCAAATGGGGTGTGCACAATGCCTATAAATATAGTCAGCGGTCTATAATTGATTAATTGTGGTTCTTCGACAAAGAGAGTGCTTCCAAAAGTGCACAAAATAATTTTTAGCTGTCACGCAATGTTACCTGCCGATTGCAAACTATATATAAAAGCTTTAATAATAACTGCAAACGCGTTTTGACACGTTTGAATTGCTTTGAATAGGAAACAAATAGAACGAACATTTTATTTGTTGTGTAGTCTAAAAGTTCAATATTACGTTTGCGGAAGATATGCAAATGGGGTGTGCACAATGCCTATAAATATAGTCAGCGGTCTATAATTGATTAATTGTGGTCCTTCGACAAAGAGAGTGCTTCCAAAGGTGCACAAAATAATTCTTAGGTGTCACGCAATGTTACCTACCGATTGCAAACTATATATAAAAGCTTTAATAATACCTGCAAACGCGTTTTGACACGTTTGAATTGCTTTGAATAGGAAACAAATAGAACGAACATTTTATTTGTTGTGTAGTCTAAAAGTTCAATATTACGTTTGCGGAAGATATGCAACTGGGGTGTGCACAATGCCTATAAATATAATCAGGGGTCTATAACTGATTAATTGA
This sequence comes from Agriotes lineatus, assembly GCA_940337035.1. Classification (NCBI taxonomy): domain Eukaryota; kingdom Metazoa; phylum Arthropoda; class Insecta; order Coleoptera; family Elateridae; genus Agriotes; species Agriotes lineatus. Next base: position 182,412 of record CALNHX010001570.1, read on the forward strand.
GGTTCTTCGACAAAGAGGGTGCTTCCAAAGGTACACAAAATAATTCTTAATTATCACGCAATGTTACCTACCCATTGCAAACTATATATAAAAGCTTTAATAATACCTGCAAACGCGTTTTGACGCGTTTGAATTGCTTTGAATAGGAAACAAATAGAACGAAAATTTTATTTGTTGTGTAGTCTAAAAGTTCAATATTACGTTTGCGGAAGATATGCAACTGGGGTGTGCACAATGCCTATAAATATAGTCAGGGGTCTATAACTGATTAAATGTGGTTCTTCGACAAAGAGAGTGCTTCCAAAGGTGCACAAAATAATTCTTAATTGTCACGCAATGTTACCTACCGATTGCAAACTATATTTAAAAGCTTTAATAATACCTGCAAACGCGTTTTGACACGTTTGAATTGCTTTGAATAGGAAACAAATAGAACGAAAATTTTATTTGTTGTGTAGTCTAAAAGTTCAATATTACGTTTTCGGAAGATATGCAACTGGGGTGTGCACAATGCCTATAAATATAGTCAGCGGTCTATAATTGATTAATTATGGTTCTTCGACAAAGAGAGTGCTTCCAAAGGTGCACAAAATAATTCTTAATTGTCACGCAATGTTACCTACCGATTGCAAACTATATATAAAAGCTTTAATAATACCTGCAATCGCGTTTTGACACGTTTGAATTGCTTTGAATAGGAAACTAATAGAACGAAAATTTTATTTGTTGTGTAGTCTAAAAGTTCAATATTACGTTTGCGGAAGATATGCAACTGGGGTGTGCACAATGCCTATTAATATAGTCAGGGGTCTATAACTGATTAATTGTGGTTCTTCGACAAAGAGAGTGCTTCCAAAAATTCCACAAAATATTTCTTAGCTGTCACGCAATGTTACCTACCGATTGCAAACTATATATAAAAGCATTAATAATACCTGCAAACGCGTTTTGACACGTTTGAATTGCTTTGAATAGGAAACAAATAGAACGAAAATTGTATTTGTTGTGTAGTCTAAAAGTTCAATATTACGTTTGCGGAAGATATGCAACTGGGGTGTGCACAATGCCTATAAATATAGTCAGCGGTCTATAATTGATTAATTGTGGTTCTTCGACAAAGAGAGTGCTTCCAAAAGTGCACAAAATAATTCTTAGGTGTCACGCAATGTTACCTACCGATTGCAAACTATATATAAAAGCTTTAATAATACCTGAAAACACATTTTGACACGTTTGAATTGCTTTGAATAGGAAACAAATAGAACGAAAATTGTATTTGTTGTGTAGTCTAAAAGTTCAATATTACGTTTGCGGAAGATATGCAACTGGGGTGTGCACAATGCCTATAAATATAGTCAGCGGTCTATAATTGATTAATTGTGGTTCTTCGACAAAGAGAGTGCTTCCAAAAGTGCACAAAATAATTCTTAGGTGTCACGCAATGTTACCTACCGATTGCAAACTATATATAAAAGCTTTAATAATACCTGCAAACGCGTTTTGACACGTTTGAATTGCTTTGAATAGGAAACAAATAGAACGAAAATTGTATTTGTTGTGTAGTCTAAAAGTTCAATATTACGTTTGCGGAAGATATGCAACTGGGGTGTGCACAATGCCTATAAATATAGTCAGGGGTCTATAATTGATTAATTAAGGTTCTTCGACAAAGAGAGTGCTTCCAAAAGTGCACAAAATAATTCTTAGCTGTCACGCAATGTTACCTGCCGATTGCAAACTATATATAAAAGCTTTAATAATACCTGCAAACGCGTTTTGACACGTTTGAATTGCTTTGAATAGGAAACAAATAGAACGAACATTTTATTTGTTGTGTAGTCTAAAAGTTCAATATTACGTTTGCGGAAGATATGCAACTGGGGTGTGCACAATGCCTATAAATATAATCAGGGGTCTATAACTGATTAATTGAGGTTCTTCGACAAAGAGGGTGCTTCCAAAGGTGCACAAAATAATTCTTAGCTGTCACGCAATGTTACCTACCGATTGCAAACTATATATAAAAGCTTTAATAATACCTGCAAAAGCGTTTTGACACGTTTGAATTGCTTTGAATAGGAAACAAATAGAACGAAAATTTTATTTGTTGTGTAGTCTAAAAGTTCAATATTACGTTTGCGGAAGATATGCAACTGGGGTGTGCACAATGCCTATAAATATAGTCAACGGTCTATAAATGATTAATTGTGGTTCTTCGACAAAGAGAGTGCTTCCAAAAGTGCACAAAATAATTCTTAAGTGTCACGCAATGTTACCTACCGATGGCAAACTATATATAAAAGCTTTAATAATACCTGCAAACGCGTTTTGACACGTTTGAATTGCTTTGAATAGGAAACAAATAGAACGAAAATTTTATTTGTTGTGTAGTCTAAAAGTTCAATATTATGTTTGCGGAAGATATGCAACTGGGGTGTGCACAATGCCTATAAATATAGTCAACCGTCTATAATTGATTAATTGTGGTTCTTCGACAAAGAGAGTGCTTCCAAAAGTGCACAAAATAATTTTTAGATGTCACGCAATGTTACCTACCGATTGTAAACTATATATAAAAGCATTAATAATACCTGCAAACGCGTTTTGACACGTTTGAATTGCTTTGAATAGGAAACAAATAGAACGAAAATTGTATTTGTTTTGTAGTCTAAAAGTTCAATATTACGTTTGCGGAAGATATGCAAATGGGGTGTGCACAATGCCTATAAATATAGTCAGCGGTCTATAATTAATTAATTGTGGTTCTTCGACAAAGAGAGTGGTTCCAAAAGTGCACAAAATAATTCTTAGGTGTCACGCAATGTTACCTACCGATTGCAAACTATATATAAAAGCTTTAATAATACCTGCAAACGCGTTTTGACACGTTTGAATTGCTTTGAATAGGAAACAAATAAAACGAAAATTTTATTTGTTGTGTAGTCTAAAAGTTCAATATTACGTTTGCGGAAGATACGCAAATGGGGTGTGCACAATGCCTATAAATATAGTCAGCGGTCTATAATTGATTAATTGTGGTTCTTCGACAAAGAGAGTGCTTCCAAAAGTGCACAAAATAATTTTTAGCTGTCACGCAATGTTACCTACCGATTGCAAACTATATATAAAAGCTTTAATAATACCTGCAAACGCGTTTTGACACGTTTGAATTGCTTTGAATAGGAAACAAATAGAACGAAAATTTTATTTGTTGTGTAGTCTAAAAGTTCAATATTACGTTTGCGGAAGATATGCAAATGGGGTGTGCACAATGCCTATAAATATAGTCAGCGGTCTATAATTGATTAATTGTGGTTCTTCGACAAAGAGAGTGCTTCCAAAAGTGCACAAAATAATTTTTAGCTGTCACGCAATGTTACCTACCGATTGCAAACTATATATAAAAGCTTTAATAATACCTGCAAACGCGTTTTGACACGTTTGAATTGCTTTGAATAGGAAACAAATAGAACGAAAATTTTATTTGTTGTGTAGTCTAAAAGTTCAATATTACGTTTGCGGAAGATATGCAACTGGGGTGTGCACAATGCCTATAAATATAGTCAGCGGTCTATAATTGATTAATTGTGGTTCTTCGACAAAGAGAGTGCTTCCAAAAGTGCACAAAATAATTTTTAGCTGTCACGCAATGTTACCTACCGATTGCAAACTATATATAAAAGCTTTAATAATACCTGCAAACGCGTTTTGACACGTTAGAATTGCTTTGAATAGGAAACAAATACAACGAAAATTTTATTTGTTGTGTAGTCTAAAAGTTCAATATTACGTTTGCGAAAGATATGCAAATGGGGTGTGCACAATGCCTATAAATATAGTCAGCGGTCTATAATTGATTAATTGTGGTTCTTCGACAAAGAGAGTGGTTCCAAAAATGCACAAAATAATTTTTAGCTGTCACGCAATGTTACCTACCGATTGCAAACTATATATAAAAGCTTTAATAATACCTGCAAACGCGTTTTGACACGTTTGAATTGCTTTGGATAGGAAACAAATAGAACGAAAATTTTATTTGTTGTGTAGTCTAAAAGTTCAATATTACGTTTGCGGAAGATATGCAAATGGGGTGTGCACAATGCCTATAAATATAGTCAGCGGTCTATAATTGATTAATTGTGGTTCTTCGACAAAGAGAGTGCTTCCAAAAGTGCACAAAATAATTTTTAGCTGTCACGCAATGTTACCTACCGATTGCAAACTATATATAAAAGCTTTAATAATAACTGCAAACGCGTTTTGACACGTTTGAATTGCTTTGAATAGGAAACAAATAGAACGAAAATTTTGTTTGTTGTGTAGTCTAAAAGTTCAATATTACGTTTGCGGAAGATATGAAAATGGGGTGTGCACAATGCCTATAAATATAGTCAGCGGTCTATAATTGATTAATTGTGGTCCTTCGACAAAGAGAGTGCTTCCAAAAGTGCACAAAATAATTTTTAGCTGTCACGCAATGTTACCTACCGATTGCAAACTATATATAAAAGCTTTAATAATACCTGCAAACGCGTTTTCACACGTTTGAATTGCTTTGAATAGGAAACAAATAGAACGAAAATTTTATTTGTTGTGTAGTCTAAAAGTTCAATATTACGTTTGCGGAAGATATGCAAATGGGGTGTGCACAATGCCTATAAATATAGTCAGCGGTCTATAATTGATTAATTGTGGTCCTTCGACAAAGAGAGTGCTTCCAAAAGTGCACAAAATAATTCTTAGCTGTCACGCAATGTTACCTACCGATTGCAAACTATATATAAAAGCTTTAATAATACCTGCAAACGCGTTTTGACACGTTTGAATTGCTTTGAATAGGAAATAAATAGAACGAAAATTGTATTTGTTGTGTAGTCTAAAAGTTCAATATTACGTTTGCGGAAGATATGCAACTGGGGTGTGCACAATGCCTATAAATATAGTCAGCGGTCTATAATTGATTAATTGTGGTTCTTCGACAAAGAGGGTGCTTCCAAAAGTGCACAAAATAATTCTTAGCTGTCACGCAATGTTACCTACCGATGGCAAACTATATATAAAACCTTAATAATACCTGCAAACGCGTTTTGACACGTTTGAATTGCTTTGCATACGAAACAAATAGAACGAAAATTTTATTTTCTGTGTAGTCTAAAAGTTCAATATTACGTTTGCGGAAGATATGCAACTGGGGTGTGCACAATGCCTATAAATATAGTCAACGGTCTATAATTGATTAATTGTGGTTCTTCGACAAAGAGAGTGCTTCCAAAAGTGCACAAAATAATTTTTAGCTGTCACGCAATGTTACCTACCGATTGCAAACTATATATAAAAGCTTTAATAATACCTGCAAACGCGTTTTGACACGTTTGAATTGCTTTGAATAGGAAACAAATAGAACGAAAATGTTATTTGTTGTGTAGTCTAAAAGTTCAATATTACGTTTGCGGAAGATATGCAACTGGGGTGTGCACAATGCCTATAAATATAGTCAGCGGTCTATAATTGATTGATTGTGGTTCTTCGACAAAGAGAGTGCTTCCAAAAGTGCACAAAATAATTTTTAGCTGTCACGCAATGTTACCTACCGATTGCAAACTAAATATAAAAGCTTTAATAATACCTGCAAACGCGTTTTGACACGTTTGAATTGCTTTGAATAGGAAACAAATACAACGAAAATTGTATTTGTTGTGTAGTCTAAAAGTTCAATATTACGTTTGCGGAAGATATGCAACTGGGGTGTGCACAATGCCTATAAATATAGTCAGCGGTCTATGATTGATTAATTATGGTTCTTCGACAAAGAGAGTGCTTCCAAAAGTGCACAAAATAATTCTTAGGTGTCACGCAATGTTACCTACCGATTGCAAACTATATATAAAAGCTTTAATAATACCTGCAATCGCGTTTTGACACGTTTGAATTGCTTTGAATAGGAAACAAATAGAACGAAAATTTTATTTGTTGTGTAGTCTAAAAGTTCAATATTACGTTTGCGGAAGATATGCAACTGGGGTGTGCACAATGCCTATAAATATAGTCAGCGGTCTATAATTGATTGATTGTGGTTCTTCGACAAAGAGAGTGCTTCCAAAAGTGCACAAAATAATTTTTAGCTGTCACGCAATGTTACCTACCGATTGCAAACTAAATATAAAAGCTTTAATAATACCTGCAAACGCGTTTTGACACGTTTGAATTGCTTTGAATAGGAAACAAATACAACGAAAATTGTATTTGTTGTGTAGTCTAAAAGTTCAATATTACGTTTGCGGAAGATATGCAACTGGGGTGTGCACAATGCCTATAAATATAGTCAGCGGTCTATAATTGATTAATTGTGGTTCTTCGACAAAGAGAGTGCTTCCAAAAGTGCACAAAATAATTCTTAGGTGTCACGCAATGTTACCTACCGATTGCAAACTATATATAAAAGCTTTAATAATACCTGCAATCGCGTTTTGACACGTTTGAATTGCTTTGAATAGGAAACAAATAAAACGAAAATTTTATTTGTTGTGTAGTCTAAAAGTTCAATATTACGTTGCGGAAGATATGCAACTGGGGTGTGCACAATGCCTATAAATATAGTCAGGGTCTATAACTGATTAATTGTGGTTCTTCGACAAAGAGAGTGCTTCCAAGGTGCACAAAATAATTCTTAATTGTCACGCAATGTTACCTACCGATTGCAAACTATATATAAAAGCTTTAATAATACCTGCAAACGCGTTTTGACACGTTTGAATTGCTTTGAATAGGAAACAACTAGAACGAAATTTTTATTTGTTGTGTAGTCTAAGAGTTCAATATTACGTTTGCGGTAGATATGCAACTGGGGTTTGCACAATGCCTATAAATATAGTCAGGGGTCTATAACTGATTAAATGTGGTTCTTCGACAAAGATAGTGCTTCCAAAGGTGCACAAAATAATTCTTAATTGTCACGCAATGTTACCTACCGATTGCAAACTATATATAAAAGCTTTAATAATACCTGCAAACGCGTTTTGACACGTTTGAATTGCTTTGAATAGGAAACAAATAGAACGAAAATTTTATTTGTTGTGTAGTCTAAAAGTTCAATATTACGATTGCGGAAGATATGCAACTGGGGTGTGCACAATGCCTATAAATATAGTCAGCGGTCTATAATTGATTAATTGTGGTTCTTCGACAAAGAGAGTGCTTCCAAAAGTGCACAAAATAATTTTTAGCTGTCACGCAATGTTACCTACCGATTGCAAACTATATATAAAAGCTTTAATAATACCTGCAAACGCGTTTTGACACGTTTGAATTGCTTTGAATAGGAAACAAATAGAACGAAAATTTTATTTGTTGTGTAGTCTAAAAGTTCAATATTACGTTTGCGGAAGATATGCAACTGGGGTGTGCACAATGCCTATAAATATAGTCAGCGGTCTATAATTGATTATTTGTGGTTCTTCGACAAAGAGAGTGCTTCCAAAAGTGCACAAAATAATTTTTAGCTGTCACGCAATGTTACCTACCGATTGCAAACTAAATATAAAAGCTTTAATAATACCTGCAAACGCGTTTTGACACGTTTGAATTGCTTTGAATAGGAAACAAATACAACGAAAATTGTATTTGTTGTGTAGTCTAAAAGTTCAATATTACGTTTGCGGAAGATATGCAACTGGGGTGTGCACAATGCCTATAAATATAGTCAGCGGTCTATAATTGATTAATTATGGTTCTTCGACAAAGAGAGTGCTTCCAAAAGTGCACCGAATAATTTTTAGCTGTCACGCAATGTTACCTACCGATTGCAAACTATATATAAAAGCTTTAATAATACCTGCAATCGCGTTTTGACACGTTTGAATTGCTTTGAATAGGAAACAAATAGAACGAAAATTTTATTTGTTGTGTAGTCTAAAAGTTCAATTTTACGTTTGCGGAAGATATGCAACTGGGGTGTGCACAATGCCTATAAATATTGTCAGGGGTCTATAACTGATTAATTGTGGTTCTTCGACAAAGAGAGTGCTTCCAAAGGTGCACAAAATAATTCTTAATTGTCACGCAATGTTACCTACCGATTGCAAACTATATATAAAAGCTTTAATAATACCTGCAAACGCGTTTTGACACGTTTGAATTGCTTTGAATAGGAAACAAATAGAACGAAAATTTTATTTGTTGTGTAGTCTAAGAGTTCAATATTACGTTTGCGGAAGATATGCAACTGGGGTTTGCACAATGCCTATAAATATAGTCAGGGGTCTATAACTGATTAAATGTGGTTCTTCGACAAAGATAGTGCTTCCAAAGGTGCACAAAATAATTCTTAATTGTCACGCAATGTTACCTACCGATTGCAAACTATATATAAAAGCTTTAATAATACCTGCAAACGCGTTTTGACACGTTTGAATTGCTTTGAATAGGAAACAAATAGAACGAAAATTTTATTTGTTGTGTAGTCTAAAAGTTCAATATTACGTTTGCGGAAGATATGCAACTGGGGTGTGCACAATGCCTATAAATATAGTCAGCGGTCTATAATTGATTAATTGTGGTTCTTCGACAAAGAGAGTGCTTCCAAAAGTGCACAAAATAATTCTTACCTGTCACGCAATGTTACCTACCGATTGCAAACTATATATAAAAGCTTTAATAATACCTGCAAACGCGTTTTGACACGTTTCAATCGCTTTGAATAGGAAACAAATTCAACGAAAATTTTATTTGTTGTGTAGTCTAAAAGTTCAATATTACGTTTGCGGAAGATATGCAACTGGGGTGTGCACAATGCCTATAAATATAGTCAGCGGTCTATAATTGATTAATTATATTTCTTCGACAAAGAGAGTGCTTCCAAAAATTCCACAAAATAATTCTTAGCTGTCACGCAATGTTACCTACCGATTGCAAACTATATATAAAAGCATTAATAATACCTGCAAACGCGTTTTGACACGTTTGAATTGCTTTGAATAGGAAACAAATAGAACGAAAATTGTATTTGTTGTGTAGTCTAAAAGTTTGCGGAAGATATGCAACTGGGGTGTGCACAATGCCTATAAATATAGTCAGCGGTCTATAATTGATTAATTGTGGTTCTTCGACAAAGAGAGTGCTTTCAAAAGTGCACAAAATAATTCTTAGGTGTCACGCAATGTTACCTACCGATTGCAAACTATATATAAAAGCTTTAATAGTACCTGCAAACGCGTTTTGACACTTTTGAATTGCTTTGAATAGGAAACAAATAGAACGAAAATTTTATTTGTTGTGTAGTCTAAAAGTTCAATATTACGTTTGCGGAAGATATGCAACTGGGGTGTGCACAATGCCTATAAATATAGTCAGGGGTCTATAATTGATTAATTGTGGTTCTTCGACAAAGAGAGTGCTTCCAAAAGTGCACAAAATAATTCTTAAGTGTCACGCAATGTTACCTATCGATTGCAAACTATATATAAAAGCTTTAATAATACCTGCAAACGCGTTTTGACACGTTTGAATTGCTTTGAATAGGAAACAAATAGAACGACAATTTTATTTGTTGTGTAGTCTAAAAGTTCAATATTACGTTTGCGGAAGATATGCAACTGGGGTGTGCACAATGCCTATAAATATAGTCAGCGGTCTATAATATTGATTAATTATGGTTCTTCAACAAAGAGAGTGCTTCCAAAAGTGCACAAAATAATTCTTAGGTGTCACGCAATGTTACCTACCGATTGCAAACTATATATAAAAGCTTTAATAATACCTGCAAACGCGTTTTGGCACGTTTGAATTGCTTTGAATAGGAAACAAATAGAACGAAAATTTTATTTGTTGTGTAGTCTAAAAGTTTGCGGAAGATATGCAACTGGGGTGTGCACAATGCCTATAAATATAGTCAGTGGTTCTTCGTCAAAGAGAGTGCTTCCAAAGGTGCACAAAATAATTCTTAATTGTCACGCAATGTTACCTGCCGATTGCAAACTATATATAAAAGCTTTAATAATACCTGCAAACGCGTTTTGACACGTTTGAATTGCTTTGAATAGGAAACAAATAGAACGAAAATTTTATTTGTTGTGTAGTCTAAGAGTTCAATATTACGTTTGCGGAAGATATGCAACTGGCGATTGCACAATGCCTATAAATATAGTCAGGGGTCTATAACTGATTAAATGTGGTTCTTCGACAAAGAGAGTGCTTCCAAAGGTGCACAAAATAATTCTTAATTGTCACGCAATGTTACCTACCGATTGCAAACTATATATAAAAGCTTTAATAATACCTGCAAACGCGTTTTGACGCGTTTGAATTGCTTTGAATAGGAAGCAAATAGAACGAAAATTTTATTTGTTGTGTAGTCTAAAAGTTCAATATTACGTTTGCGGAAGATATGCAACTGGGGTGTGCACAATGCCTATAAATATAGTCAACGGTCTATAATTGATTAATTGTGGTTCTTCTACAAAGAGAGTGCTTCCAAAAGTGCACAAAATAATTCTTAGCTGTCACGCAATGTTACCTACCGATTGCAAACTATATATAAAAGCATTAATAATACCTGCAAACGCGTTTTGACACGTTTGAATTGCTTTGAATAGGAAACAAATAGAACGAAAATTTTATTTGTTGTGTAGTCTAAAAGTTCAATATTACGTTTGCGGAAGATATGCAACTGGGGTGTGCACAATGCCTATAAATATAGTCAGGGGTCTATAATTGATTAATTGTGGTTCTTCGACAAAGAGAGTGCTTCCAAAAGTGCACAAAATAATTCTTAGGTGTCACGCAATGTTACCTACCGATTGCAAACTATATATAAAAGCTTTAATAATACCTGCAAACACATTTTGACACGTTTGAATTGCTTTGAATAGGAAACAAATAGAACGAAAATTGTATTTGTTGTGTAGTCTAAAAGTTCAATATTACGTTTGCGGAAGATATGCAACTGGGGTGTGCACAATGCCTATAAATATAGTCAGGGGTCTATAATTGATTAATTGTGGTTCTTCGACAAAGAGAGTGCTTCCAAAAGTGCACAAAATAATTCTTAGGTGTCACGCAATGTTACCTACCGATTGCAAACTATATATAAAAGCTTTAATATAACCTGCAAACGCGTTTTGACACGTTTGAATTGCTTTGAATAGGAAACAAATAGAACGAAAATTTTATTTGTTGTGTAGTCTAAAAGTTCAATATTACGTTTGCGGAAGATATGCAACTGGGGTGTGCACAATGCCTATAAATATAGTCAGCGATCTATAATTGATTAATTATGGTGCTTCGACAAAGAGAGTGCTTCCAAAAGTGCACAAAATAATTCTTAGGTGTCACGCAATGTTACCTACCGATTGCAAACTATATATAAAAGCTTTAATAATACCTGCAATCGCGTTTTGACACGTTTGAATTGCTTTGAATAGGAAACAAATAGAACGAAAATTTTATTTGTTGTGTAGTCTAAAAGTTCAATATTACGTTTGCGGAAGATATGCAACTGGGGTGTGCACAATGCCTATAAATATAGTCAACGGTCTATAATTGATTAATTGTGGTTCTTCTACAAAGAGAGTGCTTCCAAAAGTGCACAAAATAATTCTTAGCTGTCACGCAATGTTACCTACCGATTGCAAACTATATATAAAAGCATTAATAATACCTGCAAACGCGTTTTGACACGTTTGAATTGCTTTGAATAGGAAACAAATAGAACGAAAATTTTATTTGTTGTGTAGTCTAAAAGTTCAATATTACGTTTGCGGAAGATATGCAACTGGGGTGTGCACAATGCCTATAAATATAGTCAGGGGTCTATAATTGATTAATTGTGGTTCTTCGACAAAGAGAGTGCTTCCAAAAGTGCACAAAATAATTCTTAGGTGTCACGCAATGTTACCTACCGATTGCAAACTATATATAAAAGCTTTAATAATACCTGCAAACACATTTTGACACGTTTGAATTGCTTTGAATAGGAAACAAATAGAACGAAAATTGTATTTGTTGTGTAGTCTAAAAGTTCAATATTACGTTTGCGGAAGATATGCAACTGGGGTGTGCACAATGCCTATAAATATAGTCAGGGGTCTATAATTGATTAATTGTGGTTCTTCGACAAAGAGAGTGCTCCCAAAAGTGCACAAAATAATTCTTAGGTGTCACGCAATGTTACCTACCGATTGCAAACTATATATAAAAGCTTTAATATAACCTGCAAACGCGTTTTGACACGTTTGAATTGCTTTGAATAGGAAACAAATAGAACGAAAATTTTATTTGTTGTGTAGTCTAAAAGTTCAATATTACGTTTGCGGAAGATATGCAACTGGGGTGTGCACAATGCCTATAAATATAGTCAGCGATCTATAATTGATTAATTATGGTGCTTCGACAAAGAGAGTGCTTCCAAAAGTGCACAAAATAATTCTTAGGTGTCACGCAATGTTACCTACCGATTGCAAACTATATATAAAAGCTTTAATAATACCTGCAATCGCGTTTTGACACGTTTGAATTGCTTTGAATAGGAAACAAATAGAACGAAAATTTTATTTGTTGTGTAGTCTAAAAGTTCAATATTACGTTTGCGGAAGATATGCAACTGGGGTTTGCACAATGCCTATAAATATAGTCAGGGGTCTATAACTGATTAAATGTGGTTCTTCGACAAAGAGAGTGCTTCCAAAGGTGCACAAAATAATTCTTAATTGTCACGCAATGTTACCTACCGATTGCAAACTATATATAAAAGCTTTAATAATACCTGCAAACGCGTTTTGACGCGTTTGAATTGCTTTGAATAGGAAACAAATAGAACGAAAATTTTATTTGTTGTGTAGTCTAAAAGTTCAATATTACGTTTGCGGAAGATATGCAACTGGGGTGTGCACAATGCCTATAAATATAGTCAACGGTCTATAATTGATTAATTGTGGTTCTTCTACAAAGAGAGTGCTTCCAAAAGTGCACAAAATAATTCTTAGCTGTCACGCAATGTTACCTACCGATTGCAAACTATATATAAAAGCATTAATAATACCTGCAAACGCGTTTTGACACGTTTGAATTGCTTTGAATAGGAAACAAATAGAACGAAAATTTTATTTGTTGTGTAGTCTAAAAGTTCAATATTACGTTTGTGGAAGATATGCAACTGGGGTGTGCACAATGCCTATAAATATAGTCAACGGCCTATAATTGATTAATTGTGGTTCTTCGACAAAGAAAGTGCTTCCAAAAGTGCACAAAATAATTCTTAGGTGTCACGCAATGTTACCTACCGATTGCAAACTATATATAAAAGCTTTAATAATACCTGCAAACACATTTTGACACGTTTGAATTGCTTTGAATAGGAAACAAATAGAACGAAAATTTTATTTGTTGTGTAGTCTAAAAGTTCAATATTACGTTTGCGGAAGATATGCAACTGGGGTGTGCACAATGCCTATAAATATAGTCAGGGGTCTATAATTGATTAATTGTGGTTCTTCGACAAAGAGAGTGCTTCCAAAAGTGCACAAAATAATTCTTAGGTGTCACGCAATGTTACCTACCGATTGCAAACTATATATAAAAGCTTTAATATAACCTGCAAACGCGTTTTGACACTTTTGAATTGCTTTGAATAGGAAACAAATAGAACGAAAATTTTATTTGTTGTGTAGTCTAAAAGTTCAATATCACGTTTGCGGAAGATATGCAACTGGGGTGTGCACAATGCCTATAAATATAGTCAGCGGTCTATAATTGATTAATTGTGGTTCTTCGACAAAGAGAGTGCTTCCAAAAGTGCACAAAATAATTCTTAGGTGTCACGCAATGTTACCTACCGATTGCAAACTATATATAAAAGCTTTAATAATACCTGCAAACACATTTTGACACGTTTGAATTGCTTTGAATAGGAAACAAATAGAACGAAAATTGTATTTGTTGTGTAGTCTAAAAGTTCAATATTACGTTTGCGGAAGATATGCAACTGGGGTGTGCACAATGCCTATAAATATAGTCAGCGGTCTATAATTGATTAATTGTGGTTCTTCGACAAAGAGAGTGCTTCCAAAAGTGCACAAAATAATTCTTAGGTGTCACGCAATGTTACCTACCGATTGCAAACTATATATAAAAGCTTTAATAATACCTGCAAACACATTTTGACACGTTTGAATTGCTTTGAATAGGAAACAAATAGAACGAAAATTTTATTTGTTGTGTAGTCTAAAAGTTCAATATTACGTTTGCGGAAGATATGCAACTGGGGTGTGCACAATGCCTATAAATATAGTCAGCGATCTATACTTGATTAATTATGGTGCTTCGACAAAGAGAGTGCTTCCAAAAGTGCACAAAATAGTTCTTAGGTGTCACGCAATGTTACCTACCGATTGCAAACTATATATAAAAGCTTTAATAATACCTGCAATCGCGTTTTGACACGTTTGAATTGCTTTGAATAGGAAACAAATAGAACGAAAATTTTATTTGTTGTGTAGTCTAAAAGTTCAATATTACGTTTGCGGAAGATATGCAACTGGGGTGTGCACAATGCCTATAAATATAGTCAGGGGTCTATAACTGATTAATTGTGGTTCTTCGACAAAGAGAGTGCTTCCAAAGGTGCACAAAATAATTCTTAGGTGTCACGCAATGTTACCTACCGATTGCAAACTATATATAAAAGCTTTAATAATACCTGCAAACACATTTTGACACGTTTTAATTGCTTTGAATAGGAAACAAATAGAACGAAAATTGTATTTGTTGTGTAGTCTAAAAGTTCAATATTACGTTTGCGGAAGATATGCAACTGGGGTGTGCACAATGCCTATAAATATAGTCAGCGGTCTATAATTGATTAATTGTGGTTCTTCGACAAAGAGAGTGCTTCCAAAAGTGCACAAAATAATTCTTAGGTGTCACGCAATGTTACCTACCGATTGCAAACTATATATAAAAGCATTAATAATACCTGCAAACGCGTTTTGACACGTTTGAATTGCTTTGAATAGGAAACAAATAGAACGAAAATTTTATTTGTTGTGTAGTCTAAGAGTTCAATATTACGTTTGCGGAAGATATGCAACTGGGGTTTGCACAATGCCTATAAATATAGTCAGGGGTCTATAACTGATTAAATGTGGTTCTTCGACAAAGAGAGTGCTTCCAAAGGTGCACAAAATAATTCTTAATTGTCACGCAATGTTACCTACCGATTGCAAACTATATATAAAAGCTTTAATAATACCTGCAAACGCGTTTTGACGCGTTTGAATTGCTTTGAATAGGAAACAAATAGAACGAAAATTTTATTTGTTGTGTAGTCTAAAAGTTCAATATTACGTTTGCGGAAGATATGCAACTGGGGTGTGCACAATGCCTATAAATATAGTCAACGGTCTATAATTGATTAATTGTGGTTCTTCTACAAAGAGAGTGCTTCCAAAAGTGCACAAAATAATTCTTAGCTGTCACGCAATGTTACCTACCGATTGCAAACTATATATAAAAGCATTAATAATACCTGCAAACGCGTTTTGACACGTTTGAATTGCTTTGAATAGGAAACAAATAGAACGAAAATTTTATTTGTTGTGTAGTCTAAAAGTTCAATATTACGTTTGCGGAAGATATGCAACTGGGGTGTGCACAATGCCTATAAATATAGTCAACGGCCTATAATTGATTAATTGTGGTTCTTCGACAAAGAAAGTGCTTCCAAAAGTGCACAAAATAATTCTTAGGTGTCACGCAATGTTACCTACCGATTGCAAACTATATATAAAAGCTTTAATATAACCTGCAAACGCGTTTTGACGCGTTTGAATTGCTTTGAATAGGAAACAAATAGAACGAAAATTTTATTTGTTGTGTAGTCTAAAAGTTCAATATTACGTTTGCGGAAGATATGCAACTGGGGTTTGCACAATGCCTATAAATATAGTCAGGGGTCTATAACTGATTAAATGTGGTTCTTCGACAAAGAGAGTGCTTCCAAAGGTGCACAAAATAATTCTTAATTGTCACGCAATGTTACCTACCGATTGCAAACTATATATAAAAGCTTTAATAATACCTGCAAACGCGTTTTGACGCGTTTGAATTGCTTTGAATAGGAAACAAATAGAACGAAAATTTTATTTGTTGTGTAGTCTAAAAGTTCAATATTACGTTTGCGGAAGATATGCAACTGGGGTGTGCACAATGCCTATAAATATAGTCAACGGTCTATAATTGATTAATTGTGGTTCTTCTACAAAGAGAGTGCTTCCAAAAGTGCACAAAATAATTCTTAGGTGTCACGCAATGTTACCTACCGATTGCAAACTATATATAAAAGCTTTAATAATACCTGCAAACGCGTTTTGACGCGTTTGAATTGCTTTGAATAGGAAACAAATAGAACGAAAATTTTATTTGTTGTGTAGTCTAAAAGTTCAATATTACGTTTGCGGAAGATATGCAACTGGGGTGTGCACAATGCCTATAAATATAGTCAACGGTCTATAATTGATTAATTGTGGTTCTTCTACAAAGAGAGTGCTTCCAAAAGTGCACAAAATAATTCTTAGCTGTCACGCAATGTTACCTACCGATTGCAAACTATATATAAAAGCATTAATAATACCTGCAAACGCGTTTTGACACGTTTGAATTGCTTTGAATAGGAAACAAATAGAACGAAAATTTTATTTGTTGTGTAGTCTAAAAGTTCAATATTACGTTTGCGGAAGATATGCAACTGGGGTGTGCACAATGCCTATAAATATAGTCAACGGCCTATAATTGATTAATTGTGGTTCTTCGACAAAGAAAGTGCTTCCAAAAGTGCACAAAATAATTCTTAGGTGTCACGCAATGTTACCTACCGATTGCAAACTATATATAAAAGCTTTAATATAACCTGCAAACGCGTTTTGACGCGTTTGAATTGCTTTGAATAGGAAACAAATAGAACGAAAATTTTATTTGTTGTGTAGTCTAAAAGTTCAATATTACGTTTGCGGAAGATATGCAACTGGGGTTTGCACAATGCCTATAAATATAGTCAGGGGTCTATAACTGATTAAATGTGGTTCTTCGACAAAGAGAGTGCTTCCAAAGGTGCACAAAATAATTCTTAATTGTCACGCAATGTTACCTACCGATTGCAAACTATATATAAAAGCTTTAATAATACCTGCAAACGCGTTTTGACGCGTTTGAATTGCTTTGAATAGGAAACAAATAGAACGAAAATTTTATTTGTTGTGTAGTCTAAAAGTTCAATATTACGTTTGCGGAAGATATGCAACTGGGGTGTGCACAATGCCTATAAATATAGTCAACGGTCTATAATTGATTAATTGTGGTTCTTCTACAAAGAGAGTGCTTCCAAAAGTGCACAAAATAATTCTTAGCTGTCACGCAATGTTACCTACCGATTGCAAACTATATATAAAAGCATTAATAATACCTGCAAACGCGTTTTGACACGTTTGAATTGCTTTGAATAGGAAACAAATAGAACGAAAATTTTATTTGTTGTGTAGTCTAAAAGTTCAATATTACGTTTGTGGAAGATATGCAACTGGGGTGTGCACAATGCCTATAAATATAGTCAACGGCCTATAATTGATTAATTGTGGTTCTTCTACAAAGAGAGTGCTTCCAAAAGTGCACAAAATAATTCTTAGCTGTCACGCAATGTTACCTACCGATTGCAAACTATATATAAAAGCATTAATAATACCTGCAAACGCGTTTTGACACGTTTGAATTGCTTTGAATAGGAAACAAATAGAACGAAAATTTTATTTGTTGTGTAGTCTAAGAGTTCAATATTACGTTTGCGGAAGATATGCAACTGGGGTTTGCACAATGCCTATAAATATAGTCAGGGGTCTATAACTGATTAAATGTGGTTCTTCGACAAAGAGAGTGCTTCCAAAGGTGCACAAAATAATTCTTAATTGTCACGCAATGTTACCTACCGATTGCAAACTATATATAAAAGCTTTAATAATACCTGCAAACGCGTTTTGACGCGTTTGAATTGCTTTGAATAGGAAACAAATAGAACGAAAATTTTATTTGTTGTGTAGTCTAAAAGTTCAATATTACGTTTGCGGAAGATATGCAACTGGGGTGTGCACAATGCCTATAAATATAGTCAACGGTCTATAATTGATTAATTGTGGTTCTTCTACAAAGAGAGTGCTTCCAAAAGTGCACAAAATAATTCTTAGCTGTCACGCAATGTTACCTACCGATTGCAAACTATATATAAAAGCATTAATAATACCTGCAAACGCGTTTTGACACGTTTGAATTGCTTTGAATAGGAAACAAATAGAACGAAAATTTTATTTGTTGTGTAGTCTAAAAGTTCAATATTACGTTTGCGGAAGATATGCAACTGGGGTGTGCACAATGCCTATAAATATAGTCAACGGCCTATAATTGATTAATTGTGGTTCTTCGACAAAGAAAGTGCTTCCAAAAGTGCACAAAATAATTCTTAGGTGTCACGCAATGTTACCTACCGATTGCAAACTATATATAAAAGCTTTAATATAACCTGCAAACGCGTTTTGACGCGTTTGAATTGCTTTGAATAGGAAACAAATAGAACGAAAATTTTATTTGTTGTGTAGTCTAAAAGTTCAATATTACGTTTGCGGAAGATATGCAACTGGGGTTTGCACAATGCCTATAAATATAGTCAGGGGTCTATAACTGATTAAATGTGGTTCTTCGACAAAGAGAGTGCTTCCAAAGGTGCACAAAATAATTCTTAATTGTCACGCAATGTTACCTACCGATTGCAAACTATATATAAAAGCTTTAATAATACCTGCAAACGCGTTTTGACGCGTTTGAATTGCTTTGAATAGGAAACAAATAGAACGAAAATTTTATTTGTTGTGTAGTCTAAAAGTTCAATATTACGTTTGCGGAAGATATGCAACTGGGGTGTGCACAATGCCTATAAATATAGTCAACGGTCTATAATTGATTAATTGTGGTTCTTCTACAAAGAGAGTGCTTCCAAAAGTGCACAAAATAATTCTTAGCTGTCACGCAATGTTACCTACCGATTGCAAACTATATATAAAAGCATTAATAATACCTGCAAACGCGTTTTGACACGTTTGAATTGCTTTGAATAGGAAACAAATAGAACGAAAATTTTATTTGTTGTGTAGTCTAAAAGTTCAATATTACGTTTGCGGAAGATATGCAACTGGGGTTTGCACAATGCCTATAAATATAGTCAGGGGTCTATAACTGATTAAATGTGGTTCTTCGACAAAGAGAGTGCTTCCAAAGGTGCACAAAATAATTCTTAATTGTCACGCAATGTTACCTACCGATTGCAAACTATATATAAAAGCTTTAATATAACCTGCAAACGCGTTTTGACGCGTTTGAATTGCTTTGAATAGGAAACAAATAGAACGAAAATTTTATTTGTTGTGTAGTCTAAAAGTTCAATATTACGTTTGCGGAAGATATGCAACTGGGGTGTGCACAATGCCTATAAATATAGTCAACGGTCTATAATTGATTAATTGTGGTTCTTCTACAAAGAGAGTGCTTCCAAAAGTGCACAAAATAATTCTTAGCTGTCACGCAATGTTACCTACCGATTGCAAACTATATATAAAAGCATTAATAATACCTGCAAACGCGTTTTGACACGTTTGAATTGCTTTGAATAGGAAACAAATAGAACGAAAATTTTATTTGTTGTGTAGTCTAAAAGTTCA
The DNA here is from genome assembly GCA_940337035.1 of Agriotes lineatus. Taxonomy (NCBI): domain Eukaryota; kingdom Metazoa; phylum Arthropoda; class Insecta; order Coleoptera; family Elateridae; genus Agriotes; species Agriotes lineatus. The sequence goes on from CALNHX010001570.1 coordinate 202,157, forward strand.
ATATTACGTTTGTGGAAGATATGCAACTGGGGTGTGCACAATGCCTATAAATATAGTCAACGGCCTATAATTGATTAATTGTGGTTCTTCGACAAAGAAAGTGCTTCCAAAAGTGCACAAAATAATTCTTAGGTGTCACGCAATGTTACCTACCGATTGCAAACTATATATAAAAGCTTTAATAATACCTGCAAACGCGTTTTGACGCGTTTGAATTGCTTTGAATAGGAAACAAATCGAACGAAAATTTTATTTGTTGTGTAGTCTAAAAGTTCAATATTACGTTTGCGGAAGATATGCAACTGGGGTTTGCACAATGCCTATAAATATAGTCAGGGGTCTATAACTGATTAAATGTGGTTCTTCGACAAAGAGAGTGCTTCCAAAGGTGCACAAAATAATTCTTAATTGTCACGCAATGTTACCTACCGATTGCAAACTATATATAAAAGCTTTAATATAACCTGCAAACGCGTTTTGACGCGTTTGAATTGCTTTGAATAGGAAACAAATAGAACGAAAATTTTATTTGTTGTGTAGTCTAAAAGTTCAATATTACGTTTGCGGAAGATATGCAACTGGGGTGTGCACAATGCCTATAAATATAGTCAACGGTCTATAATTGATTAATTGTGGTTCTTCGACAAAGAAAGTGCTTCCAAAAGTGCACAAAATAATTCTTAGGTGTCACGCAATGTTACCTACCGATTGCAAACTATATATAAAAGCTTTAATAATACCTGCAAACGCGTTTTGACGCGTATGAATTGCTTTGAATAGGAAACAAATAGAACGAAAATTTTATTTGTTGTGTAGTCTAAAAGTTCAATATTACGTTTGCGGAAGATATGCAACTGGGGTTTGCACAATGCCTATAAATATAGTCAGGGGTCTATAACTGATTAAATGTGGTTCTTCGACAAAGAGAGTGCTTCCAAAGGTGCACAAAATAATTCTTAATTGTCACGCAATGTTACCTACCGATTGCAAACTATATATAAAAGCTTTAATAATACCTGCAAACGCGTTTTGACGCGTTTGAATTGCTTTGAATAGGAAACAAATAGAACGAAAATTTTATTTGTTGTGTAGTCTAAAAGTTCAATATTACGTTTGCGGAAGATATGCAACTGGGGTTTGCACAATGCCTATAAATATAGTCAGGGGTCTATAACTGATTAAATGTGGTTCTTCGACAAAGAGAGTGCTTCCAAAGGTGCACAAAATAATTCTTAATTGTCACGCAATGTTACCTACCGATTGCAAACTATATATAAAAGCTTTAATATAACCTGCAAACGCGTTTTGACGCGTTTGAATTGCTTTGAATAGGAAACAAATAGAACGAAAATTTTATTTGTTGTGTAGTCTAAAAGTTCAATATTACGTTTGCGGAAGATATGCAACTGGGGTGTGCACAATGCCTATAAATATAGTCAACGGTCTATAATTGATTAATTGTGGTTCTTCGACAAAGAAAGTGCTTCCAAAAGTGCACAAAATAATTCTTAGGTGTCACGCAATGTTACCTACCGATTGCAAACTATATATAAAAGCTTTAATAATACCTGCAAACGCGTTTTGACGCGTTTGAATTGCTTTGAATAGGAAACAAATAGAACGAAAATTTTATTTGTTGTGCAGTCTAAAAGTTCAATATTACGTTTGCGGAAGATATGCAACTGGGGTTTGCACAATGCCTATAAATATAGTCAACGGTCTATAATTGATTAAATGTGGTTCTTCGACAAAGAGAGTGCTTCCAAAGGTGCACAAAATAATTCTTAATTGTCACGCAATGTTACCTACCGATTGCAAACTATATATAAAAGCTTTAATAATACCTGCAAACGCGTTTTGACGCGTTTGAATTGCTTTGAATAGGAAACAAATAGAACGAAAATTTTATTTGTTGTGTAGTCTAAAAGTTCAATATTACGTTTGCGGAAGATATGCAACTGGGGTTTGCACAATGCCTATAAATATAGTCAGGGGTCTATAACTGATTAAATGTGGTTCTTCGACAAAGAGAGTGCTTCCAAAGGTGCACAAAATAATTCTTAATTGTCACGCAATGTTACCTACCGATTGCAAACTATATATAAAAGCTTTAATATAACCTGCAAACGCGTTTTGACGCGTTTGAATTGCTTTGAATAGGAAACAAATAGAACGAAAATTTTATTTGTTGTGTAGTCTAAAAGTTCAATATTACGTTTGCGGAAGATATGCAACTGGGGTGTGCACAATGCCTATAAATATAGTCAACGGTCTATAATTGATTAATTGTGGTTCTTCTACAAAGAGAGTGCTTCCAAAAGTGCACAAAATAATTCTTAGCTGTCACGCAATGTTACCTACCGATTGCAAACTATATATAAAAGCATTAATAATACCTGCAAACGCGTTTTGACACGTTTGAATTGCTTTGAATAGGAAACAAATAGAACGAAAATTTTATTTGTTGTGTAGTCTAAAAGTTCAATATTACGTTTGTGGAAGATATGCAACTGGGGTGTGCACAATGCCTATAAATATAGTCAACGGCCTATAATTGATTAATTGTGGTTCTTCGACAAAGAAAGTGCTTCCAAAAGTGCACAAAATAATTCTTAGGTGTCACGCAATGTTACCTACCGATTGCAAACTATATATAAAAGCTTTAATAATACCTGCAAACACATTTTGACACGTTTGAATTGCTTTGAATAGGAAACAAATAGAACGAAAATTTTATTTGTTGTGTAGTCTAAAAGTTCAATATTACGTTTGCGGAAGATATGCAACTGGGGTTTGCACAATGCCTATAAATATAGTCAACGGTCTATAATTGATTAAATGTGGTTCTTCGACAAAGAGAGTGCTTCCAAAGGTGCACAAAATAATTCTTAATTGTCACGCAATGTTACCTACCGATTGCAAACTATATATAAAAGCTTTAATAATACCTGCAAACGCGTTTTGACGCGTTTGAATTGCTTTGAATAGGAAACAAATAGAACGAAAATTTTATTTGTTGTGTAGTCTAAAAGTTCAATATTACGTTTGCGGAAGATATGCAACTGGGGTTTGCACAATGCCTATAAATATAGTCAGGGGTCTATAACTGATTAAATGTGGTTCTTCGACAAAGAGAGTGCTTCCAAAGGTGCACAAAATAATTCTTAATTGTCACGCAATGTTACCTACCGATTGCAAACTATATATAAAAGCTTTAATATAACCTGCAAACGCGTTTTGACGCGTTTGAATTGCTTTGAATAGGAAACAAATAGAACGAAAATTTTATTTGTTGTGTAGTCTAAAAGTTCAATATTACGTTTGCGGAAGATATGCAACTGGGGTGTGCACAATGCCTATAAATATAGTCAACGGTCTATAATTGATTAATTGTGGTTCTTCTACAAAGAGAGTGCTTCCAAAAGTGCACAAAATAATTCTTAGCTGTCACGCAATGTTACCTACCGATTGCAAACTATATATAAAAGCATTAATAATACCTGCAAACGCGTTTTGACACGTTTGAATTGCTTTGAATAGGAAACAAATAGAACGAAAATTTTATTTGTTGTGTAGTCTAAAAGTTCAATATTACGTTTGTGGAAGATATGCAACTGGGGTGTGCACAATGCCTATAAATATAGTCAACGGCCTATAATTGATTAATTGTGGTTCTTCGACAAAGAAAGTGCTTCCAAAAGTGCACAAAATAATTCTTAGGTGTCACGCAATGTTACCTACCGATTGCAAACTATATATAAAAGCTTTAATAATACCTGCAAACGCGTTTTGACGCGTTTGAATTGCTTTGAATAGGAAACAAATAGAACGAAAATTTTATTTGTTGTGCAGTCTAAAAGTTCAATATTACGTTTGCGGAAGATATGCAACTGGGGTGTGCACAATGCCTATAAATATAGTCAACGGTCTATAATTGATTAATTGTGGTTCTTCGACAAAGAAAGTGCTTCCAAAAGTGCACAAAATAATTCTTAGGTGTCACGCAATGTTACCTACCGATTGCAAACTATATATAAAAGCTTTAATAATACCTGCAAACGCGTTTTGACGCGTTTGAATTGCTTTGAATAGGAAACAAATAGAACGAAAATTTTATTTGTTGTGTAGTCTAAAAGTTCAATATTACGTTTGTGGAAGATATGCAACTGGGGTGTGCACAATGCCTATAAATATAGTCAACGGCCTATAATTGATTAATTGTGGTTCTTCGACAAAGAAAGTGCTTCCAAAAGTGCACAAAATAATTCTTAGGTGTCACGCAATGTTACCTACCGATTGCAAACTATATATAAAAGCTTTAATAATACCTGCAAACGCGTTTTGACGCGTTTGAATTGCTTTGAATAGGAAACAAATAGAACGAAAATTTTATTTGTTGTGCAGTCTAAAAGTTCAATATTACGTTTGCGGAAGATATGCAACTGGGGTGTGCACAATGCCTATAAATATAGTCAACGGTCTATAATTGATTAATTGTGGTTCTTCGACAAAGAAAGTGCTTCCAAAAGTGCACAAAATAATTCTTAGGTGTCACGCAATGTTACCTACCGATTGCAAACTATATATAAAAGCTTTAATAATACCTGCAAACGCGTTTTGACGCGTTTGAATTGCTTTGAATAGGAAACAAATAGAACGAAAATTTTATTTGTTGTGTAGTCTAAAAGTTCAATATTACGTTTGTGGAAGATATGCAACTGGGGTGTGCACAATGCCTATAAATATAGTCAACGGCCTATAATTGATTAATTGTGGTTCTTCGACAAAGAAAGTGCTTCCAAAAGTGCACAAAATAATTCTTAGGTGTCACGCAATGTTACCTACCGATTGCAAACTATATATAAAAGCTTTAATAATACCTGCAAACGCGTTTTGACGCGTTTGAATTGCTTTGAATAGGAAACAAATAGAACGAAAATTTTATTTGTTGTGTAGTCTAAAAGTTCAATATTACGTTTGTGGAAGATATGCAACTGGGGTGTGCACAATGCCTATAAATATAGTCAACGGCCTATAATTGATTAATTGTGGTTCTTCGACAAAGAAAGTGCTTCCAAAAGTGCACAAAATAATTCTTAGGTGTCACGCAATGTTACCTACCGATTGCAAACTATATATAAAAGCTTTAATAATACCTGCAAACGCGTTTTGACGCGTTTGAATTGCTTTGAATAGGAAACAAATAGAACGAAAATTTTATTTGTTGTGCAGTCTAAAAGTTCAATATTACGTTTGCGGAAGATATGCAACTGGGGTGTGCACAATGCCTATAAATATAGTCAACGGTCTATAATTGATTAATTGTGGTTCTTCGACAAAGAAAGTGCTTCCAAAAGTGCACAAAATAATTCTTAGGTGTCACGCAATGTTACCTACCGATTGCAAACTATATATAAAAGCTTTAATAATACCTGCAAACGCGTTTTGACGCGTTTGAATTGCTTTGAATAGGAAACAAATAGAACGAAAATTTTATTTGTTGTGTAGTCTAAAAGTTCAATATTACGTTTGTGGAAGATATGCAACTGGGGTGTGCACAATGCCTATAAATATAGTCAACGGCCTATAATTGATTAATTGTGGTTCTTCGACAAAGAAAGTGCTTCCAAAAGTGCACAAAATAATTCTTAGGTGTCACGCAATGTTACCTACCGATTGCAAACTATATATAAAAGCTTTAATAATACCTGCAAACGCGTTTTGACGCGTTTGAATTGCTTTGAATAGGAAACAAATAGAACGAAAATTTTATTTGTTGTGTAGTCTAAAAGTTCAATATTACGTTTGTGGAAGATATGCAACTGGGGTGTGCACAATGCCTATAAATATAGTCAACGGCCTATAATTGATTAATTGTGGTTCTTCGACAAAGAAAGTGCTTCCAAAAGTGCACAAAATAATTCTTAGGTGTCACGCAATGTTACCTACCGATTGCAAACTATATATAAAAGCTTTAATAATACCTGCAAACGCGTTTTGACGCGTTTGAATTGCTTTGAATAGGAAACAAATAGAACGAAAATTTTATTTGTTGTGTAGTCTAAAAGTTCAATATTACGTTTGTGGAAGATATGCAACTGGGGTGTGCACAATGCCTATAAATATAGTCAACGGTCTATAATTGATTAATTGTGGTTCTTCGACAAAGAAAGTGCTTCCAAAAGTGCACAAAATAATTCTTAGGTGTCACGCAATGTTACCTACCGATTGCAAACTATATATAAAAGCTTTAATAATACCTGCAAACGCGTTTTGACGCGTTTGAATTGCTTTGAATAGGAAACAAATAGAACGAAAATTTTATTTGTTGTGCAGTCTAAAAGTTCAATATTACGTTTGCGGAAGATATGCAACTGGGGTTTGCACAATGCCTATAAATATAGTCAACGGTCTATAATTGATTAAATGTGGTTCTTCGACAAAGAGAGTGCTTCCAAAGGTGCACAAAATAATTCTTAATTGTCACGCAATGTTACCTACCGATTGCAAACTATATATAAAAGCTTTAATAATACCTGCAAACGCGTTTTGACGCGTTTGAATTGCTTTGAATAGGAAACAAATAGAACGAAAATTTTATTTGTTGTGTAGTCTAAAAGTTCAATATTACGTTTGCGGAAGATATGCAACTGGGGTTTGCACAATGCCTATAAATATAGTCAGGGGTCTATAACTGATTAAATGTGGTTCTTCGACAAAGAGAGTGCTTCCAAAGGTGCACAAAATAATTCTTAATTGTCACGCAATGTTACCTACCGATTGCAAACTATATATAAAAGCTTTAATATAACCTGCAAACGCGTTTTGACGCGTTTGAATTGCTTTGAATAGGAAACAAATAGAACGAAAATTTTATTTGTTGTGTAGTCTAAAAGTTCAATATTACGTTTGCGGAAGATATGCAACTGGGGTGTGCACAATGCCTATAAATATAGTCAACGGTCTATAATTGATTAATTGTGGTTCTTCTACAAAGAGAGTGCTTCCAAAAGTGCACAAAATAATTCTTAGCTGTCACGCAATGTTACCTACCGATTGCAAACTATATATAAAAGCATTAATAATACCTGCAAACGCGTTTTGACACGTTTGAATTGCTTTGAATAGGAAACAAATAGAACGAAAATTTTATTTGTTGTGTAGTCTAAAAGTTCAATATTACGTTTGTGGAAGATATGCAACTGGGGTGTGCACAATGCCTATAAATATAGTCAACGGCCTATAATTGATTAATTGTGGTTCTTCGACAAAGAAAGTGCTTCCAAAAGTGCACAAAATAATTCTTAGGTGTCACGCAATGTTACCTACCGATTGCAAACTATATATAAAAGCTTTAATAATACCTGCAAACACATTTTGACACGTTTGAATTGCTTTGAATAGGAAACAAATAGAACGAAAATTTTATTTGTTGTGTAGTCTAAAAGTTCAATATTACGTTTGCGGAAGATATGCAACTGGGGTTTGCACAATGCCTATAAATATAGTCAACGGTCTATAATTGATTAAATGTGGTTCTTCGACAAAGAGAGTGCTTCCAAAGGTGCACAAAATAATTCTTAATTGTCACGCAATGTTACCTACCGATTGCAAACTATATATAAAAGCTTTAATAATACCTGCAAACGCGTTTTGACGCGTTTGAATTGCTTTGAATAGGAAACAAATAGAACGAAAATTTTATTTGTTGTGTAGTCTAAAAGTTCAATATTACGTTTGCGGAAGATATGCAACTGGGGTTTGCACAATGCCTATAAATATAGTCAGGGGTCTATAACTGATTAAATGTGGTTCTTCGACAAAGAGAGTGCTTCCAAAGGTGCACAAAATAATTCTTAATTGTCACGCAATGTTACCTACCGATTGCAAACTATATATAAAAGCTTTAATATAACCTGCAAACGCGTTTTGACGCGTTTGAATTGCTTTGAATAGGAAACAAATAGAACGAAAATTTTATTTGTTGTGTAGTCTAAAAGTTCAATATTACGTTTGCGGAAGATATGCAACTGGGGTGTGCACAATGCCTATAAATATAGTCAACGGTCTATAATTGATTAATTGTGGTTCTTCTACAAAGAGAGTGCTTCCAAAAGTGCACAAAATAATTCTTAGCTGTCACGCAATGTTACCTACCGATTGCAAACTATATATAAAAGCATTAATAATACCTGCAAACGCGTTTTGACACGTTTGAATTGCTTTGAATAGGAAACAAATAGAACGAAAATTTTATTTGTTGTGTAGTCTAAAAGTTCAATATTACGTTTGTGGAAGATATGCAACTGGGGTGTGCACAATGCCTATAAATATAGTCAACGGCCTATAATTGATTAATTGTGGTTCTTCGACAAAGAAAGTGCTTCCAAAAGTGCACAAAATAATTCTTAGGTGTCACGCAATGTTACCTACCGATTGCAAACTATATATAAAAGCTTTAATAATACCTGCAAACACATTTTGACACGTTTGAATTGCTTTGAATAGGAAACAAATAGAACGAAAATTTTATTTGTTGTGTAGTCTAAAAGTTCAATATTACGTTTGCGGAAGATATGCAACTGGGGTGTGCACAATGCCTATAAATATAGTCAGGGGTCTATAATTGATTAATTGTGGTTCTTCGACAAAGAGAGTGCTTCCAAAAGTGCACAAAATAATTCTTAGGTGTCACGCAATGTTACCTACCGATTGCAAACTATATATAAAAGCTTTAATATAACCTGCAAACGCGTTTTGACACTTTTGAATTGCTTTGAATAGGAAACAAATAGAACGAAAATTTTATTTGTTGTGTAGTCTAAAAGTTCAATATCACGTTTGCGGAAGATATGCAACTGGGGTGTGCACAATGCCTATAAATATAGTCAGCGGTCTATAATTGATTAATTGTGGTTCTTCGACAAAGAGAGTGCTTCCAAAAGTGCACAAAATAATTCTTAGGTGTCACGCAATGTTACCTACCGATTGCAAACTATATATAAAAGCTTTAATAATACCTGCAAACACATTTTGACACGTTTGAATTGCTTTGAATAGGAAACAAATAGAACGAAAATTGTATTTGTTGTGTAGTCTAAAAGTTCAATATTACGTTTGCGGAAGATATGCAACTGGGGTGTGCACAATGCCTATAAATATAGTCAGCGGTCTATAATTGATTAATTGTGGTTCTTCGACAAAGAGAGTGCTTCCAAAAGTGCACAAAATAATTCTTAGGTGTCACGCAATGTTACCTACCGATTGCAAACTATATATAAAAGCTTTAATAATACCTGCAAACACATTTTGACACGTTTGAATTGCTTTGAATAGGAAACAAATAGAACGAAAATTTTATTTGTTGTGTAGTCTAAAAGTTCAATATTACGTTTGCGGAAGATATGCAACTGGGGTGTGCACAATGCCTATAAATATAGTCAGCGATCTATACTTGATTAATTATGGTGCTTCGACAAAGAGAGTGCTTCCAAAAGTGCACAAAATAGTTCTTAGGTGTCACGCAATGTTACCTACCGATTGCAAACTATATATAAAAGCTTTAATAATACCTGCAATCGCGTTTTGACACGTTTGAATTGCTTTGAATAGGAAACAAATAGAACGAAAATTTTATTTGTTGTGTAGTCTAAAAGTTCAATATTACGTTTGCGGAAGATATGCAACTGGGGTGTGCACAATGCCTATAAATATAGTCAGGGGTCTATAACTGATTAATTGTGGTTCTTCGACAAAGAGAGTGCTTCCAAAGGTGCACAAAATAATTCTTAGGTGTCACGCAATGTTACCTACCGATTGCAAACTATATATAAAAGCTTTAATAATACCTGCAAACACATTTTGACACGTTTTAATTGCTTTGAATAGGAAACAAATAGAACGAAAATTGTATTTGTTGTGTAGTCTAAAAGTTCAATATTACGTTTGCGGAAGATATGCAACTGGGGTGTGCACAATGCCTATAAATATAGTCAGCGGTCTATAATTGATTAATTGTGGTTCTTCGACAAAGAGAGTGCTTCCAAAAGTGCACAAAATAATTCTTAGGTGTCACGCAATGTTACCTACCGATTGCAAACTATATATAAAAGCATTAATAATACCTGCAAACGCGTTTTGACACGTTTGAATTGCTTTGAATAGGAAACAAATAGAACGAAAATTTTATTTGTTGTGTAGTCTAAGAGTTCAATATTACGTTTGCGGAAGATATGCAACTGGGGTTTGCACAATGCCTATAAATATAGTCAGGGGTCTATAACTGATTAAATGTGGTTCTTCGACAAAGAGAGTGCTTCCAAAGGTGCACAAAATAATTCTTAATTGTCACGCAATGTTACCTACCGATTGCAAACTATATATAAAAGCTTTAATAATACCTGCAAACGCGTTTTGACGCGTTTGAATTGCTTTGAATAGGAAACAAATAGAACGAAAATTTTATTTGTTGTGTAGTCTAAAAGTTCAATATTACGTTTGCGGAAGATATGCAACTGGGGTGTGCACAATGCCTATAAATATAGTCAACGGTCTATAATTGATTAATTGTGGTTCTTCTACAAAGAGAGTGCTTCCAAAAGTGCACAAAATAATTCTTAGCTGTCACGCAATGTTACCTACCGATTGCAAACTATATATAAAAGCATTAATAATACCTGCAAACGCGTTTTGACACGTTTGAATTGCTTTGAATAGGAAACAAATAGAACGAAAATTTTATTTGTTGTGTAGTCTAAAAGTTCAATATTACGTTTGCGGAAGATATGCAACTGGGGTGTGCACAATGCCTATAAATATAGTCAACGGCCTATAATTGATTAATTGTGGTTCTTCGACAAAGAAAGTGCTTCCAAAAGTGCACAAAATAATTCTTAGGTGTCACGCAATGTTACCTACCGATTGCAAACTATATATAAAAGCTTTAATATAACCTGCAAACGCGTTTTGACGCGTTTGAATTGCTTTGAATAGGAAACAAATAGAACGAAAATTTTATTTGTTGTGTAGTCTAAAAGTTCAATATTACGTTTGCGGAAGATATGCAACTGGGGTTTGCACAATGCCTATAAATATAGTCAGGGGTCTATAACTGATTAAATGTGGTTCTTCGACAAAGAGAGTGCTTCCAAAGGTGCACAAAATAATTCTTAATTGTCACGCAATGTTACCTACCGATTGCAAACTATATATAAAAGCTTTAATAATACCTGCAAACGCGTTTTGACGCGTTTGAATTGCTTTGAATAGGAAACAAATAGAACGAAAATTTTATTTGTTGTGTAGTCTAAAAGTTCAATATTACGTTTGCGGAAGATATGCAACTGGGGTGTGCACAATGCCTATAAATATAGTCAACGGTCTATAATTGATTAATTGTGGTTCTTCTACAAAGAGAGTGCTTCCAAAAGTGCACAAAATAATTCTTAGGTGTCACGCAATGTTACCTACCGATTGCAAACTATATATAAAAGCTTTAATAATACCTGCAAACGCGTTTTGACGCGTTTGAATTGCTTTGAATAGGAAACAAATAGAACGAAAATTTTATTTGTTGTGTAGTCTAAAAGTTCAATATTACGTTTGCGGAAGATATGCAACTGGGGTGTGCACAATGCCTATAAATATAGTCAACGGTCTATAATTGATTAATTGTGGTTCTTCTACAAAGAGAGTGCTTCCAAAAGTGCACAAAATAATTCTTAGCTGTCACGCAATGTTACCTACCGATTGCAAACTATATATAAAAGCATTAATAATACCTGCAAACGCGTTTTGACACGTTTGAATTGCTTTGAATAGGAAACAAATAGAACGAAAATTTTATTTGTTGTGTAGTCTAAAAGTTCAATATTACGTTTGCGGAAGATATGCAACTGGGGTGTGCACAATGCCTATAAATATAGTCAACGGCCTATAATTGATTAATTGTGGTTCTTCGACAAAGAAAGTGCTTCCAAAAGTGCACAAAATAATTCTTAGGTGTCACGCAATGTTACCTACCGATTGCAAACTATATATAAAAGCTTTAATATAACCTGCAAACGCGTTTTGACGCGTTTGAATTGCTTTGAATAGGAAACAAATAGAACGAAAATTTTATTTGTTGTGTAGTCTAAAAGTTCAATATTACGTTTGCGGAAGATATGCAACTGGGGTTTGCACAATGCCTATAAATATAGTCAGGGGTCTATAACTGATTAAATGTGGTTCTTCGACAAAGAGAGTGCTTCCAAAGGTGCACAAAATAATTCTTAATTGTCACGCAATGTTACCTACCGATTGCAAACTATATATAAAAGCTTTAATAATACCTGCAAACGCGTTTTGACGCGTTTGAATTGCTTTGAATAGGAAACAAATAGAACGAAAATTTTATTTGTTGTGTAGTCTAAAAGTTCAATATTACGTTTGCGGAAGATATGCAACTGGGGTGTGCACAATGCCTATAAATATAGTCAACGGTCTATAATTGATTAATTGTGGTTCTTCTACAAAGAGAGTGCTTCCAAAAGTGCACAAAATAATTCTTAGCTGTCACGCAATGTTACCTACCGATTGCAAACTATATATAAAAGCATTAATAATACCTGCAAACGCGTTTTGACACGTTTGAATTGCTTTGAATAGGAAACAAATAGAACGAAAATTTTATTTGTTGTGTAGTCTAAAAGTTCAATATTACGTTTGTGGAAGATATGCAACTGGGGTGTGCACAATGCCTATAAATATAGTCAACGGCCTATAATTGATTAATTGTGGTTCTTCTACAAAGAGAGTGCTTCCAAAAGTGCACAAAATAATTCTTAGCTGTCACGCAATGTTACCTACCGATTGCAAACTATATATAAAAGCATTAATAATACCTGCAAACGCGTTTTGACACGTTTGAATTGCTTTGAATAGGAAACAAATAGAACGAAAATTTTATTTGTTGTGTAGTCTAAGAGTTCAATATTACGTTTGCGGAAGATATGCAACTGGGGTTTGCACAATGCCTATAAATATAGTCAGGGGTCTATAACTGATTAAATGTGGTTCTTCGACAAAGAGAGTGCTTCCAAAGGTGCACAAAATAATTCTTAATTGTCACGCAATGTTACCTACCGATTGCAAACTATATATAAAAGCTTTAATAATACCTGCAAACGCGTTTTGACGCGTTTGAATTGCTTTGAATAGGAAACAAATAGAACGAAAATTTTATTTGTTGTGTAGTCTAAAAGTTCAATATTACGTTTGCGGAAGATATGCAACTGGGGTGTGCACAATGCCTATAAATATAGTCAACGGTCTATAATTGATTAATTGTGGTTCTTCTACAAAGAGAGTGCTTCCAAAAGTGCACAAAATAATTCTTAGCTGTCACGCAATGTTACCTACCGATTGCAAACTATATATAAAAGCATTAATAATACCTGCAAACGCGTTTTGACACGTTTGAATTGCTTTGAATAGGAAACAAATAGAACGAAAATTTTATTTGTTGTGTAGTCTAAAAGTTCAATATTACGTTTGCGGAAGATATGCAACTGGGGTGTGCACAATGCCTATAAATATAGTCAACGGCCTATAATTGATTAATTGTGGTTCTTCGACAAAGAAAGTGCTTCCAAAAGTGCACAAAATAATTCTTAGGTGTCACGCAATGTTACCTACCGATTGCAAACTATATATAAAAGCTTTAATATAACCTGCAAACGCGTTTTGACGCGTTTGAATTGCTTTGAATAGGAAACAAATAGAACGAAAATTTTATTTGTTGTGTAGTCTAAAAGTTCAATATTACGTTTGCGGAAGATATGCAACTGGGGTTTGCACAATGCCTATAAATATAGTCAGGGGTCTATAACTGATTAAATGTGGTTCTTCGACAAAGAGAGTGCTTCCAAAGGTGCACAAAATAATTCTTAATTGTCACGCAATGTTACCTACCGATTGCAAACTATATATAAAAGCTTTAATAATACCTGCAAACGCGTTTTGACGCGTTTGAATTGCTTTGAATAGGAAACAAATAGAACGAAAATTTTATTTGTTGTGTAGTCTAAAAGTTCAATATTACGTTTGCGGAAGATATGCAACTGGGGTGTGCACAATGCCTATAAATATAGTCAACGGTCTATAATTGATTAATTGTGGTTCTTCTACAAAGAGAGTGCTTCCAAAAGTGCACAAAATAATTCTTAGCTGTCACGCAATGTTACCTACCGATTGCAAACTATATATAAAAGCATTAATAATACCTGCAAACGCGTTTTGACACGTTTGAATTGCTTTGAATAGGAAACAAATAGAACGAAAATTTTATTTGTTGTGTAGTCTAAAAGTTCAATATTACGTTTGCGGAAGATATGCAACTGGGGTTTGCACAATGCCTATAAATATAGTCAGGGGTCTATAACTGATTAAATGTGGTTCTTCGACAAAGAGAGTGCTTCCAAAGGTGCACAAAATAATTCTTAATTGTCACGCAATGTTACCTACCGATTGCAAACTATATATAAAAGCTTTAATATAACCTGCAAACGCGTTTTGACGCGTTTGAATTGCTTTGAATAGGAAACAAATAGAACGAAAATTTTATTTGTTGTGTAGTCTAAAAGTTCAATATTACGTTTGCGGAAGATATGCAACTGGGGTGTGCACAATGCCTATAAATATAGTCAACGGTCTATAATTGATTAATTGTGGTTCTTCTACAAAGAGAGTGCTTCCAAAAGTGCACAAAATAATTCTTAGCTGTCACGCAATGTTACCTACCGATTGCAAACTATATATAAAAGCATTAATAATACCTGCAAACGCGTTTTGACACGTTTGAATTGCTTTGAATAGGAAACAAATAGAACGAAAATTTTATTTGTTGTGTAGTCTAAAAGTTCAATATTACGTTTGTGGAAGATATGCAACTGGGGTGTGCACAATGCCTATAAATATAGTCAACGGCCTATAATTGATTAATTGTGGTTCTTCGACAAAGAAAGTGCTTCCAAAAGTGCACAAAATAATTCTTAGGTGTCACGCAATGTTACCTACCGATTGCAAACTATATATAAAAGCTTTAATAATACCTGCAAACGCGTTTTGACGCGTTTGAATTGCTTTGAATAGGAAACAAATCGAACGAAAATTTTATTTGTTGTGTAGTCTAAAAGTTCAATATTACGTTTGCGGAAGATATGCAACTGGGGTTTGCACAATGCCTATAAATATAGTCAGGGGTCTATAACTGATTAAATGTGGTTCTTCGACAAAGAGAGTGCTTCCAAAGGTGCACAAAATAATTCTTAATTGTCACGCAATGTTACCTACCGATTGCAAACTATATATAAAAGCTTTAATATAACCTGCAAACGCGTTTTGACGCGTTTGAATTGCTTTGAATAGGAAACAAATAGAACGAAAATTTTATTTGTTGTGTAGTCTAAAAGTTCAATATTACGTTTGCGGAAGATATGCAAC
>CALNHX010001571.1:0-188280 GCA_940337035.1 Agriotes lineatus
TGTTGGTTCTTTTTTGTAAATAAATGAGCAGTTATCTATCTACTTTGTCAATTATTATGTATCTAAATAAAATACAGTTATATAGGTACAACTTCAATGTCGGTTTGAATTCAGATACTATATCTCTTTGTTTCATATTGCTTGTATGTTTCCGTGTATGAATCAGCGAAGAAGAATAAATCGGTAATTATAGGTTATATCCCGAGTACTATGAATTTAATCAATTAAAATTATGCAAAGCTGGTTGTTAGGGAAATTTAAGGTTGAGGGATTTTATTTTGAATTAATAACGAAAACATTTGCTCAAAAGTAATATTTTGCTAACATGTAGTTTTGCATAATTTTGATAAGATTGAATTAATTGTATAAGCCGTTCACGATCTTTTTGGGTCAGGTGAGGCTATGACCATCTAGTAATTTTGTTGGCAGTACCTCTGTTGCAACTAAACTCCCTCATGGAAATTGACAATTTTTGTGTTAGGTTAGGTTGTTTTCAGTTTAAGGTTATATTTTCTGAATAGGTACATTGTTGCCGGATATTCTCTAGTCTCCACATCGACTCGCTTTCTTTTAAATGTGGTCTGTCCTTCTTAAATTGGAAGTAGCATCGTTTAGTGGAAATTTTTTGTTGCAACAAAATTATTTTGGGCATTTTGACTTTTCCTTTGACGGAAATTAAAATTATTTTTACACATTTGATAAATCATTTATTTTCTTACGAATATTAAAATATTAAATCTGGCAATGTGGTGCAAGAAAATGTCGAACAGACACTGACAGAAAAAAAAAGTTGCATCCGCTACATCATCGAATCAGTTAGTCCAACATGAAAAGAAAAAATCATAGCCAACTCTGTCCCAAAAAGGTCGTGAACGGCTTATATGAGGGGTACCTATATTTAAAGATTATTTCTTGAATGAGATTAAATTAAATCAAAATAGCATATTTACATTTTATTTTGAATATAGTTTCCTGAGTAAGGAATAGTAGGTATTAATTATTTTTGGTAAAGTTTGTACAATAGATGAAGCTATTTCAATTTTAGTAAACAATTCATGATTGTCAGGAAGATTCTGGTCTTGCATGTTCTCCCACAACAATTTCACCTTGAACCCCCAGTTTTTCAATACAGTAGTAATATATTCCATTGATGCAGTCTGGTGCAAAGTATATTTTTTTTCTTCACAAATGCTGTGAATTGCCTCCATATTGATTTGTTAGTTGTACCTGTATTGACGGGGACACTATTTTTTATTGCTTTGTCGATTAATGAACTACAAAAAATCTTTACTGGTACTCATTGTGAATGGTGCGACGTTTTGCAATTTTCAGACTCGAAATGAATTTGTTTGTTAGTATTCGTTTACCATAATAACGCAATACAAGAAGCACTGCGATGCTCAGTAATTCTAAAATATTTGTCAATGTAAACGTCAAAAACATCAGAAAATGAATTTCTACCAAGCAATATTTTAGAAAGTACCTAGTTCTGAAAGTCAAACTAGTGAAATACATCATACTCGATGCTACTATCACTTGGAAAGTGTTCTAGGCCAGATATTCCATTATCCTAATCAAAATTACCCTTTTCAAATTGGCGGGCTTTAATCGCCCCTAAGTTTTAGCAAGGATTTTGTTCACTATGTAATGCCATAAACAACAGAAAATCGGACTTTATGATTGGCCAGTTTAGGTATGAAGGAAATAATCAAGCAAAAAATGTAACAAATTATCAACTAGCTATTAGTAGGTTTAATTTTTACTTTTTACTATAAGCAGACATCTCCATTATGCCGACCCTTTTTTACAGTCCCGAAGGTGTCTGCTTATGAGAGATTTTACTGTATTACATAAAAAAATTCAAATCTGTATTGCAATTATTACAGTTATTAAAAAAGATATGGGAAGTGTAAATTTTTATGTAACCTGTATAGCTATCCATATAATAGCCAGCGCCATCTCAGTGGCAATAGCTGAAACGTTATATGCACAAAGGCATGTAGAGGTCATGGAGTTGTCAATAATTTGCCCAAAAATTCCATTTTCTCAATAAAGACTGTATAGATTGATTTCAAATTTTAGGTAATTGATGTGGTTAGCCTTCTAGTGGCAATAACAAATTATTATGTTTGTAGGTGATTTTTTTTTTTTTAATTTTTATGATTTCAGACGATGAGTTACTGTATTAAAACAATCCATTTCGCATTGAAACTTTGTTATTGCCATTATAGGTATTTCTTCATGGCTTTAGTGTTTCCTCCAAACTTAGATATTCATTTAAATTTAAAATAATGACATTATTAGAAAGGTCTGCTTTTCGCTTACGGCGCCATCTGTTATTAATCGTGTCTGACGGCCCCCTCTTAACCAAGCAGGGCTGAACCCCAAAAAATGGAATTTTAAATTGAGAATTTTTTACCTTTCATAAGAGTCGTTTCACCTATCCGGGGACACACTGTATATGTATTGTGCAGAAAAACAATTTTCATAATTTTTTGCATTAAAGCTTATTAGATAAAGTTTGTAGTTAACCTTATTTTAATTCTATCCACATGAAGATAAAACGACAAAGGAGGGGAGCAATGTATGTATATTATCAGATACATACACATAGACGTATATACATACACACATACATACATATACCGGGTGCTGACTTGCGCGACGCACCATAGGAATTTGCATAGTAAATTCTTTATGTTCAATTATTTGCTCCCCTAATTATTTTAGAGCTAAAATGTAAATACATTTTTTGTAGAGTCAAAAATACTGCATCCATTCGTACTGCTGCTAACAATTTTTCATTTTCCAGAACCGAAGGAATGCAAAAAATCAAACTAGCATTTTTACAAAAATCAGTGATGCCATGGAATTATTGAAACAAGACAATGCCAACGCAAATGCGTGCAGAGCGACAATATGTGTTGTTTGTCATTGATGTTTGACGTTTATAATAAAGTATTATTAATTATGTTCTGCTTAATGTCTCTAAGGTACCTAGACCTTGTCCATAATAAAAATGGTTTTACGAGTATGGTGGACGTTCGTTAAGTAAGCTCCTTGTTTATTGTAAAATATCCGTATCGGCAAATTCCAAACAGTACAACCATTAATAGACTGATACATTAAGTTTAAGACTACAGGCACGTTATTAAATAATTGTAGGTGTTATAATGAGGTTCAGAACTTACACCAAAACGAGAAAAACAACATTACGTTCAATCTTTTGACGGCAGTGACTGGATCATCGCCCCGCACGCACTTGCGTTGGCATTGGCTTGTTTCAATAATTCCATGGCGTCACTGATTTTTGTAAAAATGCTAGTTTGATTTTTTGCATTCATTCGGTTCTGGAAAATGAAAAATTGTTAGCAACAGTATGAATGGATGCAGTATTTTTTTCTCTACAAAAAATGTATTTACACTTTAGCTCTAAAATAATTAGGGGAGCAAATAATTGAACATAAAGAATTTACTATGCAAATTCCTATGGTGCGTCGCGCAAGTCAGCACCCGGTATACAAACAAACGTTCCTATGTTATTGATGCGTCACTAAGTATTTTTCAAGTGAGTACAATGGATCCCAAGCTAACTGGAAAATAATGACTTCCTTGCCCCCTCCATATCTCCGTAACCCTTGACTGGAACGCAAAAATTCATAAGACCATTTCTATTGTAAATTAAATGTAGATTAATTTTTAATAAAACAGAGTTTGCGAAAAACTGTTGAAACCTACCATTTTACCACCTTTCCACCCCCCTTCCGCCTAAACCTGACGTGCGGGGTTGTGTGACTTTTTACCACTTACTAAGAGGAGGTTACTAAACGGTTTGCCGCTGGGTAGAACTTTTTTTTTATGTTTGGGTTAAACCCTAGTTTTACTGTACTATATGTACTGTGTAGAAGTTATTCTTTATAAAAGTGTTTGCTTCTTACAAAAACCATAGTGACCATAGAGACATTTGAAATTTGATATACAGGATGTTTAAAAATTAAGAAAATAGCTAAAAAGAGAAGTATCTTTAATTTTGATAAGAAAAAGTTGTTTTTAATGAAAGAGTAAGTTTAAATACATCTTAGCTTCATATTAACAACTTTAATTTTTTTAGTTTGAAGCAATACAAAAATAGTAGTAATACAGTCAGATATTAAAAAAAACAATCGAATCTGTGAAGATATGGGTCAAGTTTAGTGGATTGTCATTTCAATAGGTAGTAATTTAATTTTAGTTTTTTGAGTTTACAAGAGAAAATGCACAGGTAAAGGACGAGGGTTGGAGTAGGGTTAACAACTCTATCACTGTAAAAAGAGGAACTATTACACAACCTCAGGATAAGTCTCGGATAGTTGGGACGTCACAACGAAGACGAACTAGACGAGCTAGGTTAATATTTAGCAAGAGGTAAGATGGCCTGGAACAGGAAAGATAGAATACAAAGCTGGAGATTTGTACTATAGTGGCGATGCAGACAATAAACATGAATTCGGAATGCGATTTCTAGTGAATGACCATGTAAAAGAGAATGTAATTACCTTCCAAGCAATCAATAAAAGAATATGCTATATACGAATTCAAATGCATTTAACCATCTATCTATTTTCTCTGTTTATGCTCCTATGGACGAAAAAGAATACAACAAAAAAGATTAATTCTACTCACTATTAGAAAGACACGTTAACAATACACCTATGAACGACATTAAACTAGAGATGGGAGATTTTACTGCTAAAATAGGCAAAGAAGGATTCCGACGAAACAAATGGAAAATACAGTGTATATGAAAAGTCAACCAACAACGCTACTAGAACTATGGGATTTGCAACATCAAAAGAATTCCTTTATTAAAAAAATATTAAAATTGCAAAACATCTGCTGGGTGGTATTTTTTTGTAAAAAACCCCAATCGACATGCCCCGTGGGCACGCACATGTAATTACTGGATTAACTCTAATATGTCCAAACGATACATCCTAAAGTTATAAACAAAACTATGAATATTTAAATAACAATAAAAAAACGAATTCTTTTTTAAAACTTTAACACCCTTTACCTCAGAAATCAAGCATTTCTGGACCCATGTGTATTAGGACTTTTTTGTTTGGATTGATGAAATCTATAAGTAGGTAAAATATCCGAACGTATTTTTTAAACACCCTGTATATCTATATAACACAAAAGGTGGGCTGGCTATGCATACTCATATTGTACTCGCTAAAACGAA
This sequence comes from Agriotes lineatus, assembly GCA_940337035.1. Classification (NCBI taxonomy): domain Eukaryota; kingdom Metazoa; phylum Arthropoda; class Insecta; order Coleoptera; family Elateridae; genus Agriotes; species Agriotes lineatus. Next base: position 5,225 of record CALNHX010001571.1, read on the forward strand.
CAAAAAAGGCCTGATACGTATGTGGTGTTACGATTCACATTCTTGAGTGAAAATGAACTATACGCGGTTGTACGAATAGACTGTACTTTAGTTAGCCATAAGCAATTTGTATCGTAAATATTTTAAGGTAGAATTTCGTAGGCAAAATGGTCATATTAAAGTTACAACAGGCGAGTATTTAGCCGGTGTTTAGAGCATGCCTTTTTCTGGGAAGATAGAAATCTCCGAATCTGACGGATTGATTAGGGTAAATTATTAGCTAGATTATTAGTACGTGATCAGAAGTGCAACTATTGCAACTTGGTAATAAAAATTAGGCTCAAAGCTACGTGCTGGCTGGAGCAAAATCCTTTGGAAGAGTTTGGACTTAGAATTTAGTTAGTTAATAAGTAACCTTTGTTAAAGTTAAATTGTTCCGTAAACGGCAGAAAATAAATGCAAGTAATTGTACTTAAGTGTTCTTACCAATCTCACAACAGTAGCTTTAGTCTTCGTGTGCAAGTGCATTTTGACTAAAGGGATTGCTTTTATGCTGACCTCTAAAAGGCATCAGCGTACATACATCAAACAAATAGAGACACTCATGCAAAATGTTGAAACCTGTCTAGAGTGCCTGGGACAGTAACTTGGGGCGGTATTTCTAAGCTTCACTATCAGATGGCAGCACAAAGTTCTACCAATCAGAGCCAGTTACTGGCTCTGCTACCAATTATGATGGGATCAAGTAGTGGCGCCATCTGTTAGTACTATCGGAAAATAGCCCCCAGGAGCCGTTCAAGGTCATCCAAATCGGAATTTTGACATCAAACAAACTGACAGTGAGTGTCTCTACTTGTTTGACTTATGTATGCTGAAGGCATGTTCATACACACTTTCTAGCTATGGACCATAAATGGTTTATAGCTGATGTGAGAAACAAGAATTTGCTATTATTTTATTTCACAAGAGAGCAAACTAACCATACACAAACCTACCCGCTCTCAGTAAGAGGTATGCCATTAGAACTTTTATGATTTGCACATTTATGCAGCTCCTGGTGTGAAAAGGTTAAATGTCAGGCAGGTTTATGTAACTAAACATTTGTCCTATACAATTTTGCAATCAATTGGACATCGGTAGGTAATTGTTAACTTTTTAAACGATTGCACAAAAAAATTATAGTGTGTTTTTTATTATAACCTTCATTGCGATTGAAAAAAAATGATATGTATACAGCCTCTGACAAATGTTTGGCTTTCTTGGAATAATTTGTTGAACTTAATTTTGTCTCAACTGCCAAACATTCCTCGATACGCCAAACAGTCATTTTGTGGCCTAGGTATATGAATAACTATTTTCAAGGTTAGTATAATTGACCAAAATTTGAAATCGATAGGAAAATAAATAAGGAGGATACAGAGATGTGAAGGTGAGCAGTGAAACACACTACATATCAGGCACAATTTTCTCTCTAAAATTCTTGTCTGATAAAATTTTATATTTTGGAACAGCTTTTTCTAGAAATAGAAAATAGAAGTCTAATACACCTAAGATCAAACAAACTTTGAAAGAACTATAATCTCTCAGAATTGAAAACAAAAAAGAAAAAGTATTAATATGGCTACGCTTAATTTGCAAGTAAAAATCTATAGAAACGATGCACAGGGTTCCCAGCAAGTTAACAAATTTAAATTCCCTGACTTTTCCAGGTTTTCCCTGACTTAATTTTTCATTTTTCCAGGTAATTTGGTACAGCAGCTATAATTCTATTCCATTCTGGATTTACGGCTGGATCGATCCAATCTTTTATTAAACACTGTTTTCGTTTGCGTCATGCTAATACGTTTCAAGTTTTACTAAAATACGCAAACAAAGCAAAACGGGCAACCTAGACCAACCTCATAACCTCACAAGTCAAGTCTGAGCGGAATAAGCAACCAATGCGCGCGTCGCGCGCGAGATTCCACAATTTGAATGCGTCGACTCGTCGTCCGACTGCGAATGAATACACACACACACTGGCGACATTCCATCCTTGTCAACTCAACGCTACTACATAGGGCCAAGACAGAGATAATACGCTGAGCGTAGGTATATTATATCTCTGAAAGTAACGCAAAAATTAAAATAATCATGCGCAGTTTTACGTTTCTAAAAATTCCCTGACCAAGTGAAAGAGTTACTAATTTTCCCTGACTTTTCCCTGATTTCCCTGACTATTTTTAATTCCCTGACTTTTCCCGGTTTTCCCTGTTTTCCAGGTCGCTGGGAACCCTGGATGCACATCCATCGTACAATCATAACATGGTAGTCTCAGTGACTACTTTTGGTACTAATTATAGTTCTATTTTGATTAATTTTTGTAATCAAACAATAATGGTTAAACATCGTCTACTTTTAACGTAAATTATTGCTTGTTATAAACTGAAAAAATTCAAACTCCAAGCTTGGTGACAGAACAATCACTATTATATTTTATCACATTTTAATAGTTATTTTTTGTATAAGTGTTTTAGATGGTGTTTTATCCATGCAAGAATGTTTAAACGCGAGAATGCAGTTCAAGCGTTTAATTTTCTTAAGTGGATAAAACGCAACTTAAAACACGAATGCAATACAACGTTTTATCCAACAATTCAATAAATATATAAAAAAACATACGTTTTGTATTGACAGCCATGAAAAGTCATAGTGACAATTTGGAAAGTACCGAAAGATCAAATGTTATACGTTTGGCAGTACTGAAGTTTATTGTCAGTCTATGTGAAATTCGTGAGGTTAATAGGTTAAGTTTTGTTTGTTATTTGACACAGATTGACGCAAAACTTAACCTACAAATTTCGAATTTGGCATAGCTTGACAGTGCTACCAACAATGCAGTAGCAAGTGACATGGTTTTATTCCACTAGTGGAATAAAGTAATTTCATTATTCCACTAGTGGATAAAGGGGTACTTTAGATGGTACATAAGTGTGGATAAAACTTCAATTACAAGGTGATTGTGGATAAAAACTATTATTTACTACTACTGCTATTATTACTACTGTACAAACCTAATAGCATTGACTGGATAAATCCTTTCGAGTCCATCTTCTTTAATTCTGTGACACTTGAAGGCATACTTTTTCTTTTGCACCTCAGGGCTTGTGTCTAAATATTCCACAGCAACTCTTCCTTCAATACTGCTTAATACAAAGCCTTGCTTATTAGGAAAACATCTGATTGCTCGAGTTTGATACTTGAGATTCGATTCCCGTTTCTGGAGAGTGTAGGACATGTTTCGAATATCCCAAACCAATATTTTTCGACCAGCAGTACCTACAACGAGTTTCTCTCCACAAACACTCATTGTATATACCTTGTCCCCTTGGTTATAATTGCCGCTGCACATTGGAGCTCTGGGGTCCCACAACTTCAAATGATGATCCCAACTCCCAGTTAGTATCCCATTGACTTCAGAACAATATTCCACACAACGTATGGCATTGTTGTGTGTGCCAACAGTAGTTTCTAAAATTAAAATTTGTTATTATACTACAACAAAATAAATCAAGAAAGTTTTCATATGATTACCTGAGGTCGTATTAAAATCTAGCGACTTGAGAGTGTTGTCCAATCCTCCACTGTAAGAATGAACCGCATCCTAATGCAAAAACCATAATTAGAGAATTTTACAAAATTTCAACAATTTGAAAAAGTATCGGGATAGGTGTACAAAACATATATTTTTAAAAAGACACTTTGTGGTAACTATCACTTTTTTTGTGTTATAATCCAATCCAATCCAAAACAGCTCTTTTATGTAGGAACAGTTGTTAAAATCTCCGTTAAATCGTGGTTTTTCGTGTATTCTTACAGTGATTCAAACCGTGATTTTTGTCAAGCTTATAAATCAAATAGCAGTTTTTTCTACTTGCGAAAGTACATTGCAATAGACCATTGCATAACCCCGAAAAATGATAAATAAGTGTAGGGTGTGTGACATTAATGTCAATCGAAATCATCCAGGCCTTCAGTGAGGTGCTGTTTGTGAGAAAGTTTATCATGTGAATGGTAAATGTTGTGAGCTACACCGAGACCAGGCCAATTTGCTGAGATTGACGCCCGGTGCGAAATGGATTTGTATTCCTGCCGCGGTCAAAGCGCTTCTTTGGGTGCCATCGAGGACCAGCAAGCTGCAATGCGGGCATCTGGAGATACTGATAACCTTCCTGTTGATGAAGAATGTTCCCTTTCTGGGATATTCAGGGAGTTAAAAGACTTCTTTGCAAGTCAGTAACTTTTTGTTCAGATAAGGTTACTGATTTTGAAAAAGCCCTCAAAAAATTCGATAATTATGTGAAAATGATGGAGCAACTTAGATCCCAAAATGAAAAACTGAAAACCGAAATGATCTGTAAAAGTAAATTGAACGACCTAGAACAATTCTCCCAATCTAATAATGTCGAAATAAAAGGTGTGCCAGAGAATAGAGACGAAAATCTTTTCAATGTCCTTCAAAATATTGGCGACTCTGTCTGTTACTAAATCGACCAAAATAAAGTTGATTTTGTCTATAGGGTCCCCACGCGTAATAACACAGGACTCCTGAAGAATATTGTTGTAAGGTTTTCATCAAGGTGCTACAAAGATGACCTAATATCAGCTTTGAAAGCGAAAGTTAGGTCTGATAATAAAGGACCAGGAGTAGTCATACAGGGAGCATCTGCTCCAATATTTATAAATAAACACCTGACAGCCACGAATAAGCTTTTATTCAAAGATGCTCGCCAAATGGCCAAGGATCAAGAGGCAACAAAGCAGGGTTGGAAGATGTATCTAAAACTATGAGAGTTACATAAATATTGTGTATATAAAAGTTGTAGGTACAAAGGTGGTGCATATTGCTAAACTACTGTTGATTATACAGGGTGGCTCAAAAAAGCGTGACGAATCAAACTTACTTTTTTTTAAATGGAATGCTCCATATTTGGGCAGCTTAAAAGTTTTGCATTGAAATACTCATCATTTTGATATAAAGTTATATGGGCCTAACGTCAACTTTTTTAGAGATATTGACAATTTTATGCAAAAAAATGCTAAACTTTAGGCGGATGCTGTAAGCAACAGAAAACAATTGAATGAAGAAAAATGTTACCAAAGAATTATGATTTTCGTGTACTATCTTTCAAGTGTAAAATGGTGGATCTGGGTATTAATGCTATACAGAGTGCTCAATATTTAAAAATTTAATAATTTCGTTCTTTTTTCAAATGGAACGCCCTGTATATTTTCGTATTTTTAAAAAGCGCTTTTAATGAGCTTTTTTGATATCTTACTTTATACCTCTAAATTCAACTGTTTGTCAGATATGCGTGTTTGAACATAAAAAACAATTCAAGCCCCTTAAGATGCTTTATTTCAAGGGATAACAGACAAACGTCATTAATATAATGATTTAAGCATTTGGTTTTTCAACAAAAAAAGATAAAATCAACTTTAAGAAACAAAAATCCAGCCACTACTTAAAACTAGAAATAATAAATACGGAAAAACGAAAAAAAGCAGGAGAAAATTAAATCTGAAAAGCTATTGAATTTTGGGATAGGAAATGAAATGTCAGAAGAAAGCTCATTAAAAGTACTTTTCAAGAATACTAGGATATATAGGGTGTTCCATTTAAATAAATCGAAATAATTATATTTGCTGATTATGAGTTCTCTGTACAGTTTTAATACTCAGAGCCGGAAAAGAGAACAATTTGAACATTTAATGTAATCATGTATAGGATTTTAGTGTATTGGCTTTTGTTTTTTTAATCTGATTTTATTTGACCTTGAAATTAATTTCTTGTAGCAACACTGACTGCATTTATATTTTCTAAATCAAGATTTGTGTTTTCATTTTTGGAGAGCTTGTATTTAAATAATTATTTTAACCCCATTTGCTTGTTAGAGGTCTTGCCATATCTCAGCGACCACAAATGCCCAGTGGAGCAAGGGAGAAAACTGTAGAGCGAGACGTCCAAATTGTGTTTTCAGTACAACCTAAAAACATCAGGCTAGCTTGCAGGTTCGAAATTTAAAATAGGTTGTGTCAATATTTCGTGTTTATTTGATAAAACTGTTTTTTATAATAAACGGAAATATAAGTAGATAAAGAATGCAAAAACTAACTTATAAGCACGAAAATAGCAAACGATATCTAAAGCAGCAAAATCGCAATTATTGTTTCAGGTTGGTCTGTAGCCTTGATTATGACGTATTTACAGAATTTCGATCACTGCGCAGGGTCGGTGAGATATGGCAAGCACTGTAACCCTTAAAATAACACATCTTGAGGTGCTTAAATTGTTTTTTTATGTTCAAACAACCATATCTGAAAAACAATTGAAATTAGAGGTAGGAAGTGACATATCAAAAGAAAGCTTATTAAAAGGGATTTTCAAAAATACAAAAATATACAGTGTTCCATTTGAAAAAAAATCGAAATTATTAAATTTGCAAATATTGATCACCCTGTATAACATTAATACCCAGATCCACCATTTTACAATTGAAAGATAGTTCACGAAAATCATCATTCTTTGGTAACGTTTTGCTTCATTCAATTGTTTTCTGTTGCTTACAGCAGCCGCCTGAAGTTCAGCATTTTTTTGCATAAATTCGTCAATATCTCTAAAACAGTTGACGTTAGGCCCATACAACTTTATATCAAAATGATGAGTATTTCAATGCAAAACTTTTAAGCTGCCCAAATATGGGCCATTCCATTTAAAAAAAGTAAGTTTGATTCGCCACGCTTTTTTGAGCCACCCTGTATAATCAACAGTAATTTAGCAATATGCACCACCTTTGTACCTACAACTTTTATATGCATAATATTCATGTAACTCTCATAGTTTTAGATATATTTTCCACTCCCGTTTCCTTGCCGGACCCTGTATAGCAAACATAGTAAATAGTGTTTTTTACCAGAATTTTAGAGGGTTGAGGACTAAATTAGACCAGTTTAAATTAAATTTAATCTCAAATGATTTCGATTGTGCATGTATCACTGAAACATGGCTCGATAAGGATATAGACGACAACGAACTACGCAATAGATAGTTTGACAGATTTCAATGAGACCAAGAAACCACAGCATCCAGCAAGACTTCAAGGGGAGCTGCTCTTCTTATTACACGAAAAAAACTGGAAGCCAAACTGCTTCCTGAGTTTCAAAGTGATGCTGAAGATATCTGGGTGCACATGAAAGTGACTAGCTTGATTAAAGTTTATATGTGCTGAGTTTATTTACTAAGAAATGATAAAATTGCGTACGCCAGTTTTACGTCTAAACTGGACTGGATAAACCAGCAGGTCAGAGATAGCATAGTCTTCATATGCGGCGATTTTAACATTCCGTCCTTAAGCTGGGTATGTAACAACAATAATAATTTATTTTTAACTCCCGAAAACATTATGCCCTCTGTAACATCTGTGATTGATTCTCTCTCTTAGTGCGGTTTTATGCAGTTTAGTTCGATACAAAATCATAATGGCAAATGTTTAGATCTCATATTGTGTAATTCTAGCTTCACTATTAATAATGTCACTCGTTGCACTTGCCCTGTTGTCTTGGAGGACAAGCACCACCCAGCCATTGAGTTCTATTTATCTATTCTATCATTAATAAAGAAAGCAAATATATCTTACCTTCTATGCAATATTTTAACTGTACAAAAGCCAACTACACGGAAATAAATAATGAACTTCAGAATATTGATTGGCGTAAATTATTTAATGGAAATTCACTGGAACTAAATATTAAAATTTTTTATATTTTAAATGACGTAATCTCCAATCTCGTTTGATTAAGATACAAGAATTGGCAATTTCACGTATATTTTTCAAGTTCAACCATTAACATTGTTAAAGAAAAAAACAAATTTCACAAAAAATGGAAAATATACAGTAACATCAGTGACCTAAATCGTTTCAAATTACTTAGACGTAGAATGAAAAGTCGGATAAATCTGATTTCGATAACTATATTAACTGCATAGAATCCGAAAATTCCCAATAACAATAAAAAGTTCTGGCAATTTGTCTCCGTGAAAACAAAGAATTGCACAATTCCATCAGAAATGAAATACGAAAATTCAGTAGCCAATAATAACACCGACATATTTGCTAAATATTTTACAAGCGTTTTTGTTCCTCCAGATAACAGTCAGGTGTCAAATTTGGACACAGTTTCACACAATGAAACCAATAATAATTTAAGTTGTTTGCAACTGTCTGAAACTGAGGTCCTTGCTAGAGTGAAAGAACTTGATCCTAAACAAGGTGGCGGATCCGATGGCCTACCAGCACTTTTTGTCAAGAATTGCGCAACAGGTCTTAGTATTCCACTACTTTTGCTATATAATCAGTCTCTACCTTTAGGAACTTTTCCTGAAAAGTGGAAAACTGCGTGTGTTTTACCAATTTTTAAAAGCGATAAAAAAGAACTTGTTAATAATTATCGTCCGATAAGCAGACTTTGTGTATTGGCCAAGCTGTTTGAAAAATTCCTTTATAAGTATATTTTTTCCATAGTTAAAAACCAGATAATTGTAGGAAGATCTATAGAATCAAATTTAATGTGTTATTCAGAGTACTTACATAACAGTATGGATAAGCAGATTCAGGTTGATGCCACCTACACCGGCTTTAGTAAGGCTTTTGATAAAATTCATCATCAAATTTTACTTGAAAAGTTGGCCTTGGTCGGTGTGGGTGGCGTCGTCCTGAACTGGTTAAACTCCTATCTTTTAAACAGAAAGCAGTTCGTATTGGTCAATGGTTCTGCCTCCGAAATGTTTGCAACCCCATCAGGTGTGCCCCAGGGGTCACACTTAGGGCCTTTATTATTCATTATTTACATTAATGATATTTCAGTGTTCTAAAAACTCAAATTTTCTTTTATACACCGATTATCTAAAAATATTTAAACAGATCCAACATGGAGCCGTTGACTGCCAGGAACTTCAAAATGACCTTTCTAACTTCGAGGAATATTGTCAAAAAATCATTTGTTTGCAAGTTCAGATAAACGTTATGCTATAACCTTCACATGTGACTTTAATCTAATTCAAAAGGATTATGTTTTAAACTACACAAATTTAAAAAGAGTTTCAGAAATAATAGATCTCGGAGTGATATTCGATGGGAAGCGGATTTTTGATGCTCATATCCATTCTGTAGCTAAAAGTTCCGCTAGGTCACTAGGTTTTATTAACAGGCAAGCGAGATATTTCAAAAACGGCCAAACTACGAGGGTGGGCTGAAATATATTGCACACATGCTAGTAGAACACTAACAAAATAACCTACCGAGATGCGCATGGTTGCATTCAGAGTACGGTTTCCACGTCCCGGGACCAAAAGTGTTTTCGGGACCTACGAGCTAAATTAATAGTGTTCAAGTGAAATTTACAAATGCGAATTCCCAATAAAAACAAGCGTTTTAAATAAAATAAAATATTTCTGTGCTGATAATTAGTGATGGGCATAATCGGATGATTTCAATAATCGGAATGTTCCATTTCGGAATGTTTATAAAATCGGAATATCATCCGATTATTTTACATTCCGTAAATGCAAGCAAGAGAAAACGAGCGAAACAACAACAAGCGGAAGGAAGATGAAGTGCGTGCAAATTTGCGGCGCGCCGTAAGCCTTTATCTGCGTTGGCATCTATTGTTTGAGTTTCTAGGACCGCCAGTAAAACAATTTATGAGTTTGAGACCCACAGTGGCATACAAGAGAAAATAAAATATTTTTTCAAATTACATATTACAGTAGTTACCTTAATAGACTTTCAGAAAATGGTAGTAATACTTTAAAGTTTAATGGCACATAAAGTACATAATAGATAGTATAAAACAATACATGAATTTGAAGTCTGTAAGGTGTACTATCTAATAATTAATCTACGAAATACCACTGCCATTAGTGCCATTCACCAGCATATAGCAGTCAAGTGAGTCAACACAACATTTCGTATTCCTTCAGTTTAAATTGGCATTTCGTTTTCTCATTTTGTGTTCCGAATAGTAAAATAATCGAATTCCGAAAGTTCCGAATTTTGTGCACCAAACAGTAAAATAATCGAATTCCGAAAAGTTCCGATATAATCGGAACCTTCCGATTTTTTTAACAATCGGAAACTTTCCGATTATTCATTCCGGATAGGCCCATCACTACTGATAATGAGCTGCGTTTCGTCGATCCGCTTCTGGTTATGATAATTTTATTGGGACAAACTTTACATTTTGTCAACTGTTTATCTTTCGATATATAAAAGTGTTGCTATATTGACTTCAAAACGTTATTTTTTTTATATAGAATGACGGTAGGTTGGGAATCGGAATTCGTTTTAATTCTAACGCTTTAGCAGAAAATAACGAACATCTTTAAAAACTAAAAATATAAATTATTCAACTTCTTGGAACATAATTTACAAATGTAGTTACCCTGCCGTTACTACGTATGCACACGACTACACGTAAAATAGATCTAAATTCAAGAAAAGAAACAAACAAAAAAATAAATAAACGAACACTTGCAAATATGGCTGAAATAACACACGTTTCATTCTAACCGACCGAAAACAATACTTCTCCTACATACTAGGTCTGTACATTTGTATCGATAATTCGAATAATATATCGAATAATTCGATATATCGAATAAATAATTATTTGAATAAATTTAGTGGAATTATCGAATAAATAACTATTTGGATAAAAATTTATTCGAAAAAAATGTATTCGGTTAAATATTTATTCAGATAAAAATGTATTCGAATAAAAATTCATTCCAAGAATTATTTATTGGATATGTCGATGTTTATTTTCAATAAATTTATTCGAATATCGAATAAACATTTATTCGAACAAATAAAACTTATAGTCAAATCACGGAATCAAACTGTGCACGTCATCAAATATTTAGTTATTAATTTGATGTTACTGTTTGATGACGAGCGCCGTTTGATTCCGTAATTTACCTATAGTTACAATAATATTTTTTGGCTATGAATAAAAATTTCATGTCTGTGTCTGTATAATTGAATATTGTTTATTGATCTAAATAAAAAATACTGATTCGAATTTGCGTATTGATTTCAAAGTTTGTTCTACTTTAATGAATTGTAAAAATGTTCTCCAATAAAATAATTTCTATGCCTTCAACGGTTTTTCTGCTTCTTGTAAATAAAGTGTTTGCCCTACTTAATTTTAAGTATCACGATTTGCATACTTTTTATTGCTCACAAATGTTTATTTTTCGTTCGTTTTGTGAATGTCCAATAACTTATCTAAAGATAAAATCCAGTAAAATGGGGTGTGGAGCAATAGTTTATAACTTTCGAATAATTGAATAGTTATTCCAATAACTTAGTTATTCAATAAATTAGTTATTCGAATAAGTTAGTTATTTGAATAAACTGGTTATTTGAATAAACTATTGCAATAAATTATTCGAATAAATTAGTTATCCAAATAAGTTATGCGAATAAATTAGTTATTCGAATAAATTAGTTATTCGAATAACTTATTTATTCGAATAGTGCAATAGTTATTCGAATTTCGATATATCGAATAATATTCGATATTTAATTTTATTCGTTATTCGATACCTAGTTTCTGATATCGAACACCCCTACGACATACGCAAAATGCAAATAATGTAGAATGTGCAAAAGGCATGAGTAATACGCCGGACCCTAATGGATACCCATCCTAATTCTCTGATATCAAGTATACGCACAAATGTTGACATGGTCCCGGGACTTTGCCTGTGCTGGCTGAGGTCTCGAGACTCGGATTTTTTGGTATAATCCCGGGAAGGTCCCGGGACTGGAAGCCCTATTCAAAAGCTACCACAAAAGTACTTCATCTAATTTCTGAAATTTTGCATACAATCATAATTTTACATTTTGAATAACTTTTCTTGATGACATTTTGACGTATTTAGAACAAAAAAGGTACTTTTCCTGAGAAGATAAATGTTTTTTATTCACTGCTTGTGAGGGCTTATGAAGGCCAATCCCACATTTTAGTATTAAGATTTTCGACTAAGAATTAATCAAAGAATCGCTCTACTTGAAGGCTATGCGTCAATTTTTATACACCCTGTATAGTACTTAATGGTAACCAACATGTGTTTCACTTTCACACATTGGCAATTACTGGTGTTATGCTGAATCAAAGAAATATAAAGGGAAATCAAATCGCTGGCACTAACTACCATTGGTAAGTAAGGCAAAAATGCATCATGTTACTCATGGTTATGAAAATATAATCGATAATCTCTGTTTTTCACATGAAATGTTAAGCAAAAAAAACATGATGAAATTAATGTTGCCACGTCTACAAAATGCCAAGTTAGTTTTTAAACTTTTAATTGCATATTTTCATGGTTATTTTAGATACTTTAGAAAAAGACATTTTGAAAATGATGAAATATGGGTGTTCTTACTTTTCCCTTATTTTTTCTTGTTATCTTGTTATTACAAAAGCTGACAATTATATGCACTCAAATGTACGAAAATATGGGCATATATATGTATATATTTTGTTGACTATATGCACCCAACATTACAATACATGCACATATGCATATTTAAAAAAAAAAATAAGTAGAAGTATTCCAAATAGGGTTTCCAAGTCCCGGGACCAAAAGTGTTTTCGGGACTTACGAGCTAAATTTCAGGTCCCGGGACTAGTCCCGAAGATCCCGAAAATGGTCCCGAAAAAGAGAAATAGTGTACAGGTGAAATTTCCGAATGAAATTTTCAAAGAAAAACAAGTGTTTTAAGTTAAATAAAGTATTTCTGTGCTGATAATTTGTGTTGGGGCTCGTCTACAACTTCATTGCTTTCTTCTGGTACTAAAAATTTCTGTCGCTCTTCATCTTTTGCTTTTGTATGAACTGCAAAGTGCGTGTTAATCCTTTCGTCAAGTTGCCTCTGATTATGATAATTTTGTAGGAACCAACTTTACATTTCGCCAATTGTTTTATCTTCAATATATAAAACTATTGCCATAGTGACTTCAAATCGTAATTTTTTTAATGTAGAATGAAGGTAGGTTGCGAATCGGAATTCATTCTAATTGTAACGCTTTAGCAGACAAATAACGAACACACTTAAAACCCAAAAATATAAATTATTCAGCTTCGTCGCACATATCTAAATCCAACAAAAAAACATACAAATACATAAATAGAAGAAGATATGCAAATGTGGCTGAAACAACACACATGTTTAATTCTAACCTACCGAAAACAATACCTCTCCTGCCTACGCAAAACGCAAATAATGCAGAATGTGCAAGAGACATGAGTAATACGCCGGACGCCGGTGAATACCCGTCCTAATTCTCTGATATCGAGTACGCACGCATGTTGACATGGTCCCGGGACTTCGCCTCAGCTGGCTGTGGTCCCGGGACTCGGTTTTTGTGGTAGAATCCCGGGACTGTCCCGGGACCGAATCCCGGGACTGGAAACCCTAATTCCAAATAATGTAAACATTTTAATTATGTTGTATGAGTATATTTATTTCCCTAATTTTTATTCAAAGGCGTCATTCATTTTAACCTTTGACTATATAAACATGGATTGTCAACGCCAACTTCACGTTGCAAGCCAACATAAAAATGAGATTTTCCCTAGCCCCCCCAGACTGTTATTCACCTAACACTCGAAGTTTGACTCTTGAAATGGATTCTATATTGGCTGATTCCTTATACATTGCTTCTATGGGAAAGGTGGGGGTTGCTGGCAATCCATGTTTATGTTTATGTAGTCAAAGATTTGAACAGGGACTTCCCCTTTCCTCTGCTTATTTCGATATACGCACTGCGCTTCAGTGGCAGAAAGTGAAATTATACATATATTTGTCGCACAGAAAAATTTTATTAATAAATTTAATGAAATAGTTAATTTTACAAAAAAAAAACTGAAAAAGTTCATACATTACAAATTATTGCTAAATATAACAAAATATGCAAAATTCAGAAAGTATACTCAAAAACGTATAAATATGGAAAATATGCACAATGAAACTTGGCTTAAACGATTTGTTTTCACATAGTTAGTATACATATGCAAAAAGTTTTGCCAGCATATCAATTACATATAGAAAATATGCATTTGCCATATAATATCAGCTTTAGTTATTACAGCCTGAAAAAGGAGCATTTTCAGCTATTTTATGTAAAATTAAATTGACTACTAGAAGGTAGTTTCTATGCAGGTGAATTGCTTAATCGTTAGTTACATTACGAGTGCGGCAGTTTGCATTTTACAGCACGAGGTTTTAATTTAATAAAACCAAGTGCTGTAATAGTAATTTTTCTACGGTCACCTCTAAAACTGACTATTAAAAGCTCACAGTCAATGCAAAAAGTTAGCGATTCGCACATTTTTTCCCTAGTAACCATTTTAACATCGCAACCATGTAAACAATGTCTTAATGAAATAATCGCATCACTTCATTTTACTTTACGCATCGCCATGGCTAACCTGATTATTATTGTAATTCATAATTTTTTTGGAACTGGCTAAAATTATTGACAATTGCATCACGCCGTGTTCATCATCACGCAACAATGTTATTGAGTTTTTGTGAAGTGAAGATAGAATCTGAAGATAAGATATTTATTTATTTTCCTAAAACGTCTCGTGTTCTACTAAAATTACACTTATTTATACAGTACAAGTAAATAGTGTGTTACACAGTGTCAGTGATGTATTTCTGGTTGCCTGTTATAAAGAAATTTCAATTATTTAACAATTTTGTCATTTATTTACAACCGTAGAAAAAAATTTGTATGTATTTCGAGTGTAAAGAGCCATTTTGGTATACGGGAGTTTTTTCGCGCCTCGCTACCGCTCGGCACGAAACTCGCATCCTTATACCAAAATGGCTCTCTTTACACACTAAATACATAAATTACTATTACGATACAAGTGCGTAAAGCTACTCTTTAGGCACGAGTGGGGTACAGTTAAAACGCGAGTGAGCGAGCGTTTTAAGCGCCGCGAAGGACTAAAGATGCTTTACGCATGTATATCGTACAATATTTTGTCTACAATAGAATCTAGAAAACCAGGTAAATATATTAAAAAAATATACGGTACCCCCCATCCAAGAAAAGCGCCCTTCTGTGCTTTCCAAGAATACTTCGATACTCAGCATCACTCCGTTTCGCTAATACAATGAAATGCTATTTATCAAAAAAAAAAAAAAAAATAAAATATTTTTTTTTGCCGGCGACCATAGCTCAAAAGTTGATGTTGCCTTCATTTTCGGAGGACCTATCGTATGAAAACGATCCAAGACTTCAGGAAGGTTCCTAGCGATCGGAATCGTGTACACATACGAACATACATCCCCCGCACAGCACGTTTAGGCACCCCCCAATGCGGGGGATTGATCTAGCGGGCTGGGATCTTCACCAAAAGATCCGCACCGCCGAGACGGAGATTTGATATAGTGGGTTCATTAGTCGGTTGGCTCGAATTTTAGAGATATTTGACTCAGAGTGGTTTTCGATATGAGGGAATTTCAATACTTCGTACACTTCGTGTCGAAGTAAAAATGTAAATTAGGATTACCTGCAACCAGTCGTAATTTTGCGTATTTTAAAAATTTTAAAACACGTTGCTACTGACAATGTACAAACTGCCAACGATTGGGTCATACAAAAAACTACTGCCATCTTAGCCCTCGATGCGTGAAATGTACAGGCTCACACCACTACTCGAAGTGTACCAAAACACAGACACAAAAACCACAGTGTGTAAATTGTGGAGGCGAACACCCGAACACCCTGCCAACTACAAAGGTTGCAGTTATTACGTTAACTCTAATAAAAAGAAATCTCTGCCGCAACGTACAACTGCAGTACAAAAGCCCAACGTCTACCATTACACAACTCCAGGCACGATCTACGCCCATGCATATTTTATCAAATCTCACCATTGGAAATTTTAACGCCAATGGTTTAAATAAACAAAGATCACTAATTATAGCATTCTTAGCTAGACACAACATCGACATTTTAGTTGTCACAGAAACGCATTTAGCAGACGGGGAAAATTTTAAAATCCCACAGTATCATGTTTACCGACAGGACTGTGAAACGAATTTTGCATCTGGTGGTGTCGCAATAATTATCAAACGTTCGTTATCTGCACATCATTACGAACTAACAGGAATCACTAACCTGGAAGTCGTTGCTGTTAATTTAAATCTAAAAAGCAACGAAAATGTCATCATCATTGCTGTCTATAAACAACCCAATAAAAGGTTGCTGGAAGCTGATATTGCAACACTATTTTAAGGCAATACTCCAACTCTTGCTATAGGTGATTATAATTCAAAAAGCACTCTTTGGGGATGTAGAACCAATAATCCTAGTGGAAGTAGACTGCATGCCTTCATATCGAATCATGCAATTCAACTGTCTGCTCCAACTGAACCAACCTACCACCCATACTGAATAGACCATCATCCCGATATTTTGGACATATGTTTGCTCAAAAATTTCCGTTTACCAATATCACAAACTGTTTTAATGGAATTAGATTCAGACCACGTTCCTGTTTTGGTTTCGTTCAACAGCACACCGTTAATCAAAAATACAATGCCGAGACTAATAAAAGGCCACGTCGACTGGCCCGTCTTCCAAGATCGGCTGAAAGACATCACATCCTGTCCTACATCTATAGAATCTCCTGAAGAAATTGATGACAAAATATACAAACTAACTACTGCAATAAGCACCGCTGTAACACATGCAACTACTATCCAAACCAAACGAAAATTCAACTATGGAATTCCTTCGAAACCCATTCTCACTCTTATCAACAATAAAAATAGATTACGGCGACTATGGGCTAGAACCAGAGACGCACTAATCAAAACGCAACTGAATTGTGCCACAAGTGAAGTAAAACTTGCTCTAGATAACTATAGAATTAACAACTATAAACGCTACATATCGGAGCTACAACCAAGGGATCCTCCTATGTGGCAAGCAACTAAAAGAATATTGAAGCAACAACCTCAGATACCCACCATCAGAGACAATAACGAAATTTAAGCCACAGACCAAGAAAAGTGTAATATTTTTGCTGACCAATTGGAGAATACATTTACTACACGCATATTGGACGAAAACAAAGAATTTGCGGAAGAAATCAGCTCTGAAATTATTACAAATTTCCCAAACAATCCTGGACTGATAACACCGACATCTCCAACTGAGTTGCAAACTATCAACAAACTTCCCATCGAAAATTGTCCAGGACACCTCATCCCTAATGTAGTCCTAAAAAACCTACCAATAAAAATCTTGACGTACCTCACCATACTATTTAACGCCTGTCTTAGAATTGGATATTTCCCGACCACCTGGAAGCACGCACATATACTCCTTTTCCCAAAACCCAGCCAAAAACATAAAGACCCTTCAAATTACCGGCCCATTAGTCTTCTTCCTACGATGGCCAAAATCTTAGAGAAAGTAGTTCTGGATCGTCTAACTAACTAAATCCCTTGAAAGTAACCATATACTTCCTTCATTTCAATACGGCTTCAGGAAAAAACATTCTACTGTCCATCAACTATCCCGAATTACAGAAATCATCGAAGGAGGATTTGAAAATAAAATAAATACCGTAACTGTATTTCTCGATATCGCACAGGCATTTGACCGCGTATGGATAGACGGTTTATTATATAAGCTGCTCAAAGCTGGAATACCTAAATATATTTTCTGCATAATAAATTCCTTTTTGTCAAACCGCTCATTCGCTGTTAGGATAAATTTAACTTTATCAGCTAAGAAAAACATCAAAGCTGGAGTGCCGCAAGGATCTATCCTGGGACCGACTATCTTCAATATTTTTGTACATGATCTATCAGAATCTCCCAATACCACGGTTGCAATGTATGCTGATGACACAGCGCTCATATCCCAAAACTACGATATACTGGTAGCAACGCGAAATCTACAAGAAACCATCAACATCCTTAATAACTGGTTCAACAAATGGTGTATTAATCTCAATGCAGCCAAATGTCAAGCTAAAATATTTACCCTGCGTCAACCCACTTTACCGCAAAACATCATTATTAATGATCAAACAATAGAATGGAATCCCGCTGACGGTGCTATCAAATATTTAGGAGTGTATTTAGACAAAAGGCTTACTTGGTCTATACACACTAATAAGAAGCTAAACCAGGGTTATGTCCGTCTAGCAATGTTGTATCTTGTATCCCATTATAAATAAAAAATCTCCGCTTAAACCAGAATGCGGTTTGCTGATATATAAATCAATTCTTCGACCCATTATCGCTTATGCCAGCCAAGTTTGGGGAGCTACATCTAAGACGCATATTAATAAATTGCAAACATACCAAAATAAAATACTACGAATCATCTTTAACGCCCCTTGGTACCTACGAAATTCGCAGTTGCATCGTGAATCAGGGATCCAGACAATTAAGGAATATATTAAGAATACTGCTAAAACCTATTTTCACAACATAACAAACTGTACTAGTGCAAGAACATTTGGCACCGGTCGCCGAAATATACACACACGGCTTAAACGAAAACTTCCTCAGGACGTTTACTTGACCTCTAGTGAGAGTGACTGATAATAATAATAATTGGGCAAAATTACAAATTAAATCATAGTTATAGTGAGGCTTCTGCCATTAAACATAGTGCCAAATAAAAACAATAGACAAATCAGTCATGTGTAGCGAATCAACGCTGATCTGACTTAATCCTAATGTTAAAAAAAATAAATTAAAACACGTTGCTACTGACAACGTGCCTAATGAAATCTTTTAAACACGTTACTACTGATGACGTAAACAAATGAAAACATGTTATTAAACAGTCGTTTTACAAACTTAAAACTGCCAACTAAAAGGCAATTTTACACACTGTCGTAGATAAAATGATTAATGCACATTACATGTTTTTTTTTATTGTTAAAAAAAAATTAATGAGTGTATATACGCAAACTAATAATAATCTGCTCTACGAAGGGGAAGTCAAACAAAAAGTTGACAGCTTTACATATTTGGGAAGTATATTGGCATGTGAAGGTAGATCTATACAAGATATTGAACAACGACTAAATAAGGCAAGGGGAGCATTCTGTAATATGAACAAGATCTGGCAAGCAAGTAACATTAACATAAATACAAAATTAAAAGTGTTCAATGCAACGGTGATACCAGTAATGTTGTATGGTTCCAAGTCGTGGTGTGTAACGAGTGCAATTAAAGAGAAACTTCAAACTTTTGTGAATAGGTGTCTAAGGAACATACTTAAAATTTGGTGGCCTGAGACAATAACGAATGAGGAATTGAAGATAAGAACAAAACAACAAAACATAAACGAGCAAATAAGACGTAGAAAATATGGATGGCTAGGGCATGCACTACGGAAAAGTAAAGAAGAACAGAGCAAAGCAGTACTTGAATGGAATCCACAGGGCTCGATGTTTTGGGCAACATATTTTGTGTAACATTTTTTATAAATTTGAGATTTTGCTTTCGAATATCAAAACCACCATTGCCATCAAGCAATCTGCCTTCAGTAAATTGTGTAGTTAACACTTTGGAACGTCAAAAAATCACTGTCGTCAATATCAATTTTCTTTATTTCTCAACAACTCAACTGAACGAGAAATTACGTAACTACGATCTCTGCAAATACCCTTTATTACTACAATGCAACTTTCTTCTTTAAGGGTTTCTGAACTATAAAATCGTAGTTATGGTGGATGTCAACTGTGTATGAATGTTGTTTACTAGTCAGGAGGCTAAAAATATATTTTATAAATGTCTTTACTGTTTCATATCGAGCAATCGAAAAAATGTATCTTCGAATTCTTGACAGCAGCTTGACAATATTATTGAAAGAATTTGAAGTTTATTTGACGTACAATATGTCCTAAATGAAGTTGCAACGTACCTTTTTTGTTTAAAAAATAGCTATTTGTTTAATAGGGCAATAAAGCATACGATTTCAAGACTTCGTCTCCGCTTTGAGCCAGATAAAGCTTTAAATGAAAATACGATTGCACTGAGATAGCTTATACGTCGTTGCTATTGAATTTACACATTTATTGTGTCATAATAATTTAGTTTATAAATTCATTTACCGGTTTTACTGCCGGTCTTATAAAGGTTACTTATCTGACGTTAACTTTAATTCGCTGTTAAAATAAACAAAAGCGCATCAAAACGTCAGTGCTTATGACATTTTATTCATTAGTAAACAAATTTTAATGCGCTTTTGTTTATTTTAACAGCGAATTAAAGTTAACGTCAGATTAGTGGCCTTTATAAGACCGGCTGTTAGGATATTAAACCTTTGTTTACATATACAAAAGTAGGTAACTAAGTCATAACTTGCTCTATTAGCTCTGATTTCAAAACGACATCTGTGCCAGTTATGACACTCATAACATTCCTAGATATGTTAATAGCTATTACTGCCTAGTCATTACGTCAATGAATTTACTGCCTCAGCATTAAATGTGTTGCTTTATCGACCGTCAACTGTCCGTAATATCATGCATTTACTATCTGCTTAAAAACAGGGTTTTTAGTATTTTGTTTTTCATTTTCAGGAAAATCTGAGTATGCAATTTACAAAATCCTTTTAGATATCAATTATTACTATAGCAATAAGGCAAAAAATGTAGTTCTCATTTTAAAGATTTAAAATATTGGTCATTTCTCATTCTGTAGTTTTAAATAAACGCTAATATTAATTTTACACTTAGGTTTGTTTTTATTTCAACTGACTTTTCTTTAAAAGTTAAAAAGTGTATTTTTTTAAATGTAGTTCCTTAATTTCTCCATATAAATCAGTACATTTTAGCAAGCTTATGAATAATTATCTTTACAAAAATTCTAGGTACAAACGCTAGCACTCAAGTTCTAAATCTTTAAATTTGCTATCTAAAATTACTTGCAACTTGTGTAACACTTTTAAATGAAACACTGTGTGTGTGTGTGTGTGTGTGTATGTGAATACGAAAACAAGTTCAATTACTGCTCGCCCAAGCTTAGAAAGCACTTTCAGAGAAAGGGAATGGCAGAATGGCACTACTGTTTATACGTTCAAATGCCAAAATACATTAAGAGAAAATCATTATTACATTTATATTGACAAGACTGTCACGAAGTGTGAATAATTGGAAAAAATGCAATTTTATTAACATCCATGGTTGAGTATAGTTGAACATCAGCAATGATTTCTCAAGCCTATTTACTAATAATTATGTTTCCCTTTCTAAAAAGTTAAGAGTTGCCACAAAGCTTCGGCTTCTTCGGTAAGCCGAAGCAGCAGTTTTTCGATTACAAAAAATTACATGCTTCGGCCGAAGCAGGGAGAAATAGACTGACGCTGAACAAAATATCGGCTATACAGATTCTAATCATCAAATAACTTAAAATCAGCAGATACTTTGGTTAATTGCAGTTGGAAATAAATACACTTTATTATTCGTGAGGGAATGTTAATACACAAATAATTATAGCTTAACCAACTGTATTACTCTCAACAACAAGGCTCAACGAGCAAAGTGCTACTGCAAAATACAACATCCGAGCAGTTTGAAATAAAAACAGGGCTTAGACAGGGGGACGCCCTCTCAACAATACTTTTCAACTTTGCTCTAGAAAAGGTAGTAAGAAGCCTCTCGATTAACTGGAAAGGCACTATAATGAACACATCTAAACAAATATTAGCTTTCGCAGATGACGTGGACCTAATAGGAAGAGGAATGGTTGAGGTAAAGGAAAGCCTCGTAGAAATGGAGAGAGAAGCCCAAAACATTGGTCTAAGAATCAATGAAGAAAAGACGAAATACTTAACAGTAGGAAGGCAGGGAGGAGGCAGAATTGGCCAGAATATAACTATGAACGAATATAATTTTGAAACAGTTCGAACCTTTAAATACCTTGGCTCCATAATCAATATTGACAATGATATGGAAGAGGAGATCAAAGCAAGAATTCTACAGGGAAACAAAAGTTTTTACGCTCTGCAACATATGTTTAAATCCAAACTCCTTTCCAGAGAATCAAAAGTTCGTATATATAAGACAGTAGTGCGTCCAGTAGTATTATACGGAAGTGAGACCTGGACAATGACACAAAAACAGGAAAATATGCTAAGAACTTTTGAAAATAAAGTAATCAGAAATATAGTGGGCCCGGTCTGGGAAGAGAACAACTGGAGAAGAAGAACAAACCGAGAAATAAAAGAAATTTTGGAAAATAGAACCATTATATCGATGATCAAGGCAGGAAGGATAAGGTGGGCAGGACACGTCATGAGAATGGACAGCGACAGATACGCAAAAAAGGCAATGGAGGGCAACATACAAGGATCAAGAACAAGGGGAAGGCCCAGAAAAAGATGGAAGGATGGGGTAGAGGATGATATTTCCAAACTGAATATTAACAACTGGAGGAGAGTAGCGCAAGATAGAACTGCTTGGAGAGCTGTTGTGGAGTCGGCCAAGACCCAGTTAGGGACATAAAGGCCATTGATTGAACTGTATTACTGCCTAGTTTAATATTGAATCTACTTGTTTTATACAGTGTGGTCCTGAAATAGTTGGTCAAAATCAGAGATTAGGTTAATCTCATTATAAAAATGAAAAAACAATTCATTTCATTCAGTCCCATTCTGACGCTTACGCAATGCAGCGGAAAAAATGAATCCCAAAGCTGAACGAGATTCAAAGGGTCAAATTTCAAGACTGAATCGCTATGCTTAGCTCTACAGAGATGCTATACACAGACAGAACTAAAAAAAATGACATTAGCAAATCTCTTGTTTGATGAAGTATCGCTCGTGTATACTACAGAGTAGATGATTCCGTCTAGTTGAGACGAGTCAAAGGGCACCTAACATGTATTTGCTAAAAGCTTACGCCGAAGCTTCGGCTTTGACCAAAGTGCACAAATGCCCGCTTTGTGGCAACCCTATACAAAATGACAGCTATTTGACAAACAAATGATAAGACAGAGTAACACCCGTATGCATAGTCGTTCGCCAGCGGCTCGCCGGAGTTCCGTTATGAATAGTATGTTGGCGGCACTGTATGTCTATGTCAAATTCGAGGTTATCAGGTTAGGTTTTCCATCAGTTTTGACAGAAATTGACACAAAATCTAACCTGCTAACCTCGAATTTGACATAGACGTACAGTGCCGCCAACATACTATTCATAACGAAACTTCGACGACTCGCCGGCGAGCCGCTGGCGAACGACTATGAATACGGCTGTAAGACTTTCTTGTTCGAAAGTACAAAGGTCATTTCTATAGATATTTTCAAATTTCTCTTAAATCAATAATTTACCGAGTACCTTCTAAGCTTGGGCGAGCTGTACCTTAGTTTTTTAGTTGTTAAAAGCCTTTCTCTACGACATAAAGACAAATATGATTGTAATTACATCTCTCAATAACATTGCTATTCATAAATTGCAAGTATTAATTCGATATTTTGCGGAACTATTGATGATTTGTCCATACTTAGAAGGTAAGTTCATTAAAGTGCCAATCACTATCATTTTGAATATTTTACTCAATTTAAGATACCTTTAGTTTATATAGTTTTTATTTCAGACTTACAGTAAAGCAGCAATCTAATACTGGACTCTCATGGGAATATTTGTGCCGTAAAGTATTGGCCATAACATCATAGAGCCTAACGCTGCCATCCCAAGAACTAACTAACAGGAACTGATTGGTATTGGGCCCAAATTTTACAGAAGAAACAGCATCTTCTGGGGGCGATTTCAGTTTGTATTCCGTTTGCGACTTAATTAGCATTCTGTAATAAAATGAGATGTTTACAAACTAACATAATGGAAATGTTATTTGTTAATATAAGTTATACGTACTTTGTATTTTTGACTGCAGGTAGTAGTTAATTCCGCGGTAATAATCTACAAATTAAAGTATATAGCTATATTTACGGTTGCTAAACCAAACGATCAAATTATTTTAAAAGGTTATGTTCGTTATGCTAAATAGTTTGATGCGATGTTGCCAAATATAATAAATTAATGGAAAACCTAGAATTTCAAAAATTGAAAAATATGTCTTTTATACAAGGTGTTTTACAAAAATATTTCCATGAAGTGCTTGTGTGTCTTTTGTGTGGAAACATTTCGTTAATCATTTTCTCGATTGTCAAAGGTTACTGACGCCGTATTGAGGAACACTCGTTATTCAAATAAGAAAGTTTGAATAATAATAATATAATCCATTTCTTGCTCTTTCTTTTAATATAGGTCAATCCAAAAATGTTCCTTTAACGTGATATGTGTTCAATTTCAAGTAAATCTTCAGAATTTTTTTTCGGATTTGATATTTACGATTTTTATTCGAGTTTCCCTAGAGCTGAATTTCTTATACAGAGTGAGTCTGAATACTGTCACCGCCTATTATTTTGTTAACAATTTATTTCGCTAAAATCAATTCTTAATAATAAAAAAAAATAAAAACTAAGAAGAAAATATATTAAAAAAACCAATATTGGGAACAGAGATGTGGTCATATTGTAGGCATGGGAGGAGGAGCACGGTCTGCTGTAGTTTGTAGTTTGGAGAACGATAAAAGCAATGAAAACAAATAATACACACCAACATTGTCACTTAAATAGAATATCAGAATGAAAAAAATACTAAGGACAATTGTTAACTGAAAATCGCAGCAAATACAAAGAGACAGTAGAACACACAATAGAAGAAAAAAAATTACATTTATTAGCAGAAGCTAAGAAGCATGTCCTAAATATAAAAATCTGGTGTGATACACGCACACGACTTCCTTTTACAGTGATCTTATAATTAGCCAAACATTTGATTTTTAATCTTAAGCATTTGCCAAAAATTTTCAAAAATTACAAATTCTACAGAAACCGTATAAAATAGAGAGTTGGTCAAAGTAAATAAAAAAACCAATCTAGAGGTAGTCAACTGGAAAATCAACTATCTTACATCAATACACATTAAAAATATAATAAAAATGCCATACCTCTTTTCGTTTTTGAGATATTCTGTTCACAGACAGACACACAGACCAATGAACAAATAGTAGTTTATTTGAAATCGGCATTAAAATGCGAGAAATCGGCAGTAAAGTAATCCATTGTTTTACAACTTTTTTGTAGGTGGCGAGGCGACAGATAAACGGGTCTAGGACAACTCGGCGCGGAGCCATCTCGGGGCCGAATTTAAATTCGCAAACTACAGTGTGCACTACGTAAGAAAATTATTATAAACAAATAATAAATAAAGTGATCGCCAAAAAGCTGGCATCAAATGAAAAAAAATATATTTAGAATTTCTTGGAAAATCAAACACTAACGACCAGAGGTAATTGCAAAGTGATTACAAATGGGCCAAACAAAAATTTGTCACGTGACTTCCGTTATCAGTAAAATTCAACATTTTTACAAATAATTACGAAAAATGAATTTACTACCCAAGATAGGGACAACATTTACGAAACAAAGTTGTTTTCTGGCTTTGACATTGTTGAGTTAGCTAAAACTAACACAAATAATAAAAATCGTATGGAAATCTTAATTTCCGAAATATTGTACTTTTTGGATTTACACAACTTCGAAAAACGTTCCGTTTAACAGGAAATAAAGCTAAAAAAATAAGTATTTTTTTTATTTACCACTTTTCCGAAATATCGAAACTAACAGAGGTACAGGGTGTTAAAGTTTCAAATTAAAAACTAAACTTTGGCGCAAATGCGGCTGGACAATTTTATTTTTGTTTATCTCTGTTGTCAAGCAATGATCTGTCAATTAGTTTTCCATTGTAATTTTCTTAATGTTATTGCTGCAATAATGGCTCATGTTTATGAAAATAATGAATGAGTGAATATGCTTATTACTGGGAGTGTCGTCAAAATGCCGCTGCCGCATCGCTCTTATACGCGGAATGTGTGTGTAGAAGCGAATGCTGATAATTTTGATCATTTAAGTTAGATTAAGTTTAGTTTAATTTTCGTTAAGTAATTTTAGTTCATACTTTGAAACTTTAACACCTTGTACCTCCGTTAGTTTTGATATTTCGCAAAAGTGGTAAATGGCTTACTTTTTTTAGCTTTATATCCTGGCTAAAGGAAAGAATCAACTTAAAAATCACCCTGTATATACAGTGTGTTCCCGGATACGTGAAACGACTCTTGTAAAAGGTAAACAATTCTCGATTTAAATTTTCATTTTTTGGAGTTTAGCCCTGCTTGTTTAAAGGCGAATTTCTAACCGCATTTCAGTTTAAAAGAATCAAATATGCCTTGAAAGTTTTCAAAAAAACTATTTTTTGTACTCATGACTTCAAAATTCATATTTTCCGGTCATTCCTGATACGCCGAAAGTTACTTTTCCCGCACTGCGGTGTTTTTTACTTTTCAACAAAAACTAGGGGAATTGTGTTTTTTGTAAATTTTTATAATAAACGGGGCTGCGCGTGCTATTTCGCGGTCTATTCTATTCAATTTACCACCATTTTTAGGCCTATTACGTTGGCCCATCTTCAAGGGGGCTCTTGGGGTTCCGTCCATCTTCAAAGGGGCCTCTGGGGCTCCGTCCCTCTCCAAGGGGGACCTCGGGGCTCCGCCCATCTCCAAAGGGGCCCTTGGAGATTCGCCCCTCTCCAAGCAGCTCTCGGGCTCCGGCCCTCTCCAAGGGGTCCTTCAGGGCTCCGCTCTTCTCTAAGGGAGCCCTCAGGAATCCGCCCCTCTTCAAGGGGGCCCTAGGGGCTTCGCCCCTCTCCAAATCGGCCCTCGGGGCTCCGCCCATCTCTAAGGGGACCTTCGGGGCTCCGCCCCTCTCCAAGGGGTTCTTCAGGGCCCCGCTCCTCTCCAAGCGGGCCCATGGGCTTCGCCCTTCTCCAAGGCGGCCCTCGGGGCTCCGCCCATCTCTAAGGCTGCCCTCGGGGTTCTGTCTCTCTCCAAGGGGGCCCTCGGGACACACACGTCTGGATCCTCGTTGGTTTAATTGCGCCTGCAAACACCAGAGGCGCTGTAAACGTTAACAAAAACTAAAAGGTGCGTAGGATAGGTATAAAAGTTTAGTGATTTGTGCTGTCAACTCAGTAAATTAGTAAAACACTAAATAATAATTTTTTTATTTTTTTAAAGATTTTCAGTTATTCGTTACAAAAAACATTGTACCTAACTCCTTCGAGAAAAATTTTCTCGAATTCGCACTACATGCAGCACTCCCTTCGGTCGTGCTGCAAACAAAGTGTTCATTCGGGAAAATTACGAACTTGTTAGGTAAATAACTATTACTGTAGAGTAGCGTGTCTTTTATGTAGCAAATACGACAAAAAGTTATTAAGAGAAGTTGTTTAGGATCAACATCTAGGTTCCTATACCAAATTTCAAAATCCTCTGCCAACTTTGATCTCTCACATTATCTTTTATGTTTAGGTCCCATATCAAAGAATTTTACTTTTAACCAAAGAATATAGATAGGGGGCACTGAAGTTTAGCTTTTTATCACGAATGTGAATTTAGTTGCCGAGGCCCGTAGGGCCAAGGCAAATAAACCACATGAGGGATAAAAAGGAACTTCAGTGCCGAGGAGTACATTATGTTTTTTTGTGAAATCGAGAAATCGTGAAATTAAAACATTTTAACCAACATTTGTAGGTTATGTTAACTACTATTGTATACCAAGGCACTGATGTTTAGCTTTTTATCAGTTGCCGAGGCCCGTAGGGCCAAGGCAAATAAACCACATGAGATATAAAAAGGAACTTCAGTGCCGAGGAGTACATTATGTTTTTTTGTGAAATCGAGAAATCGTGAAATTAAAACATTTTAACCAACATTTGTAGGTTATGTTAACTACTATTGTATACCAAGGCACTGATGTTTAGCTGCAGAAGACGTCGCAAGATTGTAGGAAACATGTATGCTGGAGTAAATCCCTCATTCCAGTCGATGCAATGGTGATAAATTATTACCCAGTGGACTTGTTGTAAATTGGCTGGCAATGCATTGAAATTGAACAATGATTTGAAGATGTGATGAGATACTAAGGTACCGTTGTAGGCAGCCAATTCTTTCGGGCAGAATAAATTCTTATCGGACGCCTTGAAGCCTTGAATGTCGATAATAAGCTTCATTGTCTAATATTAGGCAAAGCACGTTGCAATCACTGTAACAGTCGAGGTGCGACTGAAGTGGTTCGAAAAATTACAATTGTTTTACTGCCTTTGTCAGTGCGTTGTAGGTAAAAACCCGATCGTGAAGAACGAAACAATATGCGGTAGTGTTAGCTAGCACATGGACGGAAATTTCAAATTCAATTCAAAAAATTACAGCGTTCGCATGGAGGTAGTCCTTTTGATGGGAGCAGTCGATTACAACAATGGGTGCTTTGTCAGCAAAGTCATCACGCGTGAACCGAGGCTCGTCGGTCTTGTTATAATATGATGATTGTATCTTGGAATACATGTCGTATAGTGTCGCGTAATGATTGTGGGTATAATCAATATTTAAATTATCGTACGGGAATCGCTCAGTATTCAGGTAAACTCTGACATTTGTAAGACCAAGTTTGTCAAAATGACTGTTGTCCTTACGGACTAGCCCCGAACGGTCCGTTTGAAATCCTACGATGACGTATCGGGGGGGTTTGCAATTTAGTGCTTGTTGCAATAGCGTGAGAATGTTGAGTCACGGCATTAACACCTGGTATGATATGAAGTTGCCAGCTGCGGAATGCTACTTGCGTGTCAATACTTTTATCGATGTACTTGGTTAGTGACAATTCTTGGGCGAGACCTGCATAATGTGAGGAACCTTCCAATACACCTTGGCAATCGTAACTTTAGCCGTTTCCCCTTGGGTAGCACTGAATACAGCGTCGTTATCGGTATTGCTGCGAATTAATACAAGTTCTTGTCTGATGTTAATTAGGACTTTTCCATAATCCCCAGCGGTAGACATGCGCTAAAGTTACCCTGTGCATCGGTAATAGGAGTATGGTTAGTGTATAACCACCCAGCATTTTGAAGCTTTTTAACGTCATCAGAACTGTAAAACATATATCTATATCTCTTTAGAGACATGTAATACTAGGTTTGGTGACAGAATCGACAACGACACCATTCATTTCGTATCAGATTTCGCTAAACAAGTGAGCTAACCCATTGTTAAGGAATTTAGCCGTCGTAACTTCACCGTTTACCTTCCTTAATTTTCCTTCTATGTAAAGGTAGCTTAAACCTGGTAGAGTTGACATATCTTCGGGAATTGTAATTCTAATTTCATCATTATAGTCGAAACGGTTTTTATGCGGTTGATGTGTGTGCAGCTGATTGCCCACGATGGAGTTGTCGACGAAAACTTGTTCTCTAATATTTTGAATACTCATGGCACTACTGAAAACCCCAAGGACCGCAAGAAGTCTTTGTTTGTCTTTGTTAACTGCGTGCTGGACGAACTTGAACTAATTTTACGAGGCTTTGAACGACGCCTTTTATAGGAACAGGGCAGCACATGGTATGGAGATGGATTAAATCGAAAACCCATTATAATTTCTTTAAATGCAATGTTACCGTGAGGGTTTCCTTACTAAAACTGACGGGGGTACCTGACTGGTCCAATATTTTAACAGTTAGGTTAGTGATCTGTTTCTTGCTGATTGGTAGGTAAATGACGTGGTTAGGTGTTTCCACTATTTTGAACCCAGCCGGCACTATGGGGAGGAACTGATGAATGATGTGGCCAGGATAACCATTTTTATAGGAACCAACAGATATGTTGCAATGAATGAGGATGGAGTTGATGTTTAAAATTTTCGTAACATGTTCACCTGCATGCCACATATTACCATCATAAACTTTGCTGTTATGCGCCAGCGTGACTGGGTGGTTAGAGCACTGGACTGCGGCGCGGAAGTCTGGAGTTCAAATCCCAGATCGATGCCTGGCGGGCGGCCTACCTAGTCGCTTTAAATAATTGGAAACCTACGTTCGAAAGAACAAGAGGTAATAATGCGGTTGTCTAATGCGTGATGCTCACCACATCACCACGTGTCATGAATTTGACACGCGACAGCCGAGTGTGAGAGCGAGGATACGGAAGCTCTGACCTTCCGCCTTGCAGGCCGAGCTCCTTCATGGGGTGTTAGTGCCTCACCATTATTATAAACTTTGCTGTTAAATCCTTACATGTCTCGAATGGTATTGTCGCTCCTAAAGTCGATTGGCAAGATCGATTTTAATTCGGTTTTTAAGGTGCTGTTGTTTTCTCGTAGCCGCACCTCTTTAACTCCTCTGTCAAGATCGAGTGGGTTGTGTATAAAGTCGGTAATGTCCGCAACTTCTGCACCCTCAGATATAGGAATAGTAGATTGTCCAACAAGACGAAATTCATTGTTGGGAGGTCTAATGTTGGTAATAGTATTGTACGTTTCGAAACTTAACAACCCCAAGACATTCACTACCGTCGTCTAAGAAAATAGAGGGGTCAAAATTCGCAGTGAGGATGAACAACTCACCCGTAAGAGTGAATATACTGGACATGATGAAGCGCAAAGCTTAAACTGACGACAAAAGCGGTTTTCCAAAGTTATATAAGAATTTGAGACACAAATGTCCGCACGTGTATGACGAGCCGTTGATATCTATTAGAATTATACATAATCGTGTTGTTGCTATCGTCGCTACGAAAGTATTTTGCTAATTCTGGGGGAGGTTGTAAACCACCTATGCTATCAAAATACAGAACAAAGTGATCTGCTTTAACGTATGCCGTCCAATGTGTGCCAAGTCCAACATCATCGTCCAAGTTAGTGACACCATAATCTTGTTTACGAATCTTGTCAGGCAGGGCGCCCCGCATAAAAATTCCCCTAAAGTTGGGGATTTCTAGAAGTTTAACACACTCTGCAATATCGATGTTCGTTAACGCGCGGCGCGGCAGCTTCAACGGTAGTTTTTTGACTGATACGGTCGTAGATATAATCCTTTTCCACGAGCAATGGATTCAATAGCTTTGTTATGTAGCTCCGTTTCCAGGAGATCCTTTTTAGCAGCCTTTGAAGCTCCCACTGCTTTAGCGACTGCTGCAGCATCACCTCCGAAGAATCCCAAGGCTCCTAATGCGGCAATTATAGGCATAAGCGGCAAGATACCTCCTATCTTGAAATAAGGTACTACTCTAGAGCGGAACCGACATGTCCTTCGTGATTTCGAACGAAGAGCGCCTCCGAACCAGACAGGGATGCCACTTCCAAGATGTTTAGACCTACTACGCCTTGTAAGTTTCCGTTTCCGAGATACTCCCATTCCTCGTTTCGTCTTCGCCTTCATAATACCGGCAATTGGTAGTGTACTCCCTTGTTTCCGGCAGACTTCCATACCAGCAGTGGGTTGTGCACGCTTCCGTTTCCGGGAGACTCTCATGCCGAGTGTGGTTTTCTCTTTCATAATTCCCGTAACAGCAAGGGTTGCAGCTCTTTCCCCAAGAGTATTTTGCTATAACACGTTCCCAAGCTTTCTTCGCGAGAACCTTATCCGCAGCGTGATATATCTATTTACACTTACAAACTAACTTACTAACTACTCTTCCCTTTCGTCACCACTGTGTCGTCGTCTTCTGAAGAGCAGGCTTCGGTGGAGACGTCGTCCGCACCGTTGAGCCGAGAGTCTGACGGGCTCCATATCGCACTTAAATCATCGTCTGATAAAGATGCGGCCGACCCAACTGACACCGTATCTTCATGAGGCCGGCCCTCCAGGCGGGCCAACTCCACCTCGCCATTCAATACCCTGGCCCCGATAGTGTCCAGCTCGGGGATGTTGAACGTCTTCACCATCCAGCATCCACAGGTGCACCTCCAAGTATCGGAAGAAGGTACCACGCCCGGACGGATCGAAGAATTCGCTGCGGAGCTGGACCAGCGCTAGATAGTTTGGAGGAGGCGTCCAGGAGCCGTTTGTAAGGTTCTTCTCTTCCTCCTCGGGCACGTAAAAGATGGTGGAGGTGGCGAAATAGAAAACGAACAACATCTTTACTGTGTGGTATCGAAAGAAGAACTGAGGTGCATTAATCTTGGTCGCCATTAATAACCGCTTATGGTAACCTTGGCCTTGAAGTCAAGCTCACAGTACTGCATTTTTTGAGAAAATATTTCAAGGTCACTTTGCGAAAACCACGTAGAAGATAGTGGGGGTGGCGAAATACAAGAGAATGAACATGTTAACTCGGTGGTGTCGAAAGAAGGATTGAATTGCAATAAGCTTGGCCGCAATTAATAACCTCTTATGGTAACCTTGGCCTTGGAGTCAAGCTAACAGTACTGCCTTTTGGAGAAAATATTTCAAGGTCACATCGCTAAAACCACAGCCTCAACTAGCAAGACAAAGTTCGTAAAATTACAAAAACCAAGGAAAAAACACGAGAAAGAAAAGCAAAATCTGGTCATTATTAAACAATGATAGAAGCCATCAGTTTAAATTAAAGAAAATAGCACAGTATTTGGCACAACTTGTTGAAATTTTAGCACATCACCGTTTTTCAATGTACGCCCGATTAATTCCTGAACGTCACACACACACCAACTTCAGTCAAAGTCGCACAATAGCAATCACAGTTAACCTTCAGGTACGTCTCTTTTCCGATTATCTCAAAAACAAGAAAGCCCATCAATTGCTGTTTTTTATTTTTTTACCTTCTACAACTAGATCGTACAGTAAAACTATTCTAACCACATGATAACTACAAAAAACACTTATTGTTCCAACGCTTGCTGTTTTTATGCGTATTGTTTTAATTCAATATCGTTCCTAATGATGTCCAAAGCAAACTTAGGATGTCATACATGCACCGCACATACACCGATAGCATGGGTGGCAACGCGTCCTCGATGCTCCTTTTAAAGTCGCCAGGTAAATTACAAACACCGTCGATTACACTGTTGTAAAAATTTTTAAACATCTGAGTCTTCAAACATTTAGGTTCCTCCAACTGTATCCCATCCTTGTTAATTCCGCTAATTACCACTACCGGCACAAACGATCCATAATAGGTCAATCTCAAACTCACAGATTTATTTCTTGACTTATTCAGCGGATACGTTTTTGCGTTCAATAATACTGGATATGGCAGTTTTACATCTGTCAGTCGATGCTTCACAGTTTCCACAACCTTTTGTACTTTAACCATTGCAAATGTTTTGCTCGTACAGCGCACGATACACTACTGAACAGCAAACCACAGGTTCTTTTATACGCATTCTTCAAGGTTGTTGTTGGTTTTAGTGGTGGGAGGTTGGCAGGTTCTTCCGTCCTTAACTCCATTCCGTCCTTGAGCCCGTTCCTTTATTAAGTTGCTTATTTGCTATTGCAGCTATAGTCAAAATTATACCCATTCGGAGTCACGTGACATTTGTCTGTCACTGTTCATCTTTAGTAAAATAGATGAAATGGAAGAAATTCGAAGAAAAGGCATGTCGATTCATAAAATTAATTTTAAAATTTGACGTTTCTAATCTGTCAGATTATATTTTTCGTGTAAGTTATTGAGATAAGGGTAATAAAACCTAAAATTGTTGAGCCCAAAACTGAAAATTAAAAGAAACCATCGGACATGCGGTATAACGAGCAGTCACAACAATTTGAATATTATGCGTTTTTTTATGAAGAGTACGACAATATTAATAATAGTAAATCAACAGTTTCACCTTCCAGCGCTGTTCGCCGTGCGTCTCTTGCGTTAAATATCTCGGAGAGCACAATTTACCGAAAATATGAGCCAGAAAGTGAAGAATGCAAAAACGGAAGTCGACGAAGCAGTCAAGAACTCCATCAGGGACACTATATATAAAATGTATGTAGCTAAAGAATTTGTAACCGTAAAAAAACCTAAAAAACGCTTGGTTGATGAACCTGGAGGAGATTTCTTACATTCAGTTTCATCCCTAAATAGATTGTGCAAGGAAATAGGCTTCAAATGGCAATGTTTTATAACAGAACATACATGCACAGAAATTGATTTAAAATTTGCTATACGCAGCAGGTTTTTAATGTAGCAGCTGACATATCTTTATTATATTTACATTTTACGACATGTTATGTTTTCTTTAACCTGTGTCAGTTTGATTTCATATAAGAGAATAAAGCCGTATCAACCTTGTTTTAGAAATTGGCAGATGTCAGGATAACCTACAAAACGGAATGTCATTTCTTACCCTAAAATTGCATTTTTAAGAATCGACATACGTAAAATTACTAGATTATCACGTGACTCCGAATGGGTATAAATTTGACTATACCATAATCATCCAGCAGCTATGGCAACTCACTTCAAAATGCCGAGGTCTTTTTCCGCCACTTCCGTCGGTTTTTGGCTGCTTGCCATCCAGCGTCATCTAAGCGGTGCCTCCAGGCAGTAGTCACTATCGAATACACCATGGACCTACACGGAGAGAGTCTAGGGGAGATGACTACCTTCCGGACGGGGCCTGCCGCCTTCGACGGATCGACGACTGTGTGGTGGTGGAACCACGTCTACAGGCCAGTGGGCCGGTTTCTAGCCCAACTAGAGGATGGTGAAGTTTCCCATATTACCTATTCTTCGAAGTGAATAAATATATTTAGACAAATATTTAGGTGGTTTTATTTCGCAGTTTATACTGTATTATATACGTAGAGCACTGTTAGTGGCTCTTGCTTTGGTTTTGGGGAGCGTGACCTTGCATTGTACAATATAAAGTTTTCGCAAACATGCACGCTGTTAGTCCGTTGTGATCATTACTACCATCATGTCCTTCCGCGCTGCTCGAGTACCGCATTTCCAGTGCTGTTCGAAACGACTACAAACATTCAGCAATTGGAGACGGTTTCAAACTCCAGAATCGCTTGCCGACGCCGGTTTGCTTTACTTCAATGACACGGCTGATTGTGTACAGTGTTTCTACTGCGGAATTCAGATTTCTGGTTGGGAAGGTCATGACAAACCCTTGTTTGACACCTTCACTGGTCACTCACTTGCAAAGTTGCCACTTTGAACCAGCACTTACAAACCATCGACGACTTGCTTGTACAACTCTTCACACTGTTATAGTACAAAACGGTAACTACGGCCTAACCTCCAGTCCTTCAAGCGTGCCACACAAACTTGTACGCTTGGGGACCAGATAGTTAGCCGCAAAAAACTATAAACGACGACGAAATCGGGAATACGCCGAAAAGCAAGCCCTGACTCTCGTTACGAGATGGTTGTAACAAAATCTCACCGGCTATTGGTTGATCAAAGGAGAAGGGTCGTGGTAAAAACACTACATGAAAGTCAGGGCGGTACTTCGGCACAAAAGGGTGAAATGATGGTAAATGTAGGACGCCACTCCATTCTAACTAACTACATCGAACCCACTTGAATGGAGAAGTGTGGGCTCAATTCCCACTAACAACTCGGCAAGTTTGGTTCGGCTAACACGCTACGTCACTGACTTACCTTGACGAAACAACTTCCTGAAGCAGCTGCTAAACTCCTTTACAACTAACTGAAAAGGAACACAACACCAAATAAAATATCGTCAACACAAATCAAAGACATCAGTACTTAACAATGAGCTCTATTCAAATAATAAATAAAATAAGCAGGTAACAATGGACATGAAATGTTTGACTAGTTACAAGAAAAATAATCAAAGGGGTTAGTTACTAATTTACGTTACAAGTTACTTCAATGCGAACAACAATAAACTGTACTGTACAGACATGACCTTCAAATCAACAATGCTAACTATAGCAGTAATATTAAGCCGCAATGTTCAACACTTTTTGATGAAAAGAACACTATGTAGTAGGCACGATAATTACATAAAACGTTGACGAAAAGAACACTAGGTTATACAAGACAGTTTCATAAAATACAAGCATGGTTTACCTTGTAGGAGTTCAGCTGGCTGTAATCGACGGGCGGCGCGGTAGGGTGTTTTGCCTTCCAAGCACCTGCCTTAAGATACCTGAAGAAATCAACGAGAACGGGAACGGGGAATCCCAGAGGAGTAGATGGAATGCGGAACTCAGCCTCGATATTAAAGATGGTAAAGACAGCAAACGGGGTCGGTAGAATGCAATGATTATCTCCTCGAAGGGTAGACGACGTACGTAGCGGTAATAGGCAAAGCCCTCGACATGCGAGAACGATACACGTCATGCTTAGTTAACGATGGTCTGGTTAGGAGTCCGTAAACAAATCCGCCCCTGGCGACAACTCAGACGATCTCGCAATCCTCCGACGATAAAGAACTCCGACCACGTTTAACTAAAACTTGCTTCACTTTAATTCCCCACGGCTGTTGTTTGCTGCATCAAATAACTGATATTCCCTCGTACCGATAGCATACGACTCCTTCATAAGGCACCAACAATAACGAAACACATAAATTAACGCAGAAGACGGAAACGAGAACAAAGCCACCCCCAACGGCTGCATCACGCGAAGCCGTCAGGGGGTGCGATCTTAGAACACGTGCTGTATACTTCAAGATAGGGTTGGGACTGAATTTCAAACTGCGGCTAAAACCAACGGCCACCAACGCGTCCTATATGCATCTTTCTTTTGCATATGCGAAGACGAAGGAAGGCAACGGAAAATTTCAACAGAATTGCAGGACAGCTGACTGGACGATTCACACGGGACTCGAAGGTTAAATGTCTCGGACTAGCGAAATACTGGGAAAAGATAATCTGCATCCGCCTTGCAGGCAACAAAGAACAAAGGGTGGATTTAAAAATGGAATTCTGCTACCGAAACGTGACTATCTGAATTAATTTTAACCGATAAACGGACCGCGAGGTACAAATGCCTAAAATGCGCTGCAAAGCAGAGGACAGGCAGGGCCGGATCGAGCCCAAAATTTAAAATGACGACAGGACTTAAAGATGATCTAACAACACTTTACGGCGAGCTGCATAGTACCCCCTCAGGAATTGATTTAGCGGGTAGCAATAGTACGGGTGCAACTGACAACACTAGTAAGCGTGCAGCCGACACCAAAAATTGCAGTTGACATCAATGATATAAAGTTCGGTTCCTTTACCACGTGCAACTTCTTTGCTGTCACGCTACTTAAGCTGCTCCTTCACCGAAGCATTCCGTGCTCTCTTTCGAGGCGTTCAACATGTTACCTGTCAAATTATTGGTTGCTCACGCTGCAGTTCATGATGGGGTTCTATATGTGATTCAACCACCTCATTGCAATTCGGCTTCTTTTGCCTATAATGATGGAGTGCATAACGTGACGTGGCATAATATGGATACCAGTTCATTGACGACTATCTCCGTTTTTAAAATACAAGTGAACAACTTTACTGAACATAATTTCTTAACTTTCAAGATAAAATGCCATTTTCCTACATAATACGGTGGGCACCAATTGGCAAACGATTTTGCTAAAGAATAAATCTGCTGTCTTGAAGAAGCTGCTCGCACCCTCAGATAATTCCTGCTGTATATCTACCATTGTTTTTTAACCACCCTATTATTCTTTATATTGTACATGTCTGTAACGTACTTCTTCATATGTTGGTATTATAACAATTTAGTCTACCCATTGCATTTTTTGTATCTTGAACAGCGAAAATAAAGCTTTTGTACAATATTTGTACCTTAGTTGGTTATTTTCTACAAGACTCGATGATCTAGCGGTAAATATACCCTCGTCTGCAGATTGCACTGTGAACTAACAGGGAGACCTAGGTTCGAATCCTAGTCGAGTCATAATTTAGACACGAAATATCCTAAGCTAGGTGCGCGCTTACTTCATGCCTAATTTTTTTTAATGTGTGACGCTTGGACGGTCTGTTCTAAGCAACACTATTTTAATCTTCGTGTTGCCTCCAATCTGGTCTTGGTCTTGAACGTGAGCTTCACCTTGGACGTGGCCTTTAAGGTGACCGTGGATTGAAGGTGACCGTGGAATTGAAGGTGACCTTGACCTTGAAGGTGACTTTGAGCTTGAAGGTGACCTTGAGCTTGAAGGTAACCTTGAACTTGACCGTGGCCTTGGCCATCAACTCAAAGCCAAGTGGTGGGTGGTGGATCCAGGTCGGTCCATTCTACTATCCAGTCCCTCGATGCTATTGGTCAGTGGGGGCGAAGACACATTTCTGGGGGTGCTATTTTAGACGATAATGAAATCGCAATGCTAATTACTTGGCGCGTCTAATTAGCGGTTTGATTTCACTAAGGCTAGCTTGCTGACAAATAAACTCGCATTTTGATAACAAACACGACTGGTTTAGTTTGATATTTCCCGGCGCTTTTTAGGCCCTTGTAGTCCCCAGAATGAGATAAT
Source organism: Agriotes lineatus (assembly GCA_940337035.1). Lineage (NCBI taxonomy): Eukaryota > Metazoa > Arthropoda > Insecta > Coleoptera > Elateridae > Agriotes > Agriotes lineatus. The sequence goes on from CALNHX010001571.1 coordinate 43,624, forward strand.
TTTTGGGCGTTTTTTAAACCGCGCTTCAGCGGTTCATCCGGTTCGGCGTCGGGCTGGAGTTTATCGCCTCCTTTGTATTTTTGAGCACATATCGTTACCCAACACTTGATGGTTTAATTGAACGCAACCCTAGTACTCCAATTAATTTGAGATATTTATGCATACCTAAATAACCGTTTTTCTCAGCTTCGGTGACCCACAGGCGGTTTTTGCCTGCGAGTTTAATTTAGGAATCCCGCGTTTCTGGGGAAGTTCACGAAAGACGTAATTCGGGCGCTAATATTAAGAGTGCTACAAACGTCACGTTTGACACGATCGTAGAAAATAGTATATTACACAACAAATTTAGAAAAGTAAAGTTTTACTAAACGAATATAGCTTGATTGAGTACCAGCAATCGAGGTTAGCAGGTTAGGTGTTGCGTCAGTCTGTGTCAAAACTGACGCAAAACCTAACCTGCTAACCTCGAATTTGACATAGACTTACAGTGCCACCAACATAAACAGTGCCAAGCGAATGACAGGCCGGCCTAAATTTATTGTCCGCCATTGTACATAGGTAAATTGTAACTCATTTTCACTTCATATGGGCACATGGTGTCCACGGGTTACGTCTAGTATAACAACTGAACATTGAATATGACGGCATAGAAAATAAATAGTTGACTATCGTAACTCATAAATTAGGCACTATATCTCTGTCTGTAGACACAGGTACTTACTGCCATCATAGGTTTTTGACAATGACATGGCAAGGTCAAATAGCCCCTATCAGTTTCAAAAACATATGATGGCAATACTTGTGTCCACAGACAGAGATAGAGTGCCTTACACATAAAGAAGGTCCGTATAAATGGCAAGCTTTAGTTCTGAGCTTATTTCTCCACCTTTCCTGACCTTTCTTCCAGTCTCCATCCCCCCCCTTACTCTCACCCATCCCGAGTTTCCCGTTCTTGGCTGAAGAGGGACGGAAGGTCCCTATAGCAGTCCGCCCCCAGTTGGGGAAACTGAAATAACCTTTACCTTTGTCCTTTGTCCTAAGCTTGCTATATTTACGGGCCTTATTCATAAACAAAAGTTCTATAGACGAATCTGATAACGCTGGTGATTTCTTCGATAGGTCTATAATCGCCTTATTATAACCTATTAACAATGTTCCCTCCTCCCAGTAGGCTGTTATAGGTATGTTTTTATCAGCATACATTGCGATAGAAATCAAACTGTGATATGAATAATCCATGACATTTACATTGTAACTGCTATATTGACGTTGTAATTTTAATGTCAAAATGACGAAAATTTTACGGAAAGAAACAAAAATTTAACTGGCAACAGTGCAATCCTTCAAAAATGATAACCACAAATTTAAAAAACAATCCAGTTTTGTCATGGCTAGTTATTTCGCATGCGTACCAACAAAAATTGTACCCTACCATACATAACCTTGCTGGGAGAAGGAAACATCGTGAACGGATTATAACCATATATCTAATACTTACTATATTGCTAGCTGCTATGAGTGGGAAATTCACCGATGAAGTGAGACACACAACCAACTCCTTCATATATACGGTGAGCTGTGCGCAAGCGCGGCGGCGCCGTCCGCCCAATGGGGAAGTGGTCAAGTTTAAAATTCGCTTCTAAAGGCAGAGCTCCAATTCTCACGCATGCGCACGAGACGCGTTATACTCCAAGTGAGACTATGTCGGCGCCGTAATGTTTTCTGAAGTTTCCAGGCCCTACCAGCAATATATGTGTATTATATAATTATATGATTATAACTAACAGTTTGTTTTGTTAGATTGCAATCCTGGTATTTATTTTTGTAAATATTTGAAACACGGTCTCTTTATTTCGACGCTTATTTTAAAACAATTTTAAGTAAATACCGGGTGACCATAAATGGTGGTGATTTCTTTTCTTAGGTTGGCACTGTTTATATGTTGGTGGCACTGTAAGTCTATGTCAAATTCGAGGTTAGCAGGTTAGGCTTTGCGCCAGTTTGTGTCAAAACTAAAAAAACAATGGTCACCCGGTATTTTATTAAATTGGTTCACAAATGTTAATGTAATTTTTATTAAAAAGCACATCGTTTTGAACTATTAAAATTTCTTTGTTTATAACGGTTTGACTCTTGACAGTTTGTGTACATAACCTCAACAGCTGACAGTTTAAGTTTATATCACAATATAAAAATGATATTAAGGCTGAAGTATTGATTACACAACTGAAATAGTACCTAGATTTGGTTACTTTAGTTAGTCTTATAGAATGTGTCCCTACTTTACTATACACGGTTTTCAAAGTTAAGTCGGCACTATTGCTAACTTCGTTATTATTGGAGCTACAAAGTCAGTTAAATAGGCAAACTAGTAGTATTTTTTTCGCCTATTACGGTGATGAAAACGGAATCAAAATCGAACAACGCGTTCGCGAGTTATATCAAAAAGTTCAATTTTTTCAAATGGGACAATCGATAGGAAATTGAATTCTGAGCAAAAAGTGTCGTATGTCCTTTTATCCTAATGTCAAAAATGACAAAGGTATTGATGATTTTTCAAATTCGTCAAGGTGGCTGTGTTAGTGGCAATTTTGCCTTATCATAAAATAGAAATTAAAAAGAATATCCATGAAGTGAAACAATATCGTTTATTTCAAATTATTCTATGAACTTATAAAAACAGAACTCAAATTAGATGCTCAAAAACATCACCCTCTTGCTCCAAGCATTCTTGAGCCCGCTTGTAAACGCTTCTAGTGGCCCTGGCAATGACATAGCTCGCGAACGCGATGTTCGATTTTGATTCCGTTTTCACCAACGTAATTGGCGAAAAAAATACTACTAGTTTGCCTATTTAACTGACTTTGTAGCTCCAATAATAGCGAAGTTAGCAATAGTGCCGACTTAACTTTGAAAACCGTGTATAGGTTGATGCTTTTGTATAAATATTCAGTTCATTTCAGACGTAAATAGATAAGACAGACCCAAAAGGAAAAATCAGGTATACTTTCTTCGATCCCATGTCGAAAAACGCAACCATGGTTTAATTTAACGAAAGACCCATCTGTCATCTCTCAAGGCTTCGGAGATAGGTACCCATCGGAGAACAATACCTACAACAGTGTTGCCAGATGTACGATAATTATTGTTTTTGTACGATAATTTTACCAGTCGTGCGATGTACGATAGTATCAAGAGATCAAAAAAAAAATTGTTCCTCAGCGGGCTGTGGAAATTCAACGTATGAATAATATGTTGGTGACACTGTACGTCAATGTCAAATTCGAGGTTAGCAGGTTAGGATTTGCGTCATTTTGTGTCAAAACTGACGGAAAACCTAACCTGATAACCTCGAATTTGACATTGACGTACAATGTCACCAATATACTATTCATACGTTGAATGTCCACAGCACGCTGAGGAACAGTTTTTTTTTTATCTCTCGATACATGTACGATAATGGCAAAATGTACGATAATTTGGCTATTATTGAATATTCAAGGGTAATACCACAAGCAGTGGATATATTTTTGACAAATATTTTGTTGTTTCCATGTAAATTATTGCGTTTAAATTTCACGATACAAAATCACATCAAAAATGTCACGAGCCGAAGGCGAGTGACATTTAAATGTGATTTTGTTGAGTGAAATTTGCAATAATTTCTATGGAAATGGCAAAATATTTAAAAAATATATATCCACTTCGAGTGGTATTTGGGACGACTATTTAACAATATTACTACATAACGATTAACTTGATTGAAAAATAATCCAACAATTAATATAATTATTCATTCTCAATTAAATTCAGCGGAATACTTCCAAAACATAGCATTTTAAAAATTTTAAAACAAGCCACACAGTTTGTTGGGGTTTAGTGTTACGTAACCTAGCGATATCACTAAGGGTAGAACATCGTTGCTAAGCGATACTTTGCAACAAGGCTATTTATTTTTTGAGCACGTACATTGTTTTGTGAATATTTTGCATGGTGCCCAATATTCAGTGATATACTGCTGTTATTGGTTGAAAAAAGCAAATGTCTGCAATGTGATTGGCTTATATGTTATAGTGTTGAATAGTCTCACAAATTTGGCAGATAAGTACAAGGTGGCGCGCGGCAGACGGATGGATTTGAAAAGGTTATTGCTCCCTTCCTAACGGTCCTAGACGGTTGAAAGTGGGGTGATTCGAAAGAGGGGGATGGGAAGTTTATGTTCCACTCGGTTTCAGTCGCTATAATGGAGTGGTCCGTTCAGCAACGTGTTTTTTGTGTGCAGACGTATTTGTCGAACGCCCGCTCGATCGTCCGCGTGAAGCGTGCCTTCCGTTTAAAATTCAAGGTCGCCCCCCGCGGCCGAATTCCCAATCGAAATCGAATTCTCGCGTGGGTTCATGCATTTCAGGATACTGGAAATGTGTCCACGATAAGAAGGGGGCCACGGAATACCGTTATTACCCCAGCAAACATCGAGAGGGTTCGAGCTGCAATTCAACAATCTCCCAGGCGTTCAATTCGGAAACAGGCAGGTGCCCTTGGCATTTCGAGACGTTCCATTCAACGAATCGTTAATGAACATCTTCATTTGCATCCCTATAAGATGGTTGTCGTCCAAGAATTGAAGCCACGTGATTTTGAAGCCAGACAACTCGCTAGTGAAAACATGCTTGCTGCGTTGCCTCGAGACGGTATCATTTTCTTCTCTGATGAGGCACATTTTCACCTCAGTGGATGTGTCAATAAACAAAATATGCGCTATTGGAGTGAAACGAATCCCAGGGAGCTCCAACAGAGGCCCCTGCACTCTGACAGGGTGACAGTATTGTGTGCAGTTTCAAGAATTGGGATCATCGGCCCCTACTTTTTTGAAGAAAATGATCGAGCGGCTACAGTCACTTCTGCACGTTACCTGACCATGATCCAGGATTTTTTCTTGCCTGAATTGGAACGGCTGGAGCTGGAAGATGTCTGGTTTCAGCAGGACGGGGCAACAGCCCATACAGCAAGGGTTTGCATGGACTTTTTGCGAGGCAGATTCCCCGGGCGCCTCATCTCCTTAAGAGGCGATTTGAACTGGCCGGCGCGCTCTCCTGATTTGGCTCCGTGTGATTTTTTCCTGTGGGGATATCTAAAATCACTTGTTTACAACAATCGTCCCAGGACCCTGGAAGCCCTCAAAAATAACATTCGTGCGCAAATCGCCGAAATTCCTGTGGCAATGCTTCAACGGGTGCACGAAAACTTTAAAAAAAGGCTTACTCAGTGTTTGGAGTGTGAGGGGTGCCATTTGAGCGATATTTTGTTCAAAACCATATAAACTTAAATTTCCCGAGTTAATAAATCGGGAAAAAATAAAAAATTTGGTTATTTTGTAAAAGTCTGCGTTTTATTCCATTATCAAATCCATCCGTCTGCCGCGCGCGCCACTAATATTGACCGTATCATCGATATGGCAGTTACGTGCAGATATTTTTGCTGAACCGGTATTAACCACAAGGTGCTGAAATTTAATTCGGTGCTGTTATTATTTATGATAATAAGCTGATTACATACATCACCGACTTTCCACATGCCCACTTTCGACTTGTATCTTTCACAAAAAATGCATCCCGCAGGCATTTTCGATTAGCGGTTTAATTATTAGCACTTATGGGATTTATTTCAGAATTATTTCATCCTTGTAGTTATATTTTGTTATGCACAATCCAAAATATTATAACAGGATAAAATGTACGATATGTTTACTACTGTCGTACGATAATAATGTTTATTCGATCTGGCAACACTGAACTACAATACCAATAGCGGCCTAGTGGAGATTTGACACCCTGAATAATGTGTGCACATTAAAAATTCTAGAGAGGGGCAGTTCTTTTATCAGTAAATATAATTTTAAATGTTAGGACTTATAGCGAAAAATGTTTAAAAGCAAAACTAAATTGCTGAAGAATAATTAGTTTAAAAGAATTGTAATTTAGGGTATTTTGATTTATATGGTTTGATCGTAGCACCGTGAAATTTTGACGTTTGCAGATGCAGATACAGGATCAGTCATAATTTTTTACTTGTAAAGGCGTGTTTTGTTTTTAAGTTCTCGGCAACTGCAACATTAATACTCATAATGGAGTCGTATGATGTAATTGTAAATCAGCCCGTCGTTATTGATAACGTATGTACCATTCCTAAAAATGTCATTAACTTTCTGTAACTGTAAAAATAATAAATTACTTATGTACCTAACCAACCAAGTGATATCATCTTTGCAATTTTTAACAGGGTTCTGGCGTTATAAAAGCTGGTTTCGCGGGTGATCAAATACCAAAATGCAGATTTCCAAATTAGTAAGTCCTTGATTTAATAATCGGTGTTATGTGCAATAGCATTGTGCTTATAGTATTGGGCGACCAAAACATGTTCGTGTTATGGCAGGAGCATTGGAGAGAGATGTGTTCATAGGACCAAAAGCTGAAGAGCATAGAGGTTTGCTTGCAATCAGATATCCAATGGAGCATGGTATTGTAACAGACTGGAATGATATGGAAAAGATTTGGAGCTACATTTATAGTAAAGAGCAGCTCTCGACTTTTGCAGAAGAACATCCAGTGTTATTGACAGAAGCACCATTAAACCCTAGACCAAATAGAGAAAAATCAGCTGAAATTTTATTCGAATCATTTAATGTACCAGCCCTATTTATTTCCATGCAAGCTGTACTTAGCTTGTAAGTATTTTTATGCAATTTTGATTTTGTAATAATTGCATTTATTCAAGATATTCCACTGGTCGAACTACGGGGGTAGTTTTGGACTCTGGGGATGGAGTGACTCATGCAGTGCCTATTTATGAAGGTTTCGCTATGCCTCATAGTATAATGCGAGTAGATGTAGCTGGTAGAGACGTTTCTAGATATCTGAGGTAAATTACACAAACAATAATATAACTTATCCATACGAGCAATTCTTAATTTTGTTTGCAGGTTATTACTTCGAAAAGAGGGAATTAATTTTAGAACCACGGCAGAATTTGAAACAGTACGTACTATAAAAGAAAAAGCTTGCTATTTAGCCAATAACCCATTGAAAGAGGAAAGTGTGGATACAGAACACATAAACTATACATTGCCTGATGGGAATGTAATACAAATTGGGCCTGCACGATTTCGTGCACCTGAAGTACTATTTCGACCTGATCTTGTTGGGGAAGAATGTGAGGGTCTTCATGAAGTGCTTATGTTTTCTATTCAAAAATCTGATTTGGATCTTCGAAAAGTTCTGTTTAAAAACATTGTATTGTCTGGTGGATCAACATTATTTAAGGTATATAATAGTTTTTTGTGTTTAGAATTTTGTTATGTTTGTACTTTTTATAGGGATTTGGCGATCGGCTGCTGTCCGAAATTAAGAAATTATCTCCAAAAGACGTGCAAATAAAAGTAAGCTTTAGTAGTGTTTTAGAACATTTCATTATTTTCTTGTCTAGATTTCAGCCCCTCAAGAACGGTTATATTCAACTTGGATTGGTGGATCTATTTTGGCCTCTTTAGATACATTTAAGAAGATGTGGGTTTCAAAGAGAGAGTACGATGAAGAAGGTCAACGGGCAGTTCATCGAAAAACCTTCTAATTTTATTTCTAGCAGCTATACATATATGTGATTCTAAGCATTAAGACATTCACATTTTTTAAACATTGTGTCGTTTATTTATTTTTAACATTAATTTTGCTTATTTAATGCTCTATTTAATGTTTTTTACAGTAAATAATATATAATCAGAATTTCTGCAAAAATTGCTCTTTACTTAATATAATGAAATAATTATGTATATGATAAAGCAGTTTGCTGACTGTTTAAATGGAATAAGAAAATATTTAAATTAGATATATACGTGCTTCACAATTTCCTTTAGTTATCAGTAATACATACTTTGTAAATTCACAGTTTAACTTGCGTAAAAATTGGGTACATTAATTATACTTAAGTACATACTGAATTATTAGTAGTTTTAAATAATGCGATGGTAATGCTTTTTTATTAAAATAATAGTATATCTCTGATTTTTATTGCTGATTATGGCATACTAGTGCTGGTTATTATTCTTTTAATAATACATACATACATAATTAGTATCGAATAGCAAATTATAGCGAAAAAAAAATTCTATGTGCACATGACGATTAATGTTCTATGTTATTCAATACACCACTTAGGAAGTTCAGAAACGTAAGCAATTTACATGGAAAACCACATTTATGGATATTGCTGATTTCTATTTTAACATGCATATAAATGTTACCAAATTAATTAAAAGAAAAAATATTGTTCCTTACACTACCAAAAATATTGAATCTCATTAAGCATACACAATAATTAAGATCCGGACAGATTTAATGATAAGCAAATAAATTAATGCAAAGAGTTGTAACTTAGTAGGGTACGCTGCATATTTTAGAGAAGGTATTAAAAATAATAAATCATTATGGAACATTTGTAGCCGACGCATATTTTAACTAAATGTCCATTGCAAAATGGCAAAACAACATATTGATATGTACTAAATAATTAAAAGTTGCAGAATAATTTTCTAATGATAATTTCAAAATTAGTACTGATATTTCTAAAGTTACATGCACAACAGAGCCGGGATGATAGATTATAGCTGCGGTACAAGATGAACGCGTAAATTACCAGGGCTTATAGGTGTGCACAACGACACTTTTCTGCGATGATTGCTAGTTGCTTTTACTTCAAAATGTCAAAGAGCAAAGACTATTTGTATTCTGCATGACACAAAATGGTATACAGTCAAACATCTATATAAAGAATTATTTTCTGGAACCTTCACCCTGAGAGCACTTTTAATGTTAATTTGTCTCCGTATATCGAAGTTGAAATTTCTACATAACGTAGAATTCCCTAACAAAATGGTATACTTATCCCTTAGACAGTAGAAAGTTGTTTTGCAAATTCCAATGCCAGGTAGCTTATCCTGTACCAGGAATTTAACAAGATCATTAGAGATTTACCAACCTGTTTGTGCCCGGATTAAGGAAGTTTCACAAATTCCTAAATGCTTCGATTTGTGTTTAAACTTTTACATACAATTTTATAAATTTAGTTTTACTGTAAATTGCACTATGATGTTTGAGTTGGCACGTCAGAGGTGATAATTCCGCAAATACCAAACAATTAGTTTATTCAGCTTCTTACTTTTTTGACGCAACAAAATAACTGCTCGAAATAATAGGGCCTTTTTTGCGTCCGCCGCCGTTACTTTCAACAACAAATTCACCGGCATTTAACTTCACAGTTCGGTTTTGCCCTTTTTTGCGGTGGAATCGAACTTGCAGCCGCAAATGATCACTTTTTCAATTAGAGTGGGCGAACTGCGCCGTATTTAAGGGTCTAGTTTATTTCGCCACCGTGATTTACTAGCTCGGCCATAAATGCTTAGCTACCGGCCTAATGTTGTAAATATGTAGCTATTTGTGTATAGGTATAATGTCTAAACGTTTCTAAATGATTTTGATCAGGTTTAAGTAGAATTGGTAACTAAAAAAATCGTAAGTCTCTATACAGGGTATCCGGAAAATACGTACAACGGAAGACCGCAAGTTCCTTGGCCCAAAATATGATGATTTAACTCAACTTACGTATATACAAAGTTGCTTAATTTAGCCACTAGAGGTCTTCAAAAAGATTGGCCTTTTTTTAATTTTTTCAAGCAGGTCGACCAATTTTTAAAGATTTTATTCATTTTTTTGGCCATGCGTTTGTACCAGTAAACTACAGCTTTTTGTGGACTAAACCCTAATTTCGAAAATTACAGGGTGTTTAAAAACTTTGTCACAATAAATTATCCATCCATATTTTTTTAACTCCCTGTATAATCGCTACCAATGTTTTTTTGTGGATAGCTACTTTAATTTAGAAGCTATTTCCTGTCTTACAAAATTTTAGTTGGGTCAACGGTTTACCCACAAAAAAATATTTTCTAAATTTCTACAAGCCTGAGTCAGTAATTATACTTAACACTAGGCTTGTAGCACTGCCTCCTACACTTACAAGCCATGCTGTTAGACTTGGCAACATTGCATCTCTGGTAGTCGGTGGTCCTAAATTACAATACTCCCATTTGAAATAATTTTGCTTTAAAGAGCACAGTTTTTTACTCTTTATCAAATTTTACTCTGTAATTAACTAAAGATAGCTTCTGTAATGGTGACATTTATTTACATAGTCAAGTAACACAAACATGTAACAGTATATTTATAAAAATAAAACTACCTAACCTATGTAACGTATGTATAAAAGAACATTTCTGTAATTATTTTAAAGTTTGTAACTTTCTATACACCACTGCTGATTGAGAGTACAACATATATGCAAAAATATGGTGCTACAGCTGTAAATAATCTTATTTGAACATAATAACTTATCTGCTTGGTAACATCTAAATTTGTGTGACGCAAGTTGTTCCATAAACTTCAAAAAACTGCTGGTGTCATCACTTAATAACACTTTCACTGTTTGTGCATGTCTTTCCAATATTTGTCTTCTTCTACATTCAGGATTTGTCCCTTCTTGAGGCGCTTTCAACGACAATATGTTGGTAAATTTGGAAATACGCTTGGGACAGCTTTGTCAGCTAATTGAGGGTAATGCATCAACAGTTCTGCATTTCCCCACTCATTTCTAACGTTTTCAAATGTATTTTCCATTAAAATGTATTTCATACACGACAGAACTTTTTGTTAGGGTCCAACGTTCTCGTGCTGTTGCACGAAGCCATGCTTTCTTTCGGATCTCGTTCATTTGAAAAGAAAATGTTGTTAGCGTTTGCATACGATGTTCTTTTAAGCTACTGTTGTGGTTGGTACACAGCGTCTTCGTGGCATTCTAAATATAAAATTAAAAGTTACAAGAAATGCCCTAAAAATGAGGTTAGGTTGTTACTTACCTCAGTGAAATACTTAATAAACCCCATGAATTCTAGCAGCAATTTTACTTGCACTTATCACGAACCGTACAGTAATATAAATAAATGTATTTCGTCAAACTTAGAGCAGTCCAACATATTAATATTTAATCACACGCCACATTTCAACAGACATTTTTATAAATAAACAGTACAAAAATTGGTCTATGATCAGCGTTGCCAAATCTCTAACAGCATGGCTTGTAAGTGTAGGAGGCAGTGCTTGTAGGGATTTAGAAAATATTTTTTGTGGCTAAACCGTTCACCCAACTAAAATTTTGTAAGAGAGGAAATAGCTTCTAAATTAAAGTAACTATTCAGAAAAAAAATTGGTAGTGATTATACAGGGGGTAATTATAATAATTTAAAAAAAAACATTTTTAAAGCCCTCTAGTGACTAAACTAAGCAACTTTGTAGATAGGTAAGTTGAGTTAAATCATCATATTTTGGGCCAAGGAACTTGCGGTCTTCCGTTGTACACGTATTTTCCGGATAACCTGTTTATCGAAGTTTCTATATAAAGTAGTTTTTTTGCGGTCTCTTGGAACTTGGATGTATGGAAGTTCGACTGTATATTAAATAGAAAACAAAACTTTTACAATTACAAATACCTACAAGTACCTACGAATGGAACAATTCGATTGTGATGTGCTTGATTCAAAATGCATTCCTTGGTAAACATTTCGGTAATCAACTCTGAAATATTCATGTCTGTATGCATGTACTTGCATTAACAGCTTGCAACAAAATGGCCTGTACCTTGCCGAATTTTATCAGCAAATGCTACAAGGCGAATATCCACTGTACTTGCAGCTGCATGTGTACGCTGTAATTTGATCCCGTGATTTTATAATACCAACTCCCAGCTCCATTGTGTACAGAAATCTCTAGAAAACTGTGCATTTTATTTAAAAGTAGTGGTGAATAAAACCAGAAATTTGCGTTGACTTGTGTCTATGTTCTGAACAAGTTTATTACCGAGTATTCGTTCTAGTTTGGAAAACGTTGTTAGTTGATTTTTCTTATACTTTTGCTCACTAGTTGTTGAGTTCTGGAATTTGTTTATTTTTTTTAATTAAAAAAATTCGTGCTTTAATTTTGTTTTGTACAAACGTTTTTGTTTTCAAAATGGCTAGTTCGCGACAACTGCTATGCAGTTGGATTGCAGATTATGCCAATTTTTTAATAATTGTCAGTGACAATGAGGTGCATTTTGTGCCGCTAGATTGTTATTTTCACAGCCTGCTGAATTGTTTGACAAATGTCACTTTATATGGCCTAGGCATATGTGAAGTTTTGCGATTCTACGCAGAGCGCTGTACAGTGGTGTTCCCATAGGGTATACTCCATATGCGCCGTATACTCTCAGAATTTTCTGGCCATACAGCCGTATACTCTCAAACAATTTTGTGAAAACTCGTTGAATGTGATTACAAATTAGGCCTAACGTCAAGTGGAACACTACTTGAACAATTGGCTGCACTAAGGCTGCCAGTGTTTGTAGGATTTATCCCACCACTCTACTGTTCGAGTAGCAGTCAAGGGTATATTCCGCTACCATACGTGAAGGTTTGGCTGCCAGACCATCGATCGTCGGCACTTTCAGGTCCTTGTGATCAAGTTAAAGAACGTCAAAAAAGAGACAAGGAAGAAGTGCATTACGAACACAATTTTTTCTACGATCGTGTCAAAATGACAACTTTTTGCACAGTTTCTAGTGTCAAAAGTGACTTTTGTAGCACTCTTAATATTAGCGCCCGAATTACGTCTTTTTGACATGTTGCCATTGGTGACGTGTTATAATACTATCTTAAAACACGCTTTCCTGTAAGTTTGAATGTCAACATAACCTAGAATATCTAACACATTGTGATGGAAAAAGTGTCACGGAACTAAATTTTAATATATCTGTTACAATCATAGAAAAAATAGCGTATGATACACGTGTATAAGTGCCATTAAAGCACTAGCGACGTTAAAAGCACTCCGCTTTGTGTCGTGCTCTTAAACTCGTTGCACGTGCTTGTAGGGCGTACTTATACACTAGTATCATAATATACTATTTTGTCAATACATTTAATTAGAATAGATTTTTTTCAATTTTATATTGAACAAAATAAACATTTTAAGCTCATTCGTTGTAATTGTCCCCCCCCCCCCCACCACCAAGCAACCATAGAAAAAGTTAGGCACACAATGGGTTACCGGTAGTATACCTTCAAAAAAATTTATGGGAACATCACTGGCGCTGTGTACCCACGAGAGGAATTTCAAATTTGCAATGTAACATCACTTACCACATGGACTACGATGCAAATATTTATCAGTTTCCTCGTAGTTTTTTTTTGTATTTTCTTATTTACATGCACAGTTTAATTTGTTGATTAAGTTACTCGTTTTTGTTTACGATTTGGTTTGGTGTTGTTAAAATGGAAAGTGGTTTTGCATATTGTACGTATAAAAGGTGTTGTATTGCAACCTGCAAATACCTATACAGACTGGAGATCTTGTCATAAATTTCCCTCAAATCAAGTTTTACGAAGGAAATGGTTTGAAAGCTAAATTTAAATCATGGTACTGATCTTTCAAACCACATATGTGCTAACAATTTCTATTATTATTTAAATACACATAAACAGCGAAAACCACAAGAAAAAAATTACTTGCAGTTTATATTTTGAAGGAAGTTGTTTTGCGAGTAACTTCTGGGCGAAGATTAGGGTTTCCAAGTACCGGAACCAAAAGTGTTTTCGGGACCTAAGAGCTAAATTTCAAGTCCCGGGACTAGTCCCGAAGATCCCGAAAGGGAAATAGTGTTCAAGTGAAGTTTCTGAATTCAAATTCCAAAGAAAAACAAGTGTTTTAAATTAAATAAAGTATTTATGTGCTGATAATGAGCTGCGTTGGGGCTCATCTATAACTTCATTACTTTCTTCTGGTACTAAAAATGTCTGTCGCTCTTCATTTTTTGCTTTAGCGTGAACTGCAAAATGAGTAATCCTTTCGTCGAGCTGCCTCTGGTTAGGATAATTTTATTGGGACAAACTTTATATTTCGTGAATTGTTATCTTTTGATATATAAAAGAGTAGCTAAATCGACTTCAAGTCGTTATTTTTTTATGTAGAATGTAGATAGGTTGGGAATTGGAATTCGCTCTAATACTAACGCTTTAGCAGAAAATAACAAACACCTTTAAAACCTAAAAATATCAATTATTCAGCTTCTTCGCACATAATTTTAAAAGCTTACAAATTTAGTTACCTTGCCGTTACTACGTATGCACACAACTACGCGTAAAATATATCTAAATCCAACAAAAGAAAAAAAAATAAACACTTGTAAGTATGCCTGAAACAATACATGTTTAATTCTAACCGACCGAAAACAATACCTCTCCTGTCTACGCAAAATGCAAATAATGTAGAATGTGCAAAAGGCATGAGCCGGTGGGTACCTGTCCTAATTCTCTGATATCGAGTATACGCACGCATGTTGACATGGTCCCGGGACTTCGCCTGGGCTGGCTGTGGTCCCGGGACTCGGTTTTTTTGGTAGAACCCTGGGACCGGATCCCGGGACTGGAAACCCTAGCGAAAACTATTAAGCACACTTTTTTGGTACATTTTTAATTATTACATTTACATATGGGTGTCCAATAAAACAAAGAACTTTTACATTTTAATATTAAAAATCTTACAACAGTTAATTACACATAAACTACAACCTTACAATAGCATATAGAATAAAATACTTCATTACTATTACCACTTAGTAACATCTTCCAAATGTATAGGAATAATACGATTATCTTTGTGGCAGTATTAGAAAAAAAGCTGCACCATTTAACCCTTTTGGGGAGTGAACTCCGAAAAACACTAAAATGGTTTGACTCAACAACAAAAGGATCCATTGGTAACTCGAAATGGGGTTGTATATCACAGGAGAGATATTAAAAACACCAAACCTTCCCCATGTATCTGATCCATTGGTAACTCGAAATGGGGTTGTATATCACAGGAGAGATATTAAAAACACCAAACCTTCCCCATTTATCAGATACATGGGGAAGGTTTGGTGTTTTTAATATCTCTCCTGTGGTTTGACTCAATTTGTAAAAGAAACTGGTATGACGAACTTCAATTTCCCAACTGCAGCACATTCCACTTTATGGCGATCTCTAGAAAAACACATTTACTCCATTTAACCCCTTCTGAATTCTGTAAAACTATTTGACCCGATTTGTAAAAGGAAGTGATTTAAGTTTCGAAATTTCAACCTACATTAGTTCCCGCTTTGTGGCGATTTTAGAAAAACACATCTACACCATTTAACTACTTTGGGAATGCTTTCTGAAAAACACTGAAAAAGGTTTGACCCGATTTGTAAAAGAGACTGATTTGCCGAATTTGAATTTCCTACCCGCCGTACTTCCCGCTTTATGGCGATCTCTCGGAAAACAAATTTATTCCATTTCACCTCTTTGAGGAGTGTATTCCAAAAAACCTTGAAAATTATTGGACTCTATTTGTAACAGGAACTCGTATGCCGAATTTCAATTTCTTACCTGCAGTACTTCCGCCTTTATGGCGATCTCCAGAAAAACACATCCACACCATTTAAGCATATTAGAGAGTAAACTATGAAAATGGTTTCCATAAAACCCTGAAAATAATTTGACCCGATTTGTAAGAGGAAGTGATTTAAGTTTAGAAATTTCAACCTACATTAGTCCCCGCTTTGTGGTGATTTTAGAAAAACAAATCTATACCATTTAACTACTTTGAGGAGTGTATTCCGAAAAACCCTGAAAATGACTGGACTCGATTTATAACAGAAATTCCGAATTTCAATTTCTTACCTTCAGTACTTCATGGTCATCTCTATAAAAACATCATTTCTGGTATACCATCTTCTGAGTGGAATAAGTGCTTTGATAATTGGCTTCAAAGGATAAAAAAGTGTATTGAACTTAATGGTGAATACTGTGAAAAGCAATAAAACAATTTCTTTCTGAATAGTTTGTGTGTTGATGGTGTTTTCCCGAAATTTTCAGTCTTGCCCTCGTCTAAGTATCTTAGATTGGCTCGAATCCCCCACATTTCTTTAACTGTATCGTCAAATAGTGTTGTTAGTAGGGGATAATTTGTCTAGTTACAAAACTATTGAGGTGATTGAGGAATGTGAACGTCACAACATTCATCTTACTTCCACCCAATTCGACACACCTTTGTCAACCCCTAAAGGTTTCGTATTCTGTGCCACCGAAAAAGGCTTGGCGAAGAGTTCTAACTGATTGGAAGTCAAAAATTTTCCAAATCTCCTCAAACGAATGTTGAAACAAATTGAAGCTAATTCAAGAAAGAATATTTTGACTGGATTTCGGGGTGTGGAATTTTTCCATTAGACCAGAATAGGATTTAGAACAACTACCAAAAAGACTGATACATAAAGAAGCTTCTCCAGGTGGTGAAGTGGAGAAAACTTTATTAGAGTTTTTGCAAAGAAATAAATATAGAACACCACAACAAATGAAACCAAGAATACAAATCAATGTTTCAGCTGGATGACAAATCACTCGCGCAGATATGATACCAGAAAATGAAGACAAATAGCTTAGAACTTTCTACATCTGCTTTCCAAAAATATGGGAACAATGCAAACATTCGAATTGATGAATACGATTTAAACTCTACTGGCTGTGACCAGAAGAGTAAATAGGAAAAAAATAAACAAAACTTTTCCCGCTGATTCAAATCTGAACGTTCAAAGAATTAATGAGGATGATTTCGCAATTTTAAAATTCCCCTGGAAAATTCTTCTAAATGCAGGGCGTCCCTGAAAGGCACAGAAAAAATTAACCACATATACTAAAGCTCAAGATAAGTCGATTTACCCTAAATTACCTATATACAAAAGTCCACCCCTGAGGAGTTACAGCAATCTAAAGATGGTAAAAAATGCTTTACCGTGTCTCTTGGATGAAATTAAAATAGCGGGTAGGCTTTTGAGAACAATAATTTTTGTTAAAAACTACACGGTATAGTATTTTACAGTAGAAGTCAGTTAGGACAGCCTTTACGGCCGAGCCAGAGAGTTTGTGAGACGAGCTCAAAGAGCGAGTCGAATAATACTGCTGAGGCAGTAAAGGCCCTAATGGACGTATATTGTACAACAGTTTTTGTAATACCTACATACAATTCGGTCATACCTATCTTTTTTAATTTATTATCAAAACGCTAGATTTGTGTAATAACGTTTTAGAATAATTGAGAGTGCGTAGGACATTGCAACTGTTGTTTATAAATGTCATTTATTTGTGTATGGCTGTAAGTAGGTGACAAAACGTCACTTTGACCTTTGGCACGCAATTTAGCAGGCCGTGGAGGTTGCTTACGTAGTAGTAAACACTCCTTAAAGAAATATTTAACAAGAAGGTATTACAAAAAATAACACAACAAATGGAAAATCGGAACCAATGTTCAAAATGGTCTCAATTTTCACTAATACATTAACAAATCGTTCCCCATAGAGTTTCTGACATGCTCAAATATTCCAGGCCTAGCACAGATATTATTCACTGCATGAAAATAAAATAACAGGTAGGGTTTCCAACTGTTAATTTAATTGTTTGTTAAACGTAAAAAAATAGGAGTGTTTTCAAAGTCTACCTGTTTATTTTAATTTCATACAAGAGACACGATTAAGCATTTTTCATCATCTTTAGATGGCTGTAACTCCTCAGGAGTGGATTTTTGTACATAGGTAATTTGAATTAAATCGGCTTATTTTGAGATAAGGTGGAGTGGGGTAAATGCAATGTAGTTTTCGAATAATCTAACCTTGACGCTCTGCCTATTTTCACAAATGAGCTTGAAATTGCAGAAATTTGCACAGAGTCCTTATCATTCTTGACAAGTACGCCCATGATGTCAAAAAGTCTGTACAGATAAGCGTTCGGGCACTATGTTTTTTTCTTGAACGATGTCACTATGTCACATTTACCCCTTAAAATGGGGCAAATGTGACAGCGGCTTGGCATTTCTCTTAGGTTTTAGATAGCTATGAGGTAAGGGGGTAATGTGAAAGTACAAACAAAAGCTACATTTTGATATATAATTCGTAACTGTTTTATAACAACTTAAATTCAGATAAAATATAAAATCGTTATTTAAGATTAGACTTTCGGGTCTGGCAAAATTTTAATTACGTCTGGGTCTGATACAGTGTCGGAATCCTCAAATTTGGGCCAAATAAACTTGTTTTCGTACTTCAGAAATTTGATTATCCAGTCATTACCACATTTTTCTACGACTTGTCCTACAAAATGCTTCAGCTGCTGTTTCTTTGTTTGTTTCACCTTTTTAACAATCTTTTTCTTTTTCTCTTTTTCTATAATAATGTCATTCTTCTCTTTCATTCGAGCTAATGCCTCTTCTGTTGTTAAAATTTCTGCTCTTGTGCATACTTTTGACCTTTTTTCTTTCTCTGGTTGTAGCTTTTGTCGTAGGTATTTGCATCAATATTTCTTCAAAAGATAAATTGGCTTCTACAGATGTTTCTTCTGATTCTTCACATTCACGTTCGAGCTGATTTTTGGAACACTCTGCTTCCCATCTTTTCATTGCATCTGGTGGAAATGCTTCTTTGGGAATCACGTCTTTGTTTAGAGGATATATTCTACCTTTGCGAAAGCCGTTTCTTATAACTTCTGGTGAGATAGACTGCCAAGTTTCACAAAGAAATTGATAAAGTACTTTCTTTGGTATTTTTCATCCAAAATTTTGATGTTGCCATGAAATAACTTTTTGATCCCACTTATTTTTGAACAACTTGAAGACTGTTAGGTCTACAGGCTGGAGGAGATGGCTGGTATGAGCGAGTAGTTTAATGATGATAACGTTGTTCTGACTGGCTGCTTCAATTATTTCCACGGTTACATGGGTAGTATGTCCATCGTACACAATAACACGCCGTTCATTACCAATAGTAGGAATGATGGTTTTCAAAAAATAATTTTTGAAGATGTTGCTCTTCATCCATCCTTTCTTGCTAGCGGCGTAAACAGCACCTGGGAATTCCGTACCTTACCATTGATCCCACACATATGCAAACTGTCCAAACATTTAAATACTTAGGTATAACAATTTACAATAAAAATAGCAGTGGTAGTGAAAAAACAAAACATAAAATACAAATAGGATACAAAACGCATTACGCAAATAAAAAATTGTTAAACACTAAACATTTAAGCAATAACGCAAAGGTGCAGATATATAAAACATTAATTAGACCAGTAGTAGTGTACGCAACAGAAACATGGACGCTAACGAAGAAAGAAGAAGAAGATCTGCGAATTTTTGAAAGGAAGATATTACGAAGAATACTGGGACCAATAAAGAATGATCAAAATGAGTACAGACCAAGGATGAATTTTGAGCTAGTGAACCATATGAAAGGAGAAGATATTGTTACTTATATTAAAGGGCAGACGATAAAATGGCTAGGTCATGTGATGAGAGCTGACAAAAAAAGGGCGATAAGAACAGTAACAGATTGGAAACCAACAGAGAACAGAAAAAGAGGGAGACCCAGAACGAGATGGCTGGAGAATGTAGAAGAGGACTTAGTCAAGCTTGGAGTTAAGAATTGGAAGGAAAAATGCATGAATAGGAAAGAATGGATAAAAATAGCAGAAAAAGCCAGGACCAACAGAAACCTATAGAATAATGAAAACACGGAGATATGGGAACCAATCCATCCCAAGAATAAAAAAAAAGGATTTAGAAAGCTTAATTAAGCAGCCATAACTGCTTGCGGTTACTACAGTGCTTGATATATATATATATGTGCTCCATAAACTGTAGCTCTGCCTGCCTCAACCTCTTCTATTGCCCTTTGAAGATCGGCTTGGCTATAGTTTGAGTTGTTAGCAGTTTTTCGCACATAATTGCGTACCATGTCTAAAAGGGGTAAATGTGATATAGTTTATGTTACATTTCCCCCATAGGGGCTTCGCGGTGGGGTAAATGAGGCAGTTTAATAAAAAAAAAAGGAAGATGATGTTTTATTGAAATCCTCTCATGTGTGGTAGAAAGACATGTTATTAAAGTAAGTGAGTGACAAGTTTCAAAATTACCTTGTTTTGAATTGCCTTCGTTACGATTTTTTACTACATAAAGCTGGTTAGGAAGATTCAAACACCAAAGAAGTGACCTTTTTTGGGTTCAATCTTACGCTAACACTAACTAGACTATTGTACGGTAGGTGGAGCTGACAACACTCTTTGTTGTCAATTAATTCAAGTCACATTTACCCCGTTATCACATTTACCCCACTCCACTGGTATATGTGGTAACACTTTTTCCGCACCTTTAAGAGACATCCTGTATAAATTCTATGTTGGAAGTATTTTGCGATAGGACATATTTAGCCAGCTTCTTTCAAAAGAAGAAATTTAGAAAGGAAGTATAGTTCCTTTCTTACTGTTCCTCACTACAGCAATATAGAAGAATTGAATATTTACCAAAGACTGTTGTCTGCACTGATTTGAAGAGACCGATACAAATTCGAAAATGTGCCCGATGGTGTTATTTTAGAATAATTTGTGTTTTGATAAAAATATTATTTGTTATAAGAATAAGATTTTCATTTCACGTTTTTATGAATGGAATATATTTTTTATAGGAACTATTAATTTCGTAGTGTTAGAAGAATAAAAGATTTATTTTCATTTAAAATCTGGTTTTTATTAACCCAAACATTGATTTTTATACAGTTTTAAAATTGTCTTCCAAAGTCGCCACACCTAAGTAGGAGACTTCAGACAGACTTAAAAAAATAAATTTTTGATTTCTCAAATGGATCATCAAGATGTTACATATTAACCTTCCGGCGCGCTTACATTTATAACACGAGCAGGCGCGTGTTGCATTTTTTACAACATATACAGTTTTCAACAATTAGAATGTAAATTTCTACAAGATATCTCAGGAACTTTCTTTATTTTATTCTAAGTAACTAATATTTATAAATAGAAAAATATTAATTAAATATATGCACTGTTAAAACAATTTCAACTCATTAATACAAGAGTTGTGAGAAATTATAATATACATACAGTTACTGCACTGAAAAAATAACACGTCATACAATATTAATTCGAATAGGAAAAACCCTAACATTGTAGGGCATATTGCTAATTATTAAACTAAGGGTAATTTTACATTACTAATTCCGACTGTAATACTAATTTTTTTTGTGCATGTGAAAGATTTTCCAAATGTATGCAATTTTATTGTGCATGCAAACTGTTCTGAAGTTTATTTGCTAAAAATAATTGCATTGTATTATTATCGCAAGTCATTTGCACTAATTCAAATAACCAATCTGTTCACATTGAATAACACGAGCGGGCGCGCGTTGTAAAATATGCAACTTGTGCATCCGTCAGCCTGTATTGATAACAAATACGTCGAAATTAGTTTCAGAGGCTGTACTGACTGGATGTCCTGCTGGTAGAGAAAACAATAAAGGAATACCTAAAGTTTATTGCCTGTCGCTTGCGGATTATGCATGCAATTTCTGAAAATTCTCGACTGTTGTACTTTTTACAACAGCGCGCCCGCCGAAACGTTAAGGTTATCTTTCCTAAAAATGTCAGACAATTTGTTACATTAATTTAAAATGTATCATGTAAAAACGCTAAAAACTGCTCGAAGTCACCCCAGTTGACAGTATGTATTTGATTTTTAATTGCCAAAAAGAACAGCAACCAACATAACAGCAAGTATAGAAACAATTAGGAAACGTAGGTAAGTTCAATCCATTTTAGCATCCAACAAGCATATCGTCGTTGAGCTACGAAAACCTCGTAAGCGACAAAAAGCTAATTTTACAGGAGATACGTAAAACTGTTTTATAACGTTAATTTAATTCAATAATATATGCTTTTTTTCTGTGATACTGTATGAATTAATATGATTTTTTTGTCGCATAATAGACATAAACGTTTTAATACTTTTAACAAAAAAAAAACAAATTGTTGCTTACGTGGTTTTCTCTTACAGATAATTTGTGCAGTGTTGACGGATACGAGGTTTTGATATTAGTTGTGAAGCAATAAAAAATAAAGAACTTTCAGATAAAATCTTTATTATTTTAATCTTAATACTGCCAAAACATTAACTTTAATATACAATATAATACAGTCTTACGAATGCGAAAGCTCGTTGTAATAACTAAAGCTGATAATTATATGCATTCACATGTATGAAAATATGCACACATTTTGTTGAGTATATGCACCCAAAGTTACAATATATGCACATAATATGCATAATTTTTTTTTAAATAAGTAGAAGTATTCTAGATAATATAAAAATTTTAATTATTTTGTATGAATATATTTAATAATTTGCATGTCAGGCGAGTGAACGAGGTCTGCAGCAAAATTGTTGTGATTACGCGCTCCGGAATTTAACCAATTTCTAGGAGATTTCGAGTGTGTTTGCAACTTATTAAGTTTAAGTGGTCGTTGGGATAAGCATCAGTAGACCGCACGTATAAAATCTGTAAGTTTAAACATTTCTAAGTAAACAAACGCCGTTTTCTGTCCACGTTACACGAAGAGGTTACCTACAAGTTAGTTGATAAGCCAGCACGAGACGGCCTTCACGACGCGGCCGGGCGTTGTTATATTTTATTTTCGATCGGGCGATTTATAGCCAACACTCCGCACACCTTCGTTAGTTGGCTAGCATAACAGCATACTTCTGAAAGCAACTTAGTTTATTTGTAGTACTGTTTATAGGAAGTAAAATGTCGTTACATAGAACCCATAACAAGTATGAACTGGAGGATTCGTCAAACGATGAAGGAAAAAGGAAGAGATGGGCGGAAGATGTTGGCGAGGACGAAGATGGAAGTAACAGTGATGCCTACAAAAAACCGAAGAAGGCGTCAAGATCACCAAGAAAACATAAGGAGAGCACAGCAGATGATCTCAAGGAAATGATGAAAGAGCTAATGATAGAAGTGAAGGCGATAAGGAGGGAACAAACAAATTATCAACAAGAGATACGTTATTTAAAAAAGGAAAACTGTGAAATGAAGGAAAAAATTAAAGTGCTAGAAAACAAAGTGGAAAGCATAGATAAGCAACGTCGAGAAAAGAATATAGTATTAAAGGGATGCATGCTCAAAGAAGATGAAGGAGTTGATGTAGTAAACAAATTTATCACGGACAGGCTGAGTGTTGATGTAAAAAAAATTAAAAACAAACAAGGACAGATAATAGCAACAATAGCAACTGTGGATAGTTTTGAGGGGAAGCAAAGAATAATGAAAAGCAAGAACAAACTAAAGGGAACACAATACTACATAGAAAACGACCTAACATCTAACGAAGCGAAACTGCAAAAACAATTAAGAGACTTAATGAAATCAGAATGGCAAAAAGGAAACACAGGGAAAGTTGGATACCAAAAAGTTTGTATAAACAATGAATGGTGGAAATGAAATCATGGCAGTGAAAAGCTAGAGAAGATGAAAGACAAAAAACTGGCACAGACAAATGACGATTCAAAAAACTAAGTGGGGAGAGAGGAGCGAGCGGACGAACGACCTTGGCCATGAACACGGATATGAATAAGGAAACTAATAATACGATATATAAAAAGTCAGATAGAGCCACAACGGTAAGAATAGGGACTTGGAACGTAAGAGCAATAAGGGGCAAAGAAGTGGAACTAACAGAGGAGTTAGAAAGATATAATGTGAAACTAGTAGGAATAACTGAAACGAAGAAAAAAGGTAAAGGCATGGAACGAATACACGGGAACCACTTGTTAATATATACCGGAGTTGACGAGCAAGAACACGGTAGGGCAGGTACAGCGATTTTTATACACCGAGAGTGGGAAAACAAAATAAAAGATTGGAGAAACATTTCAGAACGTATAATCACGTTCCGTTGACACACTTAACGTACGTGAATTCAATCAAATAATTTTGCCCATTGCGGGCAATATTATTGCCACAATGAGTGGTCATAATAGATGTGATAGGTGTTTTGCGGATTTTAAAAGAGGTAAAAAGTGTTTGCCCTGTGCTGGACTCTGTACTAAGGCATATCACCCAAAATGTGTGAACTTTAATTCAGAAGAATTCAGTTTACTTGCGTCAAAGAAAAATATTGGTTGGTTTTGCGACTCGTGTGCAGATAAGAAGAATAACTATTTAAGACAGGTGTTGGAAAACATGACGGCAGTCTTGGATGGCATCAATACTGGATTGAAAGAGCATTCTGACAAACTAGAGGAACTGCAGAATCGCATTGAATCTTTTGATGGAAACGTAAAAACTACGGTCAAAAACATCATGGAGCAACAAAAAGATATGACTTATGCTGAAAAATTAAAGTTAAACAAACACGAACCGGTCGTAGTTATAAAACCCAAAAATCAGGACCAAAAAAGTATTGACACTAAAAAAGACATAAAAAATGCCATCGATCCTACCGAGTTAAATATATCTGGCCTACGGACTGTTAGCAAGGGTGGTGTTGTTATTGGATGCAAAAACAAGGATGATGTCAGCAGAATTAAAGAAAAAGCCGAAACTAATCTTGAAGAAAACTACGAAGTTACAATCCCAAAGAAGAAATTGCCTAGAGTAAAAATTGTTGGACTAAGCGAAAAATTGGCAATGGAAACGATCGAAGAGAAAATAATATCCCAAAATAGTTTTTTGAAATCACAGGAACCATCCATAAAAGTTGTACATATAAAGGAAACCACAACCAAAAACAACAGGAAAAATTATACAGTAATTGCGGAAGTAAATGCATGTGCCTATCGTGTAATTATGAAAGAAGAAAAAATTAATATCGGCTGGGATAGGTGTAGAGTTTATGATGCAGTTGAAGTAACCAGGTGCTTTTCATGTAATGGATTCAATCATAAAGCGAGTCAATGTAAATCGAAGATAACATGCCCAAAATGTGCCGGTTCTCATCTCTTGAAAGAATGTAAGGCTAACGACGAAGAAAAGAAATGTGTGAACTGCTGCAATGCTAAAGAAAAACTAAAAATTAATTTAGACGTAGATCATTTTGCATGGAGCTTTGACTGTCCAGTTTACAAACGTAAACTAGAACAAGAAAGAAGTAAGATAGATTTTTTAGAATAACAGAACCAAATACTGATATTATTTATTCAAATGCACAAAGTATGCTAAAACATATGGAGGAAATTGAAGTTTTAATTGAAGACAGACGTCCAGCTATCGTGTTTTTAAGTGAAACAAGGTTCACGGAGCATATTGAAGACTGTGAAATAAGTTTTCGGGGTTATGTCACCATTCGTTGTAATTGTATAAATCGCCATACGGGCGGAGTTGCAATCGTTCTGCGTAATAATATTAAGTTCAAAATAGTGTCAAACTTTTCATTTAACAATGAATTCTGGCTGCTATGCATTCACATAACGCAAGGATTTCACAACGGATTGTACACTGTTGTTTATCGTTCTCCAAGTGCCAGTATTGCAATATTCTTAAAGCAGTTTGAAAAATGGTACGACGACACAATCCCAGACGACACCAAGCATTTAATTCTAGGCGATTTCAACTGGGATATCTCTAAAGATTCATTCTACACAAGCAAGCTCCTACAATTAATAAATACGTTGGGTTTAAATCAACTCGTAACCGAATTTACGCGCTCAACAAAAAATTCCAATACAATCATTGACCTCGTTTTAACAAATCAAGACAATATCATTTGTAAAGTGCAGATTCCACAAATTTCTGAACATAATGCAATCGATGTCACGTTACGAAAGGTTGCGCGGTATAACAGCAATTTTGAAAGAATTAATATCACAACGTTCGCTAATTACTCCTCACAAAAACTGCTTGATAAACTAAATAAATATAGCTGGGTCACATTATTAAATAGTAAAGATGTAAACAATCTTGCCACACATATGGTCAGCAGAATACAAAATTCCGTAAATGACCTCATTGACAACAAAACAATTACACTTAAAAC
Source organism: Agriotes lineatus (assembly GCA_940337035.1). Lineage (NCBI taxonomy): Eukaryota > Metazoa > Arthropoda > Insecta > Coleoptera > Elateridae > Agriotes > Agriotes lineatus. The sequence continues at coordinate 69,653 of CALNHX010001571.1, forward strand.
TGACACACCATGGTTTAGCTGTGATTTACGTAAGCTCCAGGCGGAACGCAATCAACTCTACAAGACAGCTAAATTTACAAAAAACACGCATGACTGGCAAAACTATAAACGTATTCGGAATTTTTACGGCAATAAAATTAAGGACAGGAAAAACCAATATTATGAAAATAGAATAGAAAGCTGTCGTGGAAATCCGAAGATGTGGAAAACTGTCAAATCTTTAATGAAAGGACAAACAATTACTTCTTCAAACATTTTATTTGACGGAGAAGAAATTAGCAATGCCCAGGATATTGCTACTAAATTTAACCAGTACTTTGTAAATAGTATATTAGAGCCCAGTTATTACAATTTTAAAAAATGTAACTTTTTAGCTCTGGCCCTGGCTATCAGAGATGCGGATTGGCAAACTGTTATAAGCAATGGCGATCCAAATATAGCTTTAGAGAATTTCTATAATATTATATACCAAATTTTTGATTCTGTAGTACCTAGTACTGTAAAAAAGCGAATAAAATATCCTATTTGGTTTACCGACGAAATTATCCAATTATGTAAACATAAACAACATCTTTGTAAGCTTCGAACTGTATCAGATGTTTTTGATAAGGAATACAAAAAAATACGACGTGAATTGAAGTCTCGGACAAAATCGGCTTATGGGGAATACTTGGTAGCAACAGAGAATGCAATCAACACTGATTTGCACAATTTTTGGGATTATATAAAACACAAAAGTTCTTCTAATAATAAACAATCAATAATAAAATATGGAGGCACTACATGTAAGGGCAAAGCCGCTGCCGATGCTTTTGGCCAGTACTTCCAGTCCGTCTATTCAAATACTCCACCAAACTACAAAATCGCGTCTAATGGCAATACAGTAATTACTCATATACATGAATTTAATACGGATGTAATCACAAAAAAAGAATACGGGGAAGCTATTAAAAAATTGAAACCAAAAAAAGCAGCGGGTCCAGATATGATTCCTCCATATGTATTAAAAGGGTGCTCCGAGTGGTTAGAGCAACCACTATTGCACATTTTCAACACTGCTATCAAGTATTCTACATTCCCCGAAAAGTGGAAAGATTCGATCATCATTCCACTGCACAAATCAGGCTGTAAAGCTTCGGTCAACAATTATCGTCCTATTGCAATACTTTCAGCTCCAGCCAAGTTATTTGAACAAATAATTTATAAAAAGCTATTTTCTCAAGTTGAATGTCTTGTAAACGTAGCACAGCACGGTTTCGTCAACAAAAAAAGCACGGTAACAAATCTCCACGTGTTTACTAATCATATTTATGATGCACTTGAACAAAAAGAACAAATAGACGTAGTTTATACAGATTTTCAAAAAGCCTTTGACAAAGTCGATCATGACATACTACTGGAGAAACTTGCCGAATGTGGGCTATCCTTCGGAATGTTAACCTTGTTTTCTTCTTATTTAAAATCGCGATCACTTAGAGTTAAATTTGATGGTAATACATCAGGCAAGTTCACACCAAACTCGGGCGTACCTCAAGGCTCTAACTTGGGACCCCTACTCTTTTTAATATATATAAACGACTTGCCTGATGTTTTTTCCTTTTCTAAATCTTTACTTTTTGCCGATGATCTAAAAATGTTTATCAAAATCAAATCAGTTGCTGATTGCGCAAGTTTGCAATATGACATTGATCAACTATACGAATGGAGTTATACAAATAAACTTCCTTTAAACATACCAAAGTGCTCAGTTCTAACTTTTTCACGTTCCAAAACTCCAATCATCTTTGATTACAAAGTAAATGGAGAAGCACTGGAGCGTAGACAGTTGATAAAGGATTTAGGTGTAACTTATGATACCACATTAAGTTTTAAAAGGCACGTAGAAAATATTACGTCAAGTGCTTATAAGTCATTGGGTTTTATCATAAGACAATCGTACAACTTTAAAAACATAGAAACGGCAAAAAGATTATATTTTGCACTGGTTAGACCGAAGCTGGAGTATGCGTCAACGGTATGGTTTCCTCATGCAGTTGGAATAATAAAAGATGTTGAAAAAATTCAAAATAAATTTTTACGTTTTTTGTACTTTAAAAAATTTTTTGTCTATCCCGATTATACGATAATCAGATCAATTTATTTGAGAAATATATTTGAAATTCAAAGTCTTGAGAATAGAAGAAATATATCATTACTCATTTTCGGATATAAACTATGGAATTACAGAATACATGAGAGTTACCTTCTATCATTGCTAAAATTGAAAGTGCCAACAAAACCTACAAGAACTAACATAACATTTCACATACCTCATGTAAATTTCACTTTCTTCATACCTTATCTATGCATGCTAAGATTATTGAATGAAATACTAAAGATTCCAGAAATTGACTTATCAGTAAACTATAACATTTTTATTTCGGAAATCAGGAAATATTACAAATATGACTAAAATAATATTTAGCACCCCACTACAGTACATTAAAGTACACATTCAATGTACACGGTATATGCTGAACCTGAGATCCTCGTAGTTTTATGTAAGTTCTAGTTGTAAGTAGTTTTAGGTGGTTATATATGTATTTTCTTGGGTGCTGCTGTTTTATGCAACCCCTTTTCTACACTATCTTGGTTTTACAATATTGTTATTTTAGTTATGTCCATTTAGATTTAGAATAATTTAGTCTCTTGATGTGGTTTATTTAGAAAATCCTAATTACTTTATATGTTTGTATTAACGGTTAATTATGATAATTTGTTATTGTTTAATTTTTAAGTTACATCCTTGTAATTAGCGTAAGCTGTTAGGGTGATAAATAAATAAATAAATAAATAAGTCCATTATTATAAACGACCGCTTTGAAGAAGCTACGTTTCCGGATAATATCAGTACTTTTAAATTTAAAACAATTACATTAAATGATATTAAAAAAGCAATAGCTAAAATTAAACGAATGGGTTCTTTCGACCATATTACAGTTACTGTAATTACAGATGCCTTACCAGTTGTAGGTGAGATATTTGTTAAATTAATAAATCAGTCTCTCGGAACAGGGTGCTTTCCAGAATCATGGAAAATATCTAGAGTTGTTCCAGTACCTAAAGTTAAATTAACTAACAAGTGCGAAGAATTTCGACCAATAATTGTGTTACCGGTATACGAGCAAATTTTCGAACTTATTGTGAAAGATCAACTCCAAATCTTTTTAGATGAACATGATATTATAAGTAAAAACCAATCAGGATTTAGATCTAAACATTCGTGTGAAACGGCGTTAAACTTGGTTCTCATGAATTGGAAAAGTGAATTAGAATTAAATAAAAGTGTAGTTACTGTTTTTCTAGATTATAAACGTGCATTTGAGACTATCGACAGGCAGCGGTTACTGAATAAACTACATAAATATGGAATACGTGGTAACGAAAATATGTGGTTTCAAAGTTATCTCACTCATCGACTACAAACTACACACTTCGATCAGTGCCAGTCAAGCTACATGGAAAACAACTTGGGTGTACCCCAAGGATCTGTTTTGGGTCCATTATTGTTTATATTGTATATAAACGATTTGGAATTGAATCTAAAACATTGCACCATAAATCTGTTTGCAGATGATACATTAGTGACAGTTACTGACGAAGATGTTAGAAATGCCATGAATAAAATGAATATAGATTTAGAAATTATTTCTAAGTGGTTAAAATGTAATAAACTGAAACTGAATATCGCAAAAACGAAAGCAATAATTTGATCAGGTACTAATGCAGAATCGGTTAATAAAATAAAAATTGATAACTTAGAAATAGAGAAGGTATCTCAAGTTAAATATTTAGGAGTAATTATAGATGATAAATTAAACTTCAAAGCACACGTAGATTATATAATTAATAAGGTAGTTAAGAAAATAGGTTTAGTATACAGTCTAAAATTATGATTTACAAAACAATCATCGCACCGCATTTCGATTACTGCTCTAGTATATTATTTTTATGTCATGAACAATAATTGGCTAGAATGCAAAAACAGCAGAACAGAGTCATGCGTATCATATTACGCTGTTCGAAATATACAAGAATTTCTGCGATGCTAGATTGTTTACAATGGTTAAGTATGAAGCAACGTATTTATTTCAATTCTTTGTTGTTAGTTTTTAAAGCAGTCAATAACCTGTTACCTGAATATATGACCCAACACTTAGTTTATGGTTGTGATATTCATAATTATAGTACTAGAAATAAGCAGAATGTTAGATTACCCAAACTTACAAAAAGCAGTTCCCAAAATTGTTTCTTTTATAAAGGCTTCAAAATTTATAATAACCTTCCAATTGAAGTTAAAGGAACTAAAAATATCTATGAGTTTAAAACAAAACTAAGCGATTATGTTAAGAAAAATTATTAGTTAAGTAAATATGTAAACAACTGTAAATCTTAAAATAGTTTACAACTAAATAAAGATTATTATTATTATTATTATATCAGTTAATAGACAATCGACCACAACATAGGATTATACCATCTAGACCCTTCAATGTATGCGGAATAGATTATGCGGACCATTTTTAATAAAAGAAGGATCCAGACGACCAAGAAGCGTAACAAAGGCGTATCTTACAATTTTCGTTTGTTTTACCACAAAGGCTGTTCATTTAGAGCTAGTGAGCAGCTTGACCAGCGAAGGTTTTCTGAACATACCAAGAAGATTTATTTCACGTCGAGGAACATGCTCCCACATTTATCCCGATAATGCAACTAATTTCGTGGGAGCAAAAAATGAACTGGTTCATCTGCAAGATTTTCTAACAAAGGCCGAAAATCAACAAAAAATTGAAAAATCACTCTCAGAAGAAAACATCCCCTGGGATTTAATTCCTCCGCGATTCCCACACTTTGGTGGAATATGGGAGGCAGCTGTCAAAAGACATTTACGAAAAATTGTCGGTGATGCTAAGCTCACGTTTGAATAAATGTACACTCTATTAGTAAAAATAGAAGCTTGTCTGAATCCACAGCCTTTAACACCATTTTCCAATAATCCTAATGACTTGACAGTCCTCACCCCTGGTCATTTTTTTATCGGAGATTCCTTAGTGGCTCTTCCGGAAAGGAATTTTCGGCAGGTCCCTACAAACTGTCTATCTCGTTGGGAGCTGCCAACTGAATCAACATTGCTGGAAGAGATGATGCACTGAGTATTTATCAACCCTTCAGCAACAGACCAATTGGAAGATCAACCGATTCAAACCAATTGGAGTCAACGACATGGTTCAACTACGGGATGATAATTCACCCTCTTACACGTGGCAGCTGGGTCGTGTTCAAGAACTTCATCCTGGAGAAGACGGCATAACTCGTGTAGTGACATTAAAAACTGCAACATTTAAATATACCAAACTTTAGAAAAAGAATAAAAACGTTTCCCCTCGAACAATGTTTCTTCTCAGTCGACGAATTTATGAATATGCCTTGTACTGCTATTTAATGAATCTGTATTCAATGTTAGTATTTTAGAAATGCGTCAACTGTATTGTGATAGGATGAAAAAATTTTAGGAGAAAAATATAGTCAAACATACCATTAGTTTTAAATTTAATAACAAAGAATAATGTAAAATTTTAAATTTAATTAAGACAAAATGTTATTTAAATAAATTATGATATATAGAACTGAGGTTATCAATATCAGTTCTGTAATTTATAGCATTGGGGCTTTTTTGTATTTCGATCATTTCCAAGCATAGACGTTTTTTTAAATTACTCTCTTTATGTAAGATCTTAGGTGTATTAAATTTGAATTTATGTAGCGAATTATTGGCATGGTCTGTCAGTGCAGTTTTTTGAGTAGACGGAGATAAATTATTAATTTTATCTAAGTATTTATGTTGATTAATTCTATGTTTTCATAGCTGTTTTGTTTGTCCTATGTACAAAGAGTTGCAGTTATTACAGTCAATTTGATAAACCAGATTTGATTGCATATTATTTTCAGTCCTATCCTTTAAGTTTGTAAAAATTTTTTTACCTAATGTATTGTGGTTGTTAAATGCTGTTATGATATTGTGTTTATATAGTTCTTTTTCAATTTTTTCAATGGAAATATTTTTTTTTGTTTGAAATGTTAGAATCATTAAAAATTTAATGTAACTCCCCATTGAAAATGTAATATGTAACATCGAAAATGGAATCACGGATTTATCTCAAACCGACCAAAATTCTATACGTGCTAATATTTGCAACATCTTAGCCAATTTAAAAAAAATAAAAACACATCAAAATTTAATTGTTTCTCAAATACAACACAAAAACGAACTTACTAAGAACATAAAAGAAACCACTACCTTTTTGAAAAATAACAACGACTTAGTTATAACAACTGCTGACAAAACTCAAAAAACTGATTACCATAAAAAAATGACAGATTTGTTAAGTGATGATAACACATATAAAAACGAATTAAAAGACCCAACGTTCATAATTTAAAATAAAAACAACAAAATAGTCAAAAATTTATTAGATAACAACTATATAGACAATTTTACATACAAAAACTTAATTTCTCATAATGGTCTTCCACCTAAAATATATGGGCTACCCAAACTACATAAGGATAATATACCCTTGAGGCCAATTGTTGCTTCATATATGAGCCCAAAAATCTTAACTAATATTACATCACTTAACAAATTTAGCATAAAAGACTCATGGAAATTTAAAGAGCATATTGACAACTTCAAGCTCAAGAAAAACCACAAACTTTTCTCACTGGATGTTGTTTCTTTTTATACAACATACCAATTGATCTTACTTTAAATACTATTAAAAACAACTGGAATCAAATTAAAAAATACACAAACATTCCTCTTACTGAGTTTTTACAAGCAGTTGAATTTGTTCTCAATACTACTTATTTTACTTACAATAATACAATTTACTCCCAAACTTTTGGTTGTGCTATGGGTTCCCCTATATCCTCCACTACTGCCAATCTTGTATTGGAGGAAATAGAAACCAAAATTCTAAATCAAAACAACGATTTCTCTCTTTATTTAAGATACGTAGACGATATCATAATGGCTACAGATTCAGTTAATAAACAAAAATGCTTTAACCTTTTCAACAATGTACACCCAAGATTAAAATTTACACTTGAAAACGAAAATAATAATTCCTCCATAAATTTTCTTGACCTAACTTTAATCAGACAAACTAATGGAAATATATTAACCAATTGGTTTCGAAAAAACATAAAGACAGATAGATATATAAATTTTAATTCTGATACCTCAATTAAATACAAAAAAAGTGTAGTTAACAGCTTGGTCGACCGAGCTATCAAACTATCTTCACAACAATTTCATAAAAAAAACTAGAAATCATTACTAACATTTTAATATTAAATGAATATCCAATTTATTTTATTAAAAAACACATTAAATATCGAATCAATACAATTAACAATTACAATAAATTTAATCAATCAATAGACCTACAATTGTTTGGGTAATGAATTTAATAATTCTAACATTTCAAACCAAAAAAAATATATTTCCATTAACTATATCCCTAAACTTTGTGAAAAAATTGAAAAAGAACTATATAAACACAATATCATAACAGCATTTAACAACCACAATACATTACGTAAAAAATTTTTCACAAACTTAAAGGAAAGGACTGAAAATAAGATGCAATCAAATCTGGTTTATCAAATTGACTGTAATAACTGCAACTCTTTGTACATAGGACAAACAAAACAGCTATTAAAACATAGAATTAATCAACATAAATACTCAGTTAAAATTAATAATTTATCTCCGTCTACTCAAAAAACTGCACCGACAGACCATGCCAATAATTCGCTACATAAATTCAAATTTAATACACCTAAGATCTTACATAAAGAGAGTAATTTAAAAAAACGTCTATGCTTGGAAATGATCGAAATACAAAAAGCCCCAATGCTATAAATTATAGAACTGATATTGATAACCGCAGTTCGGTTCCCGAGTGGTGTAGCTTGAACAAGCGTCCACGTTCGATCAGCAGAGTTAAGCAACGCTGTCTCTGGTCAGAACTTGGATGGGAACTCCACGGCTGCATCTCTCGGCGCCTCGTGGTACGGCTATCACGGAAAAAAGTTGGTCCCGGCGGTCATACAACATCATGGCAGTCGTTAGTGGGGTTGGAAGTCCTCATAACTGCACAGCGACGCCTGTAATTGGCCTAACGGCTGTTGGCTGAGTGCTAATTAAATAATTAAATAAATAAATAAATAAATAAATATCATAATTTGTTTAAATAACATTTTGTCTTAATTAAATTAAAAATTTTACATTCATATTCTTTGTTATTAAATTTAAAACTAATGGTTCAAGTAAATCAAATTTTAACTTAATACGTCTCTGCCCAAGTCACCTGTATTATCCGAATTTTCTACCTTTGCGCATGCATTGATAACGTAAATATGTGAACAACCTTGCAAGCTTCCTTTATCTGTAAAATTTGAACTCTGCCTGCATAAGAGCTCGTTTTCTGTGTCTGTTAAACATTAATATGGATTGCACTTAATGACGGTGTTTTATTAATTAAAATGTTTTAATCTACAAACTTTGAAAAATGTGAAAAAAAATTATATTACTTAATCATGTAAGTACACATACTTGCGGAAAAAATGTATTGTTCGCTAATCCTATTGTTTTTCTTTCAGAATGTATTAAATATCTAATTAGTTACAATCCATAATATTACTGATGAAGCCATCAAAAATGTCGAAACGTCTATTTGTTTAAAATTTCATATCAAAATTTTTATTAAACTATATTTCACTACAATATGTCGTTTGTTTGACTATATTTTTCTCCTAAAATGTTTTCATCCTATTTTACCCAAGTCGAATAATTAAATTTTTTAATGTATTGTGATATCATTATTGTGATAACATTATTGTGATAACTTAAATGTGTTTATCTATATTTCTGATTTTAATGTGTTACTCTGGTTTTAATGCGTTTCTATTGCTGACATGCCACAAACCATTCTGTAACCAAATTATAAAGGTTATTTAAGATTATTTTAAATTTAAATATTATCTTTAAAAACATGATTATTAGCGCGGATTTTAACAAGCAAAATACTTCACTGGCGTGAAAAACAAAATGAGACAAAAACAAGAATTCGAAATTTTCAATTAAACTGAATTTAGATATAAAACCTCAGAAATTTGGATTTCTCGCGCTATATGAAGTTTATCTATAAATCGGATGCATGGACTGTACGTTTAGAAATATGAACCAATTTTTATCAAGAATAAGATTTTCTAAAAAATGTATAATAAAAAAAGAGTCGCATTCTTGCAAACTTTTAGCAGAGTTTTAGTACTGGGGAGCCAAATGTTTATCACCCTGTACAAGTGTTCGATCTTATCCGGAGCCGTATTAAACACAATTTTGTCACACGTTTTGCCAAAATAAAATAAGAAATGATCATCTTATGCATTGCTATTGGTTTTTACTTTTAGACGGCCATGCTAAACGCATATATTGAATAATTCAATTTTCTTAATGATTAGCACGTGGTATCAAACGCTTTCCTGAAATAAACTTCCTATTAAACAAGAAAACGTAAAAACTGTCGGTTATACCATAAAACACGGTTTTGTCTTTGGTCCCCAGACTATGAAAAAAAAAATAACTAGAACAAAAGAAAAATTATCGCATCAAAGTTTAGCTTTCTAAGCTGGTATGCACATTGTAATGCTCAAATCACGAAAAGATCATGCCCATTTACGCCCAATAAAACCAAATATCCCAATCTCCTAAAAATCGAGAAATAAGAAATCCATTACTTCATTCAGGCTCTGATCCGATATTATTAAGGGCCCACTATACCACTTTCACAGAAACGCTTCGTCATCTTACGTCCCAACTGGGGATAGTCTTCTGACATTCCTTACAGTCTCACTTTAGATCAGTTTTTACTTCGACCAGTTTTAAGAACACAAGAGTGAAAACTGGTCTAACTCAGTTTGACACAGTTTTCAGTTACACCAGTTACCAAGTACCCCTAAACTTATATCTACAGATTGGTGGTGGAAAATGTGAACATAGGTAATAAAATGAGCTAGAATACAGTTTACGGGCTTTATGTGCGTTAGACAGAAATAGACTAATACGCTATTAACATATAGTATTCCCAGAATCAAGGTGTTTTGTTTTCAGAAAACACGGAATTCTAGGGTACTAGATTGGTTCACTGCCCATAGCAATTCTGATTGCCTAATTAACTAAATGAAAAAGGTCAACATGCGCCACAGAATTAAATATTTTATTTATTGCAAGATAATCAGTACTTTACATTAATAAGTGTACTTGATGTGAGCAGCAGTAAATAATAAATTGAGGAATAAAGTTAGCATGAAATAAAGCAGGTTTTAGAAGGGCTACGTTCAGAGTTTCAGATATGATAAATGTTCGGAATGGTTAATGCAATTTAATTTGTAACTGATGGATTTGAGTTTATTAATGTCAGACATCTTCTTTCTTCTTTCAGCCTATTTTCATCCTTTCCATTTTTGGCTGTAGGCCTCCCCCATCTGCTTCCATTTCTCTCTATTTTGAGCCGCTCTTTGCCACATTAAGCCTGCGTGTTTTGCAATGTCATCTTTCCATCTCATCTGTCAGTCCTATTATGTCCCATTTCATGTTTTTTATTTCTTCTTCTAGTTCTAGCAGTTTCTCATCTTTTGTCATAGATTGTACACTGTACATAGCAATATTCATTATCATCCTGTTTCGTGTTTCTTGTTTTCGTTGATCTTGTTTGTTTCGTTTTGTTAGCGAATTTTTGCCTCCCCCAGATTCCATGAGGCAGCCCTCCTTGGATGGGTGGGGTTTGGGTTTACCCACCTGGGGACCAGATCCGTTAGTTTTAAAATTCGCCATTTTGATTAGGGGGTTGTTAGCCGTACCCACCCAGCAGCGACTCAGGCAACTCATCGCCATCAACTTCATCGGAATAAATTACTTATTAATTATGTATATATTTTTTCAAAATAACGGTTTCCATCGGAATAAATTACTTATTAATTATGTCAGACATAATATGAATAAAATGACACAGAATGATTTGCTAAGTACAGAAAGAATATGACAGTTATGTATTAAAAGTTGCCCAAACTTTCAATCTGGGCCTACCGCGTTATTCAAATTAAAAAGAAATAGTACTAAGTAAGATATACGAGCCCCTTCCCATTTCAGTTGGCCCATCCACTAACATCGTAGGTTTTTGGTCAGCATCAAAACATAATAAATACAACAAGTTGTATTTACATCACAAAGTAATTAATACCGCATGTTTAATAATTTGCAGTAGAAAACCCTAACTTTATTGTTCCCTATTCAGATTTCTAACAATGAAACGGAAATATTGCAAGTATTCGTTTTTTATCCATTACGAAGTAAGCCTATAATCCGAAGGTGGCCGTGGAAAACAGACGCCACAACAATTGCTAAAATACTCATAGCTGTCAGAATGCATTTGATACAGCTTCAAGGTAGTTGTATTCTTTAAAATGGGTAGAGGAAAGAGAATTGATGACAAAATGCGTTCACTTATCATTAAGTTTTTGAAATGTGGGAAGTCAAACTCGGAAATTGGAAATTTATTCGAGTTATCGCGGTATAGTGTAAGAAATATAGTTAGAAGATATAAAATGACAGGTTCAGTCGCTACAAAGCCCCGACATGTGAAAAAAAAGCAAGATTACAAATGCCGATAGAAGAACATTAAGAAGAATTATCGAGAGAAACAAACCTGCAAATTACCTTCAGTTGAGTGCTTTGTGGAGTGATGCTGTTGGAAGGCGTATTTCTAGATCAACGACTCACAGAGAAACTCATAAATTAGGATTTGGGGCTTATAAGGCAAGTTTTTCAATAAAAAATTGAACTAGAAAAATTAAGAGTGACAATTTTGCATTAGGCTAAAGAAAAACCACTTTTAACATCACGGCAGAAGAAAAATAGAGTAAGATGGGCAAAAGAACATGAGTATTGGACATTTCAGCAATGACGTGCAGTACAATGGAGCGATGAGGCCCTATTCGAGTTTGTATTGGAAACAGTCAAAGTAGAATTATTCGAAAAAAAATGAGGCGTTCCATCCTGACTGTCTCAAAAGAAAGATACATTTTCCTGCATCCGTCATGGTGTGGGGTAGCATGTCATCAAAAGGAAGAAGAAAACTTCATTTTATTGACGGAAATGTGGATACAAACAAATACTTGGCCATTTTAGAAGAATCACTTTTACCGGTAATGGAAGAGTGTTTGATATCTAGCCAACATTTTGTATTTCAGCAGGACAGCGCAGCATGCCACGCCTCAAAAAGGAGTCTAAAATGGATGGTAGACCATGGTATACCACTTTTGGAATGGGTTTCTAGTAGTCCGGATCTATCACCCATAGAAATGTTATGGCACGAAATGAGAAAGGTGCTACGGAAACATCCTGCACGAACAATTCCTGAACTGAAGCAAAGGCTTCAAGAAATATGGGATTATTTTACACCGGAATATTGCCAAGGTTTGGTTAATACTATGCCCCAACGAATTTTAGCTATAATAAAAAATAAAGGAGATGTTACCCAGTCGTAAATTATAAAATTGTTGTTTTGTTAATTTAACGTACTTATTTGTTCCTATTTTTTTAATTTGTTTACATTTTGTGTTAGTTATCGGTCTTAGTCACCTAATATGCATTTTCTGTGGTTATAATGAACTAAAGTTGCTGTTAAAAAAATAACAAATTTAGAGTTCTATTATTTCGTTCTATTTTATTACCCCAAGGCGAAATTTCTGATAAATCCTAAGGTGGGCCAACTGAAATGGAAAGGGGCTCGTATTCTTCTTTCAGTAAATTATTTCCTCAAATTCCTATTCATGTAGTTTGTCAGTAATTTTTTATATAAACAGCTTCTTTCAATGCTATTTAAAATGGTTAGAAAGTGTTTTATCTGTGGAAATCCAAACAAACCACTTTTTGGATTTCCAAGCGATCTGCAGCTTCGTACCAAATGACTCAAAGCATTTCAGGAGGTTGTAATAATAATAATAATAATAATGATATACATATTTCTTTCTAGTATCCATATAATACAATGCTATACAAAATTTCGAAATGAAATAATAATAAAAAAAAATAATCTGAAGTACTACAAGAGATACAGACAAGAAATAATAAACGATATTTTTTAAAAAGAAAACTTGTGCGTGAGCTCTTAAACTAGCTTTTAACAAAAATATAGACGCATTATTTTTCAAAAGAAAGTTCTATAGGAATAATATGGCTCAGAATAACATTTCGCATAGAGAAAAGAAAAGTACTAGTTAAATTAACATAAGCGGTAACATTAATAACTACTATTGGTATTATTATTAATTAAATTGTGAATTATATACCTAGGTTTCCTATAAACCCACAGTTTAAGTTTGCCTTTAAATCAATGAACATTATTACAGTAGTTGACATAATTGGGTAAAATAGAACATGCACGCGGTGCAATATAGCCATAGCAGCGCTGCCCTAATGTTTTCGAGGCACCTTCAACTTGTATTTCGACGTGGCGTTTATATCTTGTATGGTGATGATGCGGTATACGTTTTAAATTGTCACTTGTTTTATATTGAAAGCACAACATTCTGTAACAAGATAATTGTAGAATATCAATTTGGAGTTTTTATACAGTAGGTCGGATGAATATAGTCGATCTTTATCCATAATGATTTTTAGAAAGTATTTCTGTAAAACCTGCAAAGGTAGCAAGTGACTTTTTTAAAATTCCACTCCAAGCAGCAATACCATATTGTAAATGAGATTCCACTAATGAATGATAAAGAATTCGTAAATGCTTAACATTAAATATTGCTTTTAATTTTTTTAAATGACTATTGGGAATCGCAATTGTTACAAGATATAACAGCGGAAACAATCATAGAAACGTGCAGAAAATACTTTAGTGTGCATGAAATACCGGAAGTAGTACATACAGATGTTGGAACACAGTTGGATTGTTCAGCGTTTCGAAAATTTAGCAAAGATTGGGGGTTTATGCACTGCAGATCATCACATTACCACCACCAATCCAATGGGAAAGCAGATAAAACAGAAGAGCGACAGAGGGTCAACGGGAAGGTGAAAGAAGTACAGCAGAACGAACCAAGAGTGTCAGACCAAGTCACATCAAGAGGACGGCAAGTCAAGGTGCCTGTGAAATTTAGACTTTGTGGATTATTTAAAGACTTTGTTTCTTGAATACTTTAAGAATTTTGTGAATGTCTTAATTAAAAGAAGGAAAATGTAACGGATGCTACTTATATTTAGTTATGTATAGTTAGGTTGGTACGAAAACATAATAGAGTTCGTTTATAACAGAGCATACTGAAACAAACGCCAGAGAATACGAAGAGGTCAAATAATACTTATGTGTGGAAACAATTCATGGAGTTTTATAGTGAGCGGATGTATGAACTGGCGAAAACAACACCCATAGAAAAACTTGCTGAAATAATGAAAAATTGGGGCTACAGTATGAAGCAGCGGAGTAGAGAAAATGATAAAGAATCTGTAATTAAAGCTATATGGTATGTCACCGCAAAGCAGCTGCAGAAATTGTACTTTGAAGATTTCGGAATAAAATTTGACCCATTTAGTGACCTAGAGTTCAAGCAAAGCCGTGAAGCTCGAATCGCAAAAAGGCGTGAATTGCATAAAGTTTCTGAAAAACAAAAATGCAGTTCGGCAGCCCTCGCTGATGTCGAATACAAGAAAATTGTTAGTACGTTTGATCAGGATACACCGGACGGGTTGCAAAAGAAATTTGATTACATTACTAGTTATGAATTGGCTTGGCGAGTAGTTGAGGCTGTAGTGGCACAGTTGAATTATTTTGAAGAGGAAGTGAATAATTCCGGTATATGGTCTAGAACAGTGTTCCTCAACCCTTGGTCCGCGGACCGGTACCGGTCCAGGAAAAATTCCTGCCGGAACGCGAAAAAATTTCGACCGAATCATGCAGATGCACAGTTTTGTTCACCAGAGCAAACTTTAATCCGAGCAATGATTCAAATATTTACTAGCCCCAATACAACGCCTCTCGCAGCTATTGCCGTAAACTGCGTACGGATTAATATCGTGTGTTCCAAAAAAAAAAAAACTCTTAGGGTAGGCATTGTAAAGAAAGATAGGTAGGTGAATGTCAGATTGCAATTTGCTTACGACAACATCTGTCACTGTGACAGGTAACGGTTTACACTGCATTAAGTTTAATTGTATTAAGCAAAAAGGAAAATAAGATGGCATGTACACGACAACAACGAGTGTAATAATCATAACGGTCAATAAACATTGTTTTTGTTAAGTGTTTTGTATATTTATAGGAAAATAATTCAAGGTCAAAATTTAATTTAGTTCTCTCCGACTTGGTAGTTCATTTGTATCAATCGTTATATCTCAAGTTACGGCGAACTTCAATTTGATCATGGCATGCTGCGTATGAGTTTTTTTTTGGAACACACAATACAATGCGCATGCGCCAAATGTCAGTAGGTATAGCGTTCGCTCGTCTGTCTGTGACACGTTTTATTGCGATTGTACGTATTATCTTTCGTAAAATTTCAGACCCTACAAAATGGAGGCAAAAAAGTCAAAGAGCAAAATCTTTTTACGTTCTTTAGCAGAGGCATGGACAATATTCAAGAGAAAAGTAGTGATAGTGCTGAAAGTATGCCAAGTACTCGTGCTTCAAGATTAGGAAACACAGAAAAATAAATACGTTGATACTTCGGAATGTGAAATACAAACCAAAAAGAGAAAAGGGAACTATATTAGGCATTCTGATACAGAGTATATAAAGCTTGGTTTCATTGTAGCCCCTGGCAATGAACTATCGCCACGGCCTTTGCGTGTAGTATGTTCCAAAATTATGTCAAATGAAGCTATGAAACCTTCCTAACCTTGGCATTTGCATTCGAAACATAAATATTATGCAGATAAGCCACTGGACTTTTTTGAACGATTACGTGACCAGATAAAAATCGTGCGCCCTGAAGTTTTGTTCACTCACTGTATGCCCCACCAGGAGCACCTAGCTGCAAAGAAGCTTTCTACTGAACTAAACACTGTGATGAATGACGCGGCGAAGAATAAATAAAATTTGTAGTCGAGCTATGAACTCAAGGCTCTTCACGACACTATGTGAGAGCATGGACTCGCAGCACCAACATCTCCTTCTCCATGCAGAAGTGTAATGGTTATTGAGAAGAAGGGTTCTTTCGCAATTTTTAAAACTGAGGGAAGAAGTGAAGCAGTGTTTGTGAGAACGAAAATCTGTACTGGAGCCTTTGATGAATTAAGGGTGGCTGGCAAAGCTTGCTTACATGGCGGACGTATTCAGTCTGCTCAATGAAGTCAATATTTCTCTTCAGGGGTCACATACAAATATTTTTATTTTAAGAAATAAAATGGATGCGTTCGAAAACAAGCTAGCTATTTGGAATAGCCGCTAGCAAGAGGAAGATATAGAAATGTTTCCACTTTTGGATGAATTTTTGATTGCTGCTGATGTCAACAAAAGGGTCATGTTCAACATAATAGGTCAACATTTAAGAACATTAGCTGAAAATTTTAATAATTATTTTCCTGAAAATGAGGATCCTCGTAAAGGTAACCTCAGGATTAATAACCCATTCTTGGACAATATAAAGTCATGTGCACTTGATCCTCGTGAAAAAGAAAAGCTGATCGAGTTGTCTTCTGATGTCACTCTGGTGTCCAGACATAAAATGCAATTGGATACCCTGGTGAAAAACCGCAACAACTCCAAATTCCAATAATTTTAGGTAACTATGCCAAATTGTACAAAAATAAGCATTTATTCCCATGCAATACTGTAATATGTCTTAAGTGCACACGTTTTCCAACAGATGGTAGTATTGTAGTTGTAACGGGTTTATTTTCTGCAAGAACCTACATTCAATACTGCAACAACTGCGCTGTTACGTTTTTGAACTCACTGAAAATGAAAAATCATGACTTGTTAGGCATACTTATGGCTGTAGAAACTGAAGAGACACATTTGGAAGGTATAGACGTTCCTTCGACAATCTAAAGAATTTAACAAGGAAAAGGAAGAGGGCACCTGAGACATGGTAAACAACCAACTGAAGATTAAAAGCAACTTTGGTCAGCACTCTATTTCCACAAAAGCTAAAACGATTAATGCCAAAGTTATAAAAGAATCATATTCTGAAAAATGTAGTCTAAAGTGTAGATTAAAATTTCGTGATGAGGAAAGGTCAAACATGTTCGAATCGTACTGGAATTTGTGCAATGTAGACTTGAAAAGAAATTTTTTGAAAAACACTTGCTATCAACAACAGAACCGTTTTTACCAGAACTAAAAAGATAGATGAGTTAGGCCTCTGGCAGTGTGATCAAAGAGATCACGTGAAACAAAAACGCATTTATGAGCATCTACTGCAAGATGTTAGGTCTCATATTGCTTCGTTCCCTAGAACAGTTTCACATGATGGCCGTGCAAAAACTAACAAAGAATATCGTGACGGAAGCTTAACTATTGCTGAAATATACAGATTGTATAGAGAAAAGTGTTCTTCAGAAGGAAATAGTTTCGTGAAATTATCTATGTATGCCAAAATAGTCACTACAGAAACCAACTTAACACTTCATCAGCCTAAAAAGGACCAATGTGTACTTTGTGAAAATTATGGAAATGCCAGTGAAGAGGACAAAGCAAATATTATTGAAAAATACGAAGAACACTTGAGAGAAAAGAGTTTAAGCCGAGAAGATAAAAGACATGATTTGGAAAACCAAGATGCAAAAGTTTATTGTTTTGATCTACAGACTGTGCTTCCATGTTCTTGTGGCAATATCAGTGCATTTTTTTTACACAAAAAGACTCGCTGTCTATAATTTCAGAATGTTTAATGTCTCTGAGAAACTAGGTTACTGTTACACATGGAATGAATCGTTAGTCAAAAGACGGGCTAATGAGACTGCTAGTTTTTTATATTATTTTATATCCAATGAAGTTACATGCAAAGATATAATTTTTTAATCAGATAACTGCGTAGGACAAAACAAACATCGATTTGTCTGTGTTATGTGCCTGTATTTCATTCAACAGTTCCCGATGTTAGAGCCTATTGCCCATAAGTGCATGCAACCATAGAAAAAGAGAAAAAACGTGTTCTACGAAGTGGCCCAATACACGTTTCGGCGCAATGGGCAATGTGATATTGGAAAACGCAAAGAAAAGTGAAAATCCGTATAAAGTAAATGACATGGGCACCAACGATGTATATGATCTTAAAAGGTTATCCTCAGATGTGGGTAAAAATTATAAGATAAATTCTGCGAAAGAAAATGTTAACTGGAATAAAATTAGAATTATTAAAGTTATTAAAAATTCGCCCAATACACTTTACTACAAGTATTCCTATCAAGACACTGATTATAAAAAGTTTAATTTAAGAAAATCAAATACGAACTTGCAGTTTATTACAGGGCTTATAACAAACCTCCAGTACTTAGTGCCTCGAAAAAGCAACATGTTTTGGATCTTTCTAAGAAAAATTAAATAGAATCCCCATACTGCTCATTCTTTGAAAACCTCAGATGTTGTGAAGATGAGAGCGATAATCAATGTTCATCGGCTGACGATTAGAAAAAAAGTGTATGGGTTTTTAAAGAAAGTAAAGTTAAGCTATTTACATTAGTATCTTTCCTAATTTTTGTGTTACTAGAATTACCATTATTTTATATTGTTGTAAGAATTATATTTCTGTTATTTTTGTTTTTTGAAGTATTTTTTTTCAATTGGTTATTTGATAACGTATCTTTTATTCAATAAAAATATTCAAGAGTTCCTTATACTTACTTTTAAATTATTATTATACATTTTCCACCTCTTGCTTTTTAATGGCATGAGTAAAATGTAACAACTTTAGTTTATTAACAATACAATTAAATATTTTATCAATTTTAAGAGTTCAACACTGTAACAACTATTTTTTTTTCAAAATATGTAATCATATTTCATTACTAATTGATTTCTTGTAGATGCAGGGGTTATAACATAGAAATTTTGAAAATATGAATTACATTCAGCGAAAGCTGTTGCTGTATTGACATTACGAGAAGTTATAAAATTCACATTATCATTGTTCAAAAAAAAGCATTTTTGAGTTGTAGGCCAGTCAGTCAGGACAATCAATTCACAATAATTCCAAAAGTTTTGAAACATTCATGTAAGGTCGGGAAGAGCATAAAAACAAACTATAAAATTTTGCAACCTGTGCCGAGGTCCGGAACGTTATTAAAATTGCAATAAATGAAATATTGCTACACTGTCGCGAACAAAACTCCAAAAGCTGTGCAAACTTGGAGTAGTGTTAATTGTGTTATTTCATATCACGTATCAGATTCGCAACCATTTTAAAGGTACCGAACGTTTTTTTATTAGAATTAATGTTTTTCTCTAATAAACTGACCGACAAAATTCTAAAAGTTTTGCAAACTCGTAAGATGCATCGGAAAAATGTCCCGAACAATTGCATAAATTTGCAACATTTCGCATTGAGCGGAACACGTTTATTTATATTTTTTATTTATAGCCATTTTTTTCGAACAAAGTGGTTTCGGAATAATTACAAAAGTTTAAATTTTTGGTTGCAAATGCTCAGAACATTTATTTTGATGGATTTACAAATTTACAACCTCGTACGCAATCCGGAACATTACGCAATTTTCAAAAATCGAATATTTGTATTTTTTCACCCTAAAAAAATTTCAAAAGTTTTGCAATTCGAGGGGATGGCATAGTTTACTGATTAATGAAGGCATTTCAATTTGCAAACAAATCCGAGATGCGGAAAATATTTTAATCTTAAAAATGAAAAAAAAATAATTTCGTATCTACGTCACTGGGCATAAGATCTAAACGACCTAGAAGCCAATGCAAAGTATGAGGCGTTGTCATGGGCCTACCTGCCATAAGTGTCAGTTGCTAGCATTTTTGGTTGGAAAACGTCTTGCGTTCCAATATAATCCATTTGACTCCACTTCGAGAATTGTCCTGATGGACGCAATAATTAATTATTGCTTCGTTTGTGACAAAGATGTAGCAAGCGGAGATGTTCTTACGGTCAGAGAAAAATAATTTTTTAAACATGTCAGTAAGGGATTTTGCATCCCTGGTGACAAACCAGCAGACGGCACAACCGCCCGAACTGCCGCTATTCCACGGCGAAACTATCGAGGACCCTCAAGCCTTCCTCGATGCAATCGTGACGACGATCCAAAATCTGCCGGAAGCAGAGCGCACCATACGAGCAGCTGGACAACTGCGCGGTAACGCCCGCGACTGGTGGGAATCATATGCTCAATTCGACCAAAGCTTCAGCGAGTTCAAAACATTGCTGTTAGAATACTACAACCCGGTGATAACCGCTCAGCTTAACGCCGAGTATTACGGCCGCAAGCAAGGAAGCTGCCAGCCAGTCAAGGAGTTCCTATTGCGAAAGACACATCTGGCCCGCCGCCTAAAGATCCAACAGGTGGGAGATATCCGGCTGTACACAAGCATGCTGCTTCAATACCTACGACCAGCAATCCTGTATCCCCCGCCAGGGAACATGACAGACCTAATGACTCGGAAGCGGATCTGAAGAGTACCAGTCCCAGTGCACAACAGAAAGAGGTCAAGACACCAGCACCAGAGGCGACCAGAGGTCCACCACTGTACCAATTCTGTCCAGGTAGACACTACCACCGACACTGCCCCAACCTGAACGCAGCACCAGTCGGGAAACGCGGAACAGGCCGGGGGCAGCAGCAGCAACCGATCTCTGTAACCCTTCTACGAACGCGAGGCGGAACAGACGGCTTGCCCAAATTAAACGCCGTTGTCGCCGGGATTCCCCACGAAGCCCTTCTGGACTCGGCCGCCACCCACAATTTCATACGGGTGGACCTAGCGGAGGCGATCCATCTTCTTCATCCCGGAGCCATGGCAAGCCTAGCAACCGCTTCCAAAACCATGGACATCCTGGGAGAAACCTCGGTGTTCTACCTCGTCGACCGAGATAAATTCCGTTCGCAGTTCTTGGTGGTGCCTGACCTGATCAGCCCAATGATCCTGGGCTATCCCTGGCTGGAGGAACAACACGCCGTCTTGGATCTCCATCGGCGAACCGTGCATTTTGGGAAAAATGTTCGTCGAACCAGCCACTGGACCCAGCAGCCCCGGTCCAGGAACGGCACCGCCATAGAGATACAAAACGTCTCACACGGATTCCCTTCAGAGATGAAAGACGAACTCCAGGACGTCCTTACCGAGTTCCAAACAAATATGGACTCCGGCCCCCCGTTCACAACGACGACCCGCCATCACATCCGGTTGCTCGAAGATAAGCCATTTCGGCAACCACCGTACCGATACTCGCCGGACAAAAAACGAGTCATCGCGGAGCAAGTGGACGCCATGCTGGCAGACGGGGTGAGCGAACCCAGCACGTCCAGCTTCTGTTCGCCCATCGTCATCGCGACCAAGAAAGATGGCAAGCCAAGATTCTGCGTGGACTATCGCCGCCTGAACCTCACGAAGGACGAAAGGTCCAGTCTGCCGATCATCCACGAGACGCTAGGGGACCTCGGCACGGCATCCGTCTTCACAACGCTGGACCTGAAGGCTGGGTACTGGCAGATTCCACTGGGAGAACGCACCAAACACTCACGGCGTTCTCCCCCCCTGACGGCGCAGCATACCAGTTTAAAGTTATGCCCTTTGGCCTTAAGAACGCCGCGGCCACGTTCCAGAAAATGATGACCCAGGAAGTGTTACCCGGGTACTTACGCGACTTCGTACTGGTGTACCTGGATGACATTTACTCCAAGGACTGGGAAGAACACGTCCGACACCTTCGCCTCGTCCTGGAGCGTCTCCAACAGCATAACCTGAAGCTGTCCTTGGAGAAGTGTCAGTTTGGCGTCCAGACGCAGACCTATCTGGGACATACCATCACCGCCGAAGTAAACCAACCTAGAGCCGAGCACGTGGAAAGTCTGCAGGCCGCTGAAACGCCATAAACTGGGAAGCAGCTACGCAGCTTTCTGGGCTTTTGCAACTGGCTGCGTGACTACAGTCCACGTTGCGCCGAAGTCACAGCACCCCTGCCCGACCTGCTCAGACCAACACAACGCTTTCGCTGGACACCTGATAGCCCAGTCATATTAGGGGTTTCACCTCGGAATGAAAGATAATAAGCTGCAAATTGGTATAAACCTTTATTTTGGCGTTCTAAATAATGTCTCAAAAGTCTCATATAATCTCGTATCCGCGTCTTAAGATATTCAAGGTCAAAGGTCGCAAAAATCGGTTTTTCGCGAATATTTCGGTTCCTATGGCTTAAATGACATTTTTACCTATTATGAAAATTGTAGAGTATAAAATTCTCTACAACTTTTGTTCGAACTTTTTTTCATACGAGTAACCGTTTTCGAGGTAGAGCGTGGAGAGTGCGCAGCGCACTGCCATATATGGCTTAATGCAAGGTCAAGCATGAGTCACGATTAATCGTACGTTGTGAGAAGTTAATTATTCACTAAAATATGAAACTTATGTAATGACGGCTATTATTTATATTCTAATTATTAATTATTTATAATTAATTAAAATAAATATTTTAATTATTTACATTTAATTATTTATATTTAACTATTTCTATTATATATGTTATATAATTCTATTTTTAATTCTAGATTATATATTGTAATTGTATTTTAAGGTAAAAAGGGATTAAGAAAATATATATTTTTCGATATATTTTTATTTATCATTATTCATTATACAAATTATACATTTATGACAATATAAGAAATTTTTTTATCTGGAATGAAAAATTGTAAATGGTTATAAGAAATGTTAGTTTAATTTTCTTCTTGTTCTTCATCGTCTTCTTCTGGTTGCTCAAAATTAATTTCATTATCATCATCGTCGCTATCAATTATATTTGCTTCAACATCTTAAATGACTTCGGATTCATATGGACATTCTTCATCAGGATCATTTGTACATATAGACGCATTGAGGCAAGCTTGTCCATTGCACTGCCCACATGCTACTGAACATTTCAAACCCGATTTCCTGCATCCACAGCGTGGACCGCAACCATTTTTGCAGTTACAAAAAATTATATTCAGTAGTTCAGTTGGTGCTGGGGTTAATAACGTAGTGATCGGTTCCAGGAATTCACAATGTTGCATCCAGCCCCATTCTTGGGGTTCTAAATACTTTCCTAACCAGGTTTGAATTTGGTAATAAACACGATTAATGTGTTGCTGAGCTGCTACACTTGTTGGTGGAAGACTTGATAATTGCACAGGTTTATTCAGCTTTGTTAATTTGATGAATTGGGTGTAGCGGAAAAGATCAAAATTGTCCTCAGATGTTGGAGCATTATATATTGCCAACAAGATGCGTACTCCATGTTTGAAAAAATACATATTTCTTTAGCGTAAAATTCAATTAAGATATACAATGTAGAATCAAAAATATAATTATATAAAATATATAATATAAATAATTAAATGTAAATAATTAAAATATTTATTTTAATTAATTATAAATAATTAATATTTAGAATATAAATAGTAGCCGTTATTACATAAGTTTCATATTTTAGCGAATAATTAACTTCTCACAACGTACGATTAATCGTGACTCATGCTTGACCTTGCATTAAGCCATATATGGCAGTCCGCTGCGTACTCTCGACGCTCTACCTCGAAAACGGTTACTCGTATGAAAAAAAAAGTTCGAACAAAAGTTGTAGAGAATTTTATACTCTACAATTTTTATAATAGGTAAAACTGTCATTTAAGCTATAGGAACCGAAATATTCGCGAAAAACCGATTTTTGCGACCTTTGACCTTGAATATCTTAAGACGCGGACACGAGATTATATGAGACTTTTAAGACATTATTTAGAACGCCAAAATAAAGGTTTATACCAATTTGCAGCTTATTATCTTTTATTCCGAGGTTGACCCCTATTTTTGCCTAATATGACTGGGCTATGAAGCCACGCATGCGTATGAGGCTATAAAACACGCCATCACCCAGCCCCTTGCTTTGCACCGACCGGACTTCACCCAATCGTTCGTGCTGCAAACGAACGCCAGCGGCGTGGGTATCGCAGCGGTGCTGTTTCAGGAAGTAAACGGGAGCAAGCATATTGTAAGCTACGCGAGCGCGAAGCTGAACCACGCTGAGCAACGATACCATATCAATGAACAAGAGTGCCTCGCCGTCATCTGGGCAGTGAAACGCTACCGCCCCTACTTGGAGGACCGACGGTTCACGTTAAGTACCGACAACCGGGCACTCTCGTGGCTGGACTCTATGAAGGATCACAAGTCCAAACTCACCCGTTGGTCTCTTCTGCAAGAGTTCCAGTTCGACATTGCCCACTGTCCCGGAAGGTCGAACGAACTCCCCGACCATTTGTCACGAAACCCCGCCGACGGGAACGTACTGGACGAGGCGATCGATCACAACCGCCTGTTACCACCCGACGGTACGGCCGCGGCTTCACCGGCTCCACAACCCGTGCTAGCACACGTACAATTGGTCAACCTGGTCGACGAGGTTAAAGACGCCCAGCAAACCAACCAACATGGTGCCAACCTACTGCGGACGTGGCTCGAAATACACGGACAAGGGCGACAAAACGCCGGCGAAGCCAATATCCTCCGGGACTACCTCGTGGAGGGCGGATGCCTATGGCGACGTCACCCTGATGGAGACAGGCTGGTGGCACCCACTGATCTCCAGGAGCGCATCTTACATGCATATCAAGACGCGCCTACCGCCGGACACCCAGGAGCCGAGGAGACCACAATGGCGATCGCCAAACGCTATTTCTGGCCTCGCTTAGAAGCCGACGTCCGAAGCCACGTGCGCGCTTGTTGGACGTGCGCCGCCACCAAGAGGGGATCTCTGCAAGCTAGGGCACCCCTGCGACCTCACCAACCTAGCCGACCATGGGATACCATCTCCGTGGACATGATGGGTCCATACGTAACCAGCGGTACCGGGAACTGTCATATCCTCATGGTTACCGACATGTTCAGCCGGTGGACAATGGCATTCCCCCTGCCTATCGCTCCAGCACCGGTCGTGATTCAACTGCTGGAGAAGGAGGTCTTTCACCGGTACGGATACCCCAGAGCGATCCTTTCCGACAACGGAGCCCAGTTCGCTTCAATTCACTGGGCCACCCCGATCGAGCATCCCCAGGCTAACCCGGTCGAGAGGCGCAACCAGGAGATCAAAAAGAGGTTACGGATCCATAGCCATGGGAAGGACCCAACATTATGGGATACCTTCCTATCCACGGTGTTGTACAACCTGCGGAAACGGCGTAATGCGGCCACGGGGACCACCCCATCCAAGGCGCTACTGGACTACGACTTGCCACGCCCAGCCGAATGGCAAGAAACCGCAGCCAACCAGCCAGCCGCCAACAACAAACAGGAGGCCCACGAATTACGCATCCCGGTACACCGGAACCAGCACCGGTACCGCTCTCGGCACGCATTTAACGACCGGACCGCCACCTCCCAGGAGACCGAGTAATGGCCCGAGCCCGACCACTAACCCGGCGCACTTCGACCCTAAGTGGGTTAAAAATTTTTGTGGCTGATCATTGCTGATATATAAACTCAATAAAAGTAAGTACTATTTTCAGTTTTCTTTCAAAAGTAAAGTAATCACACATTTTTTCATTATAGGTGCTCCTTATATATTTATATACCCATTAACAATAACATAAAATGAAGATGGTTTCATTACTTTTTGAAGTGGTGATTATCTTAAATATGACACAGATTTGACAAAAGCAAAAAGAAACAACAAAAAAAAATTTTTCTCGAATAAAAAACGACAGCAAGACGAACTTACTTAATAATAAAATTTTTATCAGTAATTTAACGTGAGTACTTTTATCAGTTTTTAAAATTATTTATAACTAATTCGTATGACTTCCTACAGGTAATTTTTAAATTTCTCCCAATATTTGGAAAAAAAATCTTTTTAAAAAAGCAACTAATTGCATAAACGGATTTATACATAGAATGGCAATCTTGGAATAACAAAAAGGAAATTTTAACAGTTTTAGAGTGAGTATTCTTATTGTTTCCTTATTACTTTGGTTTTTAATATAGTATTTCATTTACAGAATAAACAACAGAATGTTAAACTTACAATATATAATTGGAGAATGTTTTTGTACTTAATTTTTATCGCCAATTGAATAACAGGTAACTATTTGAGAGGGTTAATTTATTCACTTATTTATTATTTTCATAAATATTCTTGTAATACTGTGTTTTTATTTTACAGAATGTTATCTTAAACTTATTTTAAACTGTTTGTAATTGTACACTTAAGAAGGCACCAGGTGCTGAAATATATATGTTGTTATTTGTGCTAATGGTAAAACAACAACAAAAATTTAGCTGCTCTTTCCTTTTACTACTAAATTTAATGATAGTACAGCCCAGCGGCACCTACTCTTGCACCTTATGATGTCCTGATGCATGAGGGAAGGGGATGTTTCAGAGGGTTAATGGGGTCCCCTCGTGACAGCGGAGCGCCAGGCTGTCTCGGATGTAGAATAAATTTCCGACACGGTCCCTTTTCGTTTCTTAGGGATATTCGATGACGCTTAATTCAGAACTGTAGCAAATCGGGCTGCGCACCACTAATACTCTGAGAATTATGTGATCTCTCTTTGTTTAACACACTGGCTTGCAACTGAACGGGATTGAATGTTCGTTTGTTAAAGCGCGACCCAGCACACCTCCAGTTCAATATAATGGGCACCATATCTAATCTGAATGTAAACTTAAAATTCTATTACTCGCCTTTAACTATACAATTTACTCCCACTCTTCACTCGGGTTGTACCTAGTGTTAGGAAGAGTGGAACAGGGGCAACTTCACCCTCTATATGGCTCCCGTACTCTAGAAAAAAAACGAGTAGGAACGGGGACCGATTAGCGGCACATCCGCACATCTCGAGCGCACCAAACACAGTGTATAACGGATCTAAAATAGATTGCCATTTTAAAAGAATATATGAATTTACGTAAGCATGTAGATGACCAACGATTTTAATGCAAGTACGGAGTGGACGAGTCATCCGGCAGCCTTTTGGACATAATTCAATCAATTTCCCAAGAAAATAGCTGTGTTTTTAAAGAATGGCGTACACAAGTATACTGGGCATTGCTTTAGAGTTTAGACGAACAACAGCTACCTTACTTGCTAATAGCGGAGGCGATATTCTCCAGTTAAAGAAGCTGGGTGGTTGGAAATCGAGTTCAGTAGCTGAAGGTTATGTGGAAAATTCTCTGGAGGGTCAATTAAAAATTGCGGAAATGTTGTCCGTAACAACTAAATCCCAGGTACTCGAATCATCGTCCTTGTCTCCTTGAGCTTCAACTTCAAATAAACTATTCAATATTTCAGCTTCAGAGCCACAACATGGTTTAAGCATCACCATCAATAGTCATGAAAATTATAACGTTAGAATTAATTTATATCGCTCAAATTCTTAATATGTAAATTTTTATTCATTTTATTTGTTCAGCTAGTTGTAGAATTGCTCTATTTGTATTAATAAATAACCACTTTCTCCATATATTATAATTTATATTTCCTGCAACTAATAGAAAACCGTAAGAAACGGAGATTTAAAAATGGCTACTTTCCAAGTCACAAACTAATAAGAAAGATACCACTTTCTAACCTGAACTGTCATTATTTCATTCCAATTTTCAAATGAAATTGTATACTTTCCAACTTTTGACATGTAAGATAATTTGATTATTGCTTCATGGTTGTGAATAAACTGTATTCTGTATTAATTAATACTCTTACGACCTAAATAACTTACATTCAGACATCATGAAAAACTTGAATATCATCCTAATCAATTACTAAGACACGTCCTTCAACCAATAGAAGCCAGACGACTACGAAGACTTTGGCCACAGGATCTTCTATGAATTCGAGGTAAAATCGATGGATGACGTACCTCCCCGTGTCATTCTCTAGTACAATATACTTATACACTGCACAAGCACAATATATCAAATTAGCTTATAGCAAGTGTAGTTTCTGATGGCTAATAAATAAACCCTAATAAACTCATTATTTAGTATACAGTTACTCTATTATTATTTAGTATACCTGTATAATAGCGAAAAAGTTGAATCATTTTTTCATAGCTACCAAGATTTAATAAAATATCGCCAAACAATGTTGGTAAAACTCACACACGAATTGTCAGGTTCACCAACTTTGGAAAAAAATATTAATTTGATGTAAAGTATCAATCAAATCCGTATATTTGCTAAATTTTCTTTAAACTAAGTAAGTTTCAAAATGACTGGTTGAGCGCAATGGGCTGCAGGAATAGATCCCAGCAAGCATTTTTACTTAAATTTAAACCCAAAACTGCATCTACACGGCTGTTTGGGGCAGAAACTTACGAGTGGATTTGAATGAGAACTCGCGGATATGCGAAAATTGTTGGTATTAAACTATCTTCCGGTGCTGTACCTACAATTTTTGCAAGACCAGATATGTCATACGAAGTATCATGTAGTGATAAATGTATAGCAAAGTAAGAGTATATTTCATCTTCCCCTACGACTGGACAAACCAATATAGAAATCAAATACAGGAATTTAAGGAAGCAATATTTCGTTCTTAAAGCCAGTGACAAAAAATTAGCTAATCGACTCTTTCTCCAAACACAGGAAAATAAAAAACTAAAAGAAAGATTTGCAAACATATTTACAGACTAAATCAATGCAATGAAAGGCAAAAAAAAATAAAAAGTGTTCAAATGAAACAATAAATAAATCATTAAAATTAAAATTCGTGTGTCGAGGCAATGGATACAATATGCTCCGAAAAATCGGTCTACCATTTCCTGCCGTTAGGACATTAAATCATCATCTTCAAAGTCTGCAGTTCTTTTCTAGAATTTTAGAAGAAATTATAGAATTTTTGAAAATAAATGTGGAAAATTTCAATGATTTTGAGAGATACTGTTATAACACTGGATGAAAATGGATATTAAACCAAGTCGTGAATACTGTACTGTTTCAAATACATATTTTGGTCGTATAACTCTACCTGATAATGAAGGCACACTTTCTAAGGCGGTAGTCTTCATGTTAAGTGAAATTACCACACGATGGAGGCAAGTAGTTGACTATTACTACTCTGGAGAAAGTACCAATGGCGAATTTGTAGCAAACGAAATGACAAAAATTATCCAAAAAAATAACAGGTTTCACTTCGGATATGAGTGCCACAATCAGGCTATGTAGACAAAATTTGGTATAATGGCAGGAAGATACTGTAAAATACAAAATTTTATTAAATACGCAATTAATAACTACAACATTTATTTTTTGTCGAACGCGTCCCACTTATTCAAGAATATAAAACAATGTTTATTGCAAAATAAAATTATTCAGATACCAAAATCCTTTGTAGAAAAGTATAATTTGCCTACTAATTTAGTGAAATCTGAACATATAGAAAAGTTTTGTAATGATGCAAGTGATTTAGATTTAGAATTTGCACCTTTGTAATCCTGGACATTTCGATAGAATAAAGGTGAGCAATTTCTACAATGTCTTAAATTGGAATGTAAGCTGTGATATAAAATACGATGTAGAGGAAAATGAAGATATTTCTTCATTAACCACAGCTTATAGAATCAGTTTTTAAATGGTTTGAATTGGTAACGTCTAGATCCTCTATTTTAGCAATAAGTAAATATAATGTGGCAGTTTATGAAAAAGCCCTAATATTTCTTCGTGAGATAATAGACCTATTTACAGATTTAAAAGTAAATCCTAATGACAATGAAAAATCAATATGGAATGCAATTCAAACTGGGGTAATTTGAACAACAACATCTATAATAGATTTACAAGATATCACGCTAAATAAAAAATGGTACGAGTTCTTGCTGACATCAAGATTTTCCAAAGATTGTTTGGAAAATTTGTTTTCACACATCAGAATGAGACATCCAGTTCCCACTGCACTACAATTTAAACAGGACTTGAAATTAATATCTATTTCGCAATAATTAACAATACCAAATAGCACAAGTTTGCAAATACTGCACTTTTTTGCTATTTTAGGCGAAGTTGGTTCTCAAAGGTTGGGTGAACTGGTTACAAAGAAATTTGACGATAGGAAAAACGCGAAGGAGGTATGCATGAAAATATAAAATGGGAAAACAGTCAAATGGTGAAAACAAATTACATTTTGATACTACGTCGCTTTACATAGTAAAGTAAATAAGCGTTAAACGTATTTGTATCTATTTGTAGATTTTTAATGCACACCAATAGCAAAGATACCACACAGAGTCGATAAATTCTTAAGAAAATTTTAAAGAAATTTATTTATTTATCCTCAAACAGGCGTTATTGCCTTATTACATGAGGACCTTACATATAAACAAGATGTATACATTAACATAATTAGGTGGAATCCACACAATATCAGTAAAGTACCATCAGAATCGCAGGGATATGAGTACATAACCGTTTACCTATAATTACTCAAATAATGCAGAATTTAACTTCTAAACATTTTGTAACTGGTGCAAAAAATATCTATATTCAAAATAGCAATATAGTAATTCGTAAGTTTGTGCATTGATATAACCGGGGTGACTGGCGACATGTGTTGTAAGAGATAATGCAAATAGAGTTTGGCTTCTTGTGAATCTACCAGGCACCCTTAATGAGCATAAATTCAAGAGTTCACTACAATCTATATAATTGTTGCATATTTTATAGCACATCATTGTTATATAAAACTGGCGTCTATAATTTAAAGAAATTATTTTGAACATACGCAGTAGATCATTTGTTCGTGTATTCGAATAGTGTAGGTAAGAGCTAAACTTTTTATAGTATAAAAATCTTAAGAACCGATTTTGGACTTTTTCTATCTTTTTGCTCTGTTCTAGAGAACTTGGGTTCCACACTACACAACAGTATTCTAATTTTGAACGCACTAGTGTTTGATATAAAAGTTTTAGAGTGTCAATGCTTCTGAATCCACATGTATTTCTGATAATAAAACCCATACATGGTCTCGCTTCGGTAACAATTTTTAAAATGTGTTGTTCGAAATTTAAATTTGTAGTTAAAGTAACCCCCAGATCATTAATATTGCTTTTACGAGTTAGTTGCAATGAATTTAAGAGGGGCCTGTGGACGATTAGTTGCGCATTTTTTCACAGCAGCGTTAGTGTCGCTAAAATTGAATTAATTATTATTGATAGTTCCAGTTTGCACTGTTAGAGGGCGCATTCACCATTTTAATTTATGCAGGTTCATGCTACTGCTTACACAAATGAGCACGTGATCATCACATGTAACATAACCACTGAGTGTTTATTTTATGTTTATTTTGTTTTGTTGTACGTGTCCAGTAATATTCGGAGTTTCGTTGTACCGTTGAGTGAATGTACCAATTGTGCATTATTTTTTGATTTTTGACGTACCAACGCAAATCGTAATTTGTGTGTGGTTGTATAAAGACCGCAAAGTGTGATATCTACAAGTGTGTGTAATTAATAGAAAAATGGGTAGAAAGCATACCAGTACAAATACATCCAGAAATCCCAAGCGCAGTAAACGCTCAAAATGTTTAAAATTAAGCTGGAAATTAAGAAAACCCAATAGGTAAGTAATGTGTATTATATAAATCTAGGTCATCAGTGGCGTAACGCAAATCATACGCCTCTCCCCCCGTAAATTAGTGGTGACCTTTTTCTGAAAATTAGTGGTGGGACCATGTTTTTTTCACTTGTGTTAGGTACCTATTATAACCAAGCCTATAATGTAGTATAAATTTTAGACTCGAACCTGATTTTATTGAAATTTTACCCGATTTGCCAGTAATTGAATTGAACAAGGATACTGCGACTAATCGGTGAGTTATTTTTATCCTTTTTAAACATTATTTTTAGAAATTTTTCGTTTGATTTCATATTCTAATGCGTAGAGTTATATATTTTTTTAGTCTTGAATGCGATTTTGATGATTTGCCTGTAAATTTATTGAACAAGGACTGTGAAACTAATAGGTAGGTAATCTAATTTATCCTTTTTATGATTTCTAAGTCTCACATTTTTCAGAGGTGATGAATCTAATGCTTTGGAATCAGAATTGACTGGAAGAGAATTAGATGATAACTTTTTTGATGTCCAGGTTATGATTGAAAAGTAAGTGACACAACTAAAAATAAACACTTGTTCAGTGTTCAGCTTTGCCATGTATACAAAAAACTTTTTTCTTCTTTCAAGAATTTTTTAAAGTAAAATATGCACTACCATATAATATAGTTTTGAAATTTTATTTATTATTACAAATTGTATGTTTTCATTTTGTAGAAACCCTAGTTGGTGCACCAAAAAGTATCAAATGCAATGCAGAAAAGAGACGAAAAGTAATGACCCTGAATATGGTATAATATCATCAGATGAATGTGACAGGTACACACATTTCTGCCTTTTTCTTTCCTTTTACTTAAAAAAAATGTTTTCAGTATCCACAAACATCAATTGACCCTTGAATATGATCCTGTAGAAACATCGCCCATTACTGGGAATAGGATAGTGGAACTGGGATTTGTTCTAAATTGGGCGTTGCAGCTGCAGTACAAGCATTCTAAATTATGTACACTTGGCCGTCTTTATATTAAAAAAGAAATTCGCAAATCTGGATTAGTTAGTACTATTATCTTGTGTTGTACTGTATGTACCAATTTCATACTGAAAATCCAAATAGGCCAGTTTCCCTAATAAACTCAGGGGCAGTTTGGGGCACTCTGGCATCAGGGAGTACTCATACACATTTGTCTGAGCTATTGAGTTCTATGGACATACCAACAATGTCAGAGGCCATGTTCTACGAATTAGAAAATAAATTTGGTGAAGTAAGTTTTTGTTTCTGTAAAAGATCGTATCACCAGCCTTTGCATTTCTGCATTGCTGCACCATAGTGTTGTTAGTTTTAGAAGACCTAATATTGTATTACAGGAATGGAAAATGTCATTATGGAGAAGCATGGAAGCTGCAGGTGCAATAGAGCGAGAACATGCCTTAGAAATCGGTAATGTATGTGAAGATGGTACTCCCTGGATAACGGTGTACTTGGATGGGTCATGGAGCAAACGTTCATACGGTACAAATTATAATGCATCATCTGGAATGATTGGTATCATTGGACGTCATACAGGTGAACTACTTTTTGTAGCAGTTAGAAATAAATTTTGTTCTATTTGCACACGAGCAGCCAATTTGAATGGAGAACCTAATCAACATATCTGCTATAAAAATTGGAGTAAATCGGCACCTGCAATGGAAGCAGATATGGTTATTGAAGGTTTTTGTGCAAGTGAAACTATGCATGGTCTACGATACATCAAATTTATAGCTGATGGCGATTCAAGCGTCTTTGCCAACATTAAGCAGAAAGTTCCATATGGCAAAGATGTACAAAAGGTGGAGTGTACTAATCACGCCTTAAAAAATTACGGAAAGCATTTATACAAATTAAAAAAAGACACTCAGATTAGTTTAGCAGGGAGAAAACTTTTGACTAAAGGTAAAATCAAACTTTTGAAGAAACGTGCTAAGTGTTCGATTTATGAGCATGCTAAAACAGACCAAGATGTTAATATGTTAAAGAGTGACCTGCAATATGGAATACACCATGTGTATGGCGCGACCACGCAAATTGTAGACAAGGAATATGCAACACTGTTGGAGACCAGGCACAAAACCGAATACCTAACTTGAAATCGACTACCATGTACAATCACATAAATGGTAGGCAATCATTTTTTATTTAAATGTCAGATCTGATAATTACTGATAATATGATTTCCATAGGTGCTGTAGACTTGCTTATTCGCAAGGCTCATTTGTTGATTACAAATGAGAATAACAACACAGCAGAACGTTTAATGAACATCGTTGCACGCTTCAACATGGGAAAGCGACTTAATTAGGTTCTTACGAAAGAAGAATCTATCTTTCTGGTCTGCGGCACAATAAAAAGTTTGCCTGGCCCTCTAGTCCATGGAAAAAAGTTACCCATCAAAGTCCTGGCCAGCACTTTAAAAAATGTATTACTAGAAATGTTCAACACTCAGAAAGAAAAGCTCGCAAAAGACTTTTTCCTGATGCTGATACTGCTAAAAAAAGTCAAACGAAGAAAAGAAAAGTTTTAGTGGACAATAAAGATTATGGACCAATGGCTGAACAGCCTGAAGAAGACCAAACATTTATTGAGGATGAATGTGAAAGAATATTTGAGAGATTACAGGTTCGTCGTCTTTTTTTTTAAATCATGTACTAAATTATCGATCATTATTTTTAGGTTGATACAGCAGAACGTGATAGAATCGCTAAAGAATCTGTGGGACAGTTTGGTAACCCAGTGTTTGAAAGCGAAAGGCAACAAAGACTGACAGCATCACTGTTTAGTAGAGTAGTACGAAGAAGAGATAGCACACCTTGCCATAACATGGTTAAATCATGCTTAACAGAAACTAAATTTTGGTCAGAAGCCACAGAGTATGGTGTCGCAAAAGAAGGTGTGGCTATTAGACTGTTTCAAGAAAAAACGAAACTCTCTGTCGAACGAACTGGTTTCTGGGTAGATTTAGACCACGGTTTCTTAGGAGCTTCGCCCGATGGTAATTTATTACACCTTCGGTATTGCATTTTGTACAACTTTATCATGTTCATAATTTTTAGGGCTTATAGGCGAAGATGCTATTTTAGAAGTGAAAAGTTTATATTGCGCATCACAGCTTGATGTTTCAACTATAGAAGAAGTAGTTGCAATTAAAAAAAAAACATATTTACGAAAAATTGATGGGCAAATAAAATTGCAGCGAAACCATGCTTATCACTATCAAGTAAGTCGAATATATCGTTTTAAAATGATTGTACATCTGTTATAACATAGCTATGGTTTTCTTGCAGGTTCAAGGTCAACTAAATGTAACGCGAACGTCCAAGTGTTATTTTGTTGTATATGTAAATGACAAGGTGGAACTTTTCATTGAAGAGATATATAGAGATGTTCAATTTTGGGAGAGGGAAATAGTACCCAAATTGGTAAAGTTTTATACGCATTGTATTGCCCCCGAAATAATAAGAAACAATATAGGCAAAAACAAAAGATGTCTTGATCCCTCTTATATTACAGAGGCAATAAGGACACAAGAGAAAATTAAAAAACAAAAAGGAAAAAAAAATTCTGTTGCCAAAGTTTAAATTGATACCTACGCTAGAAAAACATCAAAATGACACCTCCAAATGAACATTAAAAAAAAATGTTCTTTGAAAGCAAGGGTTTGCACCAAAAGGGATTTGAAAACCAAAACCAAAAATTAAATTTGCAACTGCAGTAAAGCGTAATTGAAACCGTAATCAAAATTTAATACTACTTGAACCGTAACCGAAAACAGACACGTTATTTTGTTTTAGTGCAAACCCTTGTTTGAAAGTAAGTATTCGATCAGCAGTATCTAAATTACCATCGGCCATAATGAAGACATGAGGTAGTGTTTGTACTTTCTTGTGTGTTCCTTAGGCATCCAGATAAATTAATCATATTTGAAGAAAAACTATCTAATTTTTACCAATATTTCGGCTGGCTCATGGACTGCAATAGTGTTTTGATACATTTGTAACTATTTTTTTTAATATAATGCTAATGCCCTTTTTAACATGTTTATAATAAATTACATACCTAACTTAGGACTTTCATTGAAAATATTGTAAACATTGCCCTATTAATTAACAAACAAATTTTTGTTAGAAAATAAGTATTTATTGCGTTTTGAAGTATTATTCTGTATATCAAATTTTGCATTTATTTTGTTAAAATACTTGTATAACTCTACACATTACTACATTGTTTCTTAGAATATCTTTTGTGTGGTGTAGATACTTTTAATTTACTATATTTGGTACAAATAAAAACAATTATGATTTCTGATTACTTTTTTTTAAGTGTTCTCCTTCGCTGCTGGTGTAGAGGGGCGCAGTTGACAATTATCTTTTGTTTTTATTCAGATTACAGTGCTTTAGATTCTTAGCTGGCATCAAATGTATACTTTCATTTGTGATTGCCTTGCTTTCTGTTTTATACAACCAAAACTTCAACTTAAAAATATTGCAAACAGCATTAAGAGGGGCCTGCTAAAAAAAATTATGGCGACCTTAATGTTAAAGCTAGGAAGGTCGGCAAAAATGTTTGATTTGCCTTATAACCTTTCTCCGTTCGTGACAAAATTATCAAAATTTTAATTATGCAAAAACTGGTACATGTCTTAACTTCCGCTTCCGGTTTTGAATTTTTTTTTCAAAAGCTTATTCTCGATGCACAATTGTGATATACCCCCTCACAAAAACCACTTTTTGGGTTCCTAAAGGTCCAAAACGCGTATTTCCGTTGAAATCTCGAATACTAAAATTTCCACGAAATCAATAGGTACTTTCCTATACCTATGGTATGGGAAAGTAAAAACAGTCACAAAAATATTTTTAGTTACCGAAAGCCATGGGCCTGGAAGGCCTGCAGTGCTAATATTAATTTAAAAAAATATTACACCCACTTCATTCAAACTAAACATTTTTATGATGACCAAATCTACACTCCAGCTACACATGATTATTAACCTGAGCAATTTTAGGTCAAAATGTTACATAAATTGTGTATTTTTTGCCATCGTATATGACCTGAAATTATGAAGCACAGTTCACATATCCAAGAAAAAAAATGTTTCTCTGACTACTTTCATATGTTTTCTACGATATGAAATGAATTTCGTTTAAAAATTTTATTTTATCATATGTTATTATGACAATACACCTTAGCAACGAGTTGCGTTAAGATGCATTTAACAGCACTAGTGTTGTTAAGAAAAATAACATAATGATACTTTATTAGCATTTAATCACATGTTGACAGCACTGTTAACCTGAAAATCTCAAATTTAACAACCTGACAGTGCTACCAACAATACAGTATTGAGTTTTTATCTTACTAGTGATACCACCACTCGCTGTTGTAAGTGGCATTAATAACCATTTTTTATATTTTTTAAAAATATTAGTATTTTAGGATAAAATAAACCGTGTTACGATATACGTAACGTTATCTGCTTTCTACATTACTCAAGAATTTTAAAGAACTCGCTCCTAACGTCGCTTGTTCATTCAAACTATTCTCTCGTAATGTAAAAAGCTTGATAACGTTACTTGCATCGTAAATTACTATTAAGTTATAATGCTGTTCTTTATTCTAAAAGCTTACTCTGGGTAAAGTACGATATCTACAGTAGCGCCATCTGTTCAGAAAAATTATGAAAAGGCCCCTCTTAATGTGTAATTTAAATTACATGGTTGAAGTTTTTTTGTAAAAGTTATTGCATAACATTTGTTGATGTTGAAATATAATTTGTTTGCTACACTCCATTTATATGCGTTATCTAAGTCATGTTGCAGCTCGCGAATTATATTATTAGAATAGTCTATTCAGCGCCACATGTGCCGGCAATCGCCGCTAATCACTTGCAAGCTAGCATAACATAGATTAGATAGCTTTTAGCTTCCTACTTCGCATGATTTGTATGAATCAGTCTTAAGTTGCTGCTCTTAGTGTAAAGAAGTCATAAGGTAGCCTTAAGCTCCCATGTTTGTAAATACTTCATGGTTAAATAAAAGCTTTTTAAAAATTCGTTTCGTTGAGTACCAAACGAAACTGGCGCAGTCGGTAGGATTCGTGGAGGAATTTGGGCATTTCAAAAATTAAATACCCCAAATTCCGCGTATTTTAATACTTTGCCGCGATTACCAACGTTCCGGAGATTCTGAAGCGAAGCCATCGAAGGGACAAGCATCGCCCTGAGGCAAGCCGAAGATCGACCAATCCCCTGGGACCCGCAAAGCCGTAAGGACGAAACAACCCCTGCTGAGCAGCGAAGTCTTCGACGGGACAAACATCGCCCCGGTAAGCGTCGCCGCTAGCAGAACATCCTGATCATCGAGATCACCAGTCCATCGAAGACGCCTGGTTATTGAAACCACCTGGTTATTGAAACCGATTCCGATCCTAAGAGATCAAGACCAAAGGAATGAAGTAAGAATATTCCAATTATTAATTTTTGTAACTTTACTTGCTACATGCTAGAAGTAAAGAATAAAATCAAGTGAATTTAAATAACAATTTTAAATCATATTAACATAGTTTTTAGAATTTTAATTTTAAGATCAGGCAGGTGCCATATGAGATGAAGGTCTGGTGTGTGCGATAGGTACACTTAATCTTACAAGCTGACTTCGTACCTGTGCGTAGGACCCCTGAGTTTTAGTAACTACCCCTGAGCTAGGCTTATTTTTAAGTACTAACATAAAATAACACTTTAACAAATCGTGACACAAGTTGTGCAACTTTAAATATTCTTGCCCTGTTATTACATATTTAAATATTTGAATATTAATGTCAAGGGATAGATCAAGATCACCCCGAGACAGAAACCCTTCACAACCTAGATTATTGTTTTTGAATAATAACATAATTAGCAATATGACAAACCCAGTAGTATTTCCCCCTCATTTTAGCGTATCATTGCTTAATGAAATCCCAACTTATAACGGAAATCCAGCGACACTCTCTGAATTTATACGATCAACAGAGGTAATAACTACTCAATTTTGTACTAATGAACCGAACGATTACATTAACAAATTAATAATCTCTTCAATCAGAAACAAGCTTAAAGGTCAAGCCCTAGAAGTCATTACCGGATATCATTACGATACTTGGAATGAATTAAAAACAGTGCTTATCGAAAATTTTGGAGACCAGAGATCAGAACTAAATTTACTTATAGATTTGACAAAACTAAAACAAAATAAAGATAGCCCTATTGAATTTTTTAATAAAGTCAGAACACATTTAGCTATATATAATTCGAAAGTTTCATTAGGTGACGAAGAACAAGCGATAAAAGATCATAAATTAGAAACTAATAAAGCCTTAGCTTTACGAACATTCATAAGCGGACTAAATGAGAACTTAGGTAGTTTCATTAGAAGTCGAAACCCCAAAACTTTAGAAGAAGCTCTTACAATGATCAAGGAAGAATTAGACATTAGGTACTCTCAAACCCAAAATAATAGACAATTTTTAAATTTAAATAAAAAATCTTCAAAGCCTATAACACAAAACCATAATCCAGCTACACAAAGCTATAATCCGAATTACTTTAACCAAAATTCTCAAGCCCAAAATTTATATACACCCCGATTTAATAATTTTACACCTAATACAATGAGACCGCAATACAGAACACCGCAGTTCAATCCATCGCAGTTCAAACAATCACAGTTCAATCCTAACGGAAATTTTAATCAAACAAGAAATTTTCAAAACCCCCAAAATAATGTTTTTGCACCAAAACCACATTTTAAACCCTCTTTTCGACCAGAACCCATGGAAGTTAGCACAATAAAAAGAAGTGCTACGCAACAACTAACTAACCCGAATAAATTTCGTGCAAACTCCCAAAATATAATAAGACAGTCGAGCCAACCTAGAAATTTCCATTCAGAAGAACTCTTCAATGAAAATGTCATGCCTCAACAATCAAGTTCAAATTTCCCCGAATATGAACAAGATCCCTATTACGAACCAGAAACCTTTGAAAATTGTGAAAACAATTTCAGTACACTAGATCCAACCACAGATTTTTTCTGTCTACCTGAAGGAGATTCGGATGAAGAAGACTCCGACGAAACCGTAAATTTTCGTTAACAGCCTCGGAAGTCATAGAAAACTTTAACATCAGCCCAAAATCCAACCTTCCTTATATAATAATACCAACAACTGGAGACAAACTTATGATAGACACCGGCAGTTCTAAAACAATTATTTCCCCCAAATTTGCACAAACATACTTTCCAAATTTAATCTATCCACGCAATTTCGAAATAACCACATCACACGGAACTACTCGACATAACTTTGTAGCAGATTTACCTATTCCAAATCTTTTTAAAGAAGATGGTACTCATACATGTTACTTATTTGATTTTCATAATGAGTATGTAGGACTCATAGGTTCAGACCTACTTTCCAATTTACCCGCAACAATCGACTACAAGTGGATGCATATCCAGACAGAAAGCACCACTGTACCATTTTATTATAACCCTTCTAAAACCAAACAAGAAATTCAAAAAAGAAATGAATGTAATTTTTCCAAATTAAAAACCACTAAAAATTTATTAAAACAAATTATAATACCCCCACGAACAGAGCTATTTGTAACCCTTCCTGCAGTCGGAAGCAATGGTTCAAAATTAGCCCCAAAATTAAATCTTGATAACAATGTCATAATGCCCTCAGCAGTAGTCAAACTTCATAATAACTGGTTTAAAACTAGTCTTATAAATACCTCAAATGAAACAAAACAAATTCATATCTACAACCCTTTATTTTTAGAAGAATATGAAACAAATGATACCTCAATACACATTAATAATTTCAACGTCAATACTTCTGACCCCAATGTAAAAAAAAATTTAAATAAAAATTTAGAAGACAATCTGAGACTTAGCCATCTTAATGAAGAAGAAAAAACAACTCTAAATAACTTATGCCATCAGTATAAGGATATTTTTTATTCTCCAGATATACCCCTATCCGCTACCAATTTAACAAAACATCATATCAGAACTAAAACTGACGCACCTATATTTACCAAAACCTATCGATATCCACATAGGAATGAGGTAAAAGAACAAATTAATAAAATGTTGAAGGAAAAAATAATTGAGCCCTCGGAATCCCCGTACAATTTCCCCATTTGGGTAGTCCCCAAAAAATGGACGCCTCTGGCAAACAAAAATGGCGAATCGTAATCGATTACCGCAAATTGAATGAACAAACCATCGGAGACAAATATCCTCTCCCACGCATTGAAACAGTGTTAGACAACCTTGGTAGAGCCACTTATTTTACAACACTAGACCTCGCATCTGTTTTTCATCAGATAGAGATAGAAGAAAAAGATCGTGAGAAAACAGCTTTCTCTACAGAGGAAGGCCATTTCCACTTCCGGCGAATGCCCTTTGGTTTAAAAAACGCTCCATCGACGTTTCAGAGAGCTATAAACAATGCCCTAATAGGTTTAACACCCCAACAATGTCTTGTTTACCTCGCCGACATAATTATTTACTCAAACTCACTCCTGGACCACATAAACCGTTTAAAGAATGTTTTCAATAGATGCCGAGAATCTAACATTAAAATCCAACTCGATAAATCAGAATTTTTGCACAAATCTGTTAAATATTTAGGACACATAATTACTCCGGACGGAATAAAACCGGATCCATCAAAAATTTCAGCCATCAAAAACTTTCCAGCCCCAAAGACAAGAACAGAAATAAAATCATTTCTAGGACTCTTTGGATACTATAGGAAATTCGTTAAAAAC
This sequence comes from Agriotes lineatus, assembly GCA_940337035.1. Taxonomy (NCBI): domain Eukaryota; kingdom Metazoa; phylum Arthropoda; class Insecta; order Coleoptera; family Elateridae; genus Agriotes; species Agriotes lineatus. Next base: position 111,371 of record CALNHX010001571.1, read on the forward strand.
TTTGCCAAAATCACAAAATTCCTAACCGTATGTCTCAAAAAAGATAACAAGATTATACATACACCTGAATTTTTACAAAATTTCAACTATTGTAAACAACTCTTAACAAATGAACCCCTACTTCAATACCCCAATTTTGAAAAGACTTTTGAATTAACTACAGACGCATCTAAATACGCTTTAGGCGCTGTGCTATCACAAGAAGGTAAACCAATTTGCTATGCATCAAGAACTTTGCATGACGCAGAACAACGGTACACCACTATAGAACGAGAACTTTTAGCCATGGTTTGGGCGACCAAACAATTTAGACCGTATCTATTTGGAACTAAATTTATAATGTACACTGATCACAGACCATTAGTCCGGTTAAAAAATTGAAAGAACCAAATTCTAAACTAACACGCTGGGCGCTAAAATTAGAAGAATTCGATTTTACAGTAAATTACTTGCCAGGAAAACTTAATAAAGTAGCCGACGCCCTGTCGCGCATCCAAATTTACCCCATGTCCATTGAAATACCTGACAGACTAGATACACCTCAACCATTTGACGACAAACAAAGCGTCATGGCTAGTAGAGCCAGTACACCCGATATTGATGAAATATTTAGTACACCTACTATCGTACCACCCGTAACAACAAAACTCCGTTGTAAAATAATTTCTAATGTATTAGTAAATCCAGCCTCGAAAACAATTCATCAAATTGAAGAACCAATATCAAATAACGAAAATGACAATAATTCCCTTGCCGACACTGTACATACTCAACACTCATCTACCCCAGTAATTGACATAGCAGAGAAACCGTTACAACACTTTAAAAATAAAATTGAATTTATAAGCGCTAATTTACCGAGAAAAATTCAAATTTCAAAATACGACGGCATCACACATTACTCAGTATTTGTTAACGACATGAATAAAGTAGATTGCTTATTGAACATTGTGAGTCAAACACACACTATCATTGTTATTTTTCTGACGACGCACTTTACTTAGACTTTTCAAATTTCTTAAAAGATATAATTAATCAAAACACACCTAAATTTCACCGCTGTACAACCCAAGTAACTTACATTATAAAACCAGAAGAACGACAAATTCAAATGCAAAATTATCATTTAGGAAAAACAAACCATCGAGGAATAACTGAAACAATCGAGCATATTAAACGTAAATATTATTGGAAAAGCATTAGTAGAGATATCACTGACTTTTCAGTAATTGTCAAACTTGCAAAATGCAAAAATATAATAGAAATCCGACGAAACAGCCTTTACAACTCACACCCACTCAAAGCAGACCATTTCATACAATACACCTCGATATATTCCGAATTGGCAATAGAAGCTACTTAACCATAATTGATTCTTTCTCAAAATTCGCACAAGCCTATTTTATTAAATCACATAATCTAACCGATGTCATCGAACAATTATTCAAATATATATGCACTTTTACAGCACCTGATACGATCGTTGCTGATGGAGAATTCAATAAACAAATTTTCAAAGATTTTATAGCCATACACAAAATTCAGTTACACACAACAACCCCTCACCATCACCAGTCAAATTCATTAGTTGAACGCTTACATTCAACCATTATTGAACATTACCGATTATTAACAAATATACCCGAACATAAAAAAATACAATATTGTATCTTGGCATACAATCACACTATACACTCCAATCTTAAACTAACACCATTTGAGATAGTATTTGGACACACGGAAAGCAAAAACCCCTTTGATATTGACTAGACGAAATCGTACTATCACGATTATCTGTCAGAACATAAGACAAAAATGAAAAACTTATATAAAGCCCTACAGGACAAACAAACGGAAACTAAAGAAAAACGCAACTCGAAATTGAATCCAACCCGTAAAACTAAAACTTTTAGATTAGAAGATCAAGTATTCATAAAAACCAATTTTAGAAATAAAAAAGAACCAAAATTTACTGGACCCTTTGTCATTTCCCAAATTCTCGAACATGACATTTACGAATTAACACCCGTCAACGACGGACCTAAAATCAAAAGGCATATTAATGAATTATTGCCTTTTACAGGTCAATCATCCTCACAATCCTGTGCGCCCTCACAATCCAATATGTGACCGGCGACGTAACTATCAAAAACCTCGAAGACAACCCCGGACTATACCCTTTAAATTTAGGTAACGGTATTCTAAAGGAAAGCGAATTTACGTTAATCAAAAATATAGATTATACACCTATGCTTATAAATTATGGCACACTTAGAAGTAACCTAATCAAAACTATTATGCTCCTTGAAGATTTAAACTTCCCCGCTGAACACAGGCATTTCAAGAAAATTGAAGACATTTTAATTAATCATAATAATATTCTATTAATTATAAAACAATATTTAGAAAAAGCTGACAGACTCCTTAATCAACTATTTCCTGAGATGGAACACAAAATTAAGAAACGTGGACTCATTGACGGCCTAGGATCAGTTATTAAATTTTTAACCGGCAATCTTGATGTAAATGATGGAATTAGATATGAAACAGCGATTGCTAAATTACAAAAAAGTAATGAAGTACACAAAGATATTTTGTTGGAACAAACTAAAGTCTTAAACGACACAATTTCGGCAGTAAACGATCTAGCGAAGAACCAGTTATTACTAAGTGACAAAATTAATAGAATCATTTTGGAAAACGATGAAATACAAAATACCATTGCCTCATATACTGTAAGAACAATTTTAATGGAAGCAATTCAGTCCTTACAATTATTTATAAACATATTTGCAGAGTTAGAAAACGCGCCAACTTTTGCCCAACACCAGCAGATGCATATGTCACTAATTGACAATAACGATTTGATTCAAAATCTAAATGAAATTTCTAATTATCTTAACGATATATCAGAAAAACCATTAACTATTCCTTATCCCGCAAACTTTAAATATTTGCACTTGTATGAATCAATTATCATTACTAAAGTATATCAGATTAATAATAAAATCACATTTATTTTCGAAGTCCCACTAACCTCTAAACCTAATAGATATCATACCTTTTCCAATATTTATTAAAAATCAACAATTTCGCATGATCATACCAACTTACAATACTTTGTTATTTAACATTAAAACCAGTATCCCCATAGAAATTGATCACTGCAAGTTAGTAACTTCAGATACTTACTTTTGCAACCAAAATAACCACTTTGAAATTCCTAACGAAAAATTATGTGAAACGCAACTGCTTTCATTTAACAATAATCAAACGTGTACTCCATATTTATTCGATCTTACAGACATTAAAATATCACAAATTAATCCAGCCACATGGTTAATAACTTCACCCTCTAAGGCTATATTAGATATTAAATGTAACAATCAAAATTTTAGAAAGGAATTGCTTGGCTCCAAAATTATGCATTTAACCCCGGATTGCATTGTTCTCGTAAATCACGAACACATGTTATTCACAGCCAAAATTATTTCAAATAAAGTTGTCGATCTGAAAATTCCAAGTATCGACAAGATAACAATTTCCAAATCAAAGCATATCAATATTTAAAAAATCGATTTGATTCCTATCAACACCCAAAAGTTAACTAGAGATCAAATAAAATTAAATGACCAAAAACTCGCGCTAAGACCTGTTGATCATATTAATTCGAATCCCTTAAGTGTGTCATCAATTATTCTTACCATAATAATTATATTGCTAGCTATAAGTTTATTTTTGTATATGTATGTTAAGCGCAACTCCTTAAAAATCAAACTTATTGACTTTCTAAATAAAGATTGTAATCATTCATAAATCACTCTAAAGAGACGTATTATTCCATTATGCATAAAATGTATCGTTTTAAATTGTATAAAATGTAAAAGTTTGATTGTAAGCTGTAATAACGCTTTGAAAAGGTTATCACAGACTTTAAGAAGGGAGGAATTATATTATTAGAATAGTCTATTTAGCGCCACATGTGCCGGCAATCGCCGCTAATCACTTGCAAGCTAGCATAACATAGATTAGATAGCTTTTAGCTTCCTACTTCGCATGATTTGTATGAATCAGTCTTAAGTTGCTGTTCTTAGTGTAAAGAAGTCATAAGGTAGCCTGAAGCTCCCATGTTTGTAAATACTTCATGGTTAAATAAAAGCTTTTTAAAAATTCGTTTCGTTGAGTACCAAACGAAACTCGCGTGCGTTTTGTAATGAATTTATACAAGAATAAATTTTCATATCGTCCGCAAAAAGAAGGCATTTTGATTGTTTTATTACTGAGGGCAAATCGTTTATAAATAGAAGGAACAAGAGCGGGCCTAGATTCGATCCCTGCGGTACCCCAGAACAAGCAGTATAAGTTGCTGAGGTAATGTTATTGTGGCTTACAGAGAAAGTTCTATTTTGTAAGTAATTTGAAAGTAAATTACGAGTTAATGATAGGTTCTTTCGGGTTATGCCGTGGTCGTCGATTTGAACTTGACGTTTCGCTGCTCATGCTGTCAGCTTCTTCAGAAGTTTTCTAAAGACTGATGTTGGTGCCTTTTGCTCCTGGTTATATACCGAGGAGCCGTTACGGTTGGCTGCTCATGTAGATCTTGTATGTTATTTGGATTTGTCGTTTTTCCGCTTGGTTGCTCACGTGAAACTTGTTTATGGATGGATTGGTTTTACAGAGCTACCTTCCATGTGTTACTAAGGCGATAGCCGTCTTCTCGATTGAAATTGTTTGGATTTTTAATCGTCAAATCGACGACCACGGCATAACCCGAAAGAACCTATCATTATGGACAACGGCCGTGAAAGCCTACATTCGACTATTAAACGCCTCTACGGGGAGGACATATTCAAGAAGACCAGGAAACTGGACACGTTACGGAAGAAGAAGAGCCAACTGCTTGCATCGTTGGCGTTCTTGAAACGCTGCCGTGACAAAGGAGTCAAACCTAAATTTGTCAAGGTTCAACACCACTTACAAACTGCTGCTGCCCGAAGGATTATCGATCGGACCGAAAGTGCTCTTACTAGGAAAAGAGTACGCCATACTTATTACGAACTCCAAGGAACTGGAGCTGTACTACCTACATCTCGAGTTCAGTAGAATTTTGGATGTAAACCTTTGGAACACAGTGGATCGTATCAGATATGCTCACCCAGAACACCATATGAGCAATACGACCCAAAATAATATGAAGAAGTTCGAGCAGCTTCAAGCCAAAGTCACACCGGTACCAGGATTGGATATCAAGAAAACGGTAATTAATTTTTCGGACCAACCCCTCTCTAAGGACTGTACCTCGATTTTGGCAAAAGGATTGAATTTTGCCATCACTCCATCCCACATACCTAATGAAGAAGTGATCGCTGAAATTGAGAGTGCCATTTGTAAACTCCCAGTTGAGGAAACCGAGGAAGTAAGACACGAGACCTGTCGTATATTAAAGCGTGCTAAACCACCAACGAGGAACGTCACCAGAGCCGAAACACAAGCTCTGAAGGAAATCCGAAACAATCCAGACATTGTAGTTCTACGAGGTGACAAAGGAAATGCCCCTGTAGTGATAAATAGAAAGGACTACCGGAACAAAATTCAATCACTACTGAATGATGAACAGTACGTAACACTGAAGAACGACCCCACATCGAGGATAGAACGCCAGGTTAGAGGAGCTATCAAAAGCTCATTAATACTAGAGTCGGAACATCGACGACTACTGCCTAGCGATACTAGACCGCCCAGACTTTACGGACTTCCGAAGATCCACAAACCAGACGTTCCAGTCAGGCCAATTGTTAGCACTTGCGGATCTCCTACGTATCAACTAGCCAGATACCTTGCTAACGTATTACAACCATACGTAGGCAGAACAGAATCCTACGTGAAGCACTCTGAGCATTTCGTGGAAATATTGGCTGAGTTGGAAGTAACGGACCAGGACATGTTGGTCAGTTTCGATGTGGAATCCCTGTTCACCAATGTACCAGTAGAAGATTCAGTAAATCTTATACAACAATGCTTCGTTCCTCAAGGACTTCGAGAAGACATTCCAGAGTTAGTAAGGATGTGCCTCACGATGACCTAGTTTCTTTGGGAAGGAATATACTAGGAGCAAAAGAAAGGAGCCGCGATGGGATCCCCGTTATCTCCAGTCATTGCTAACATATTTATTGAAGCCTTTGAAGATGAAGCTATTCAGTCCAGCCATCTCAAACCTAAATGCTGGTTCCGCTACGTCGACGACACTTTCTTTATATGGCCCCATGGAAAACAAGCTCTTGAAGCTTTCTTGGCACACTTAAACAACCACCATGCCAAAATAAGATTCACTATGGAAACTGAAGAAAATGGACGCTACCTTTCCTGGACGTGTTAGTGAAACGAACCGCCAACAACAGATTAAGCCATACAGTATATGGAAAGAAGACCCACACCGACCGATATCTGTATGCTTCGTCTCATCATCATCCCCAACAAAAGCGATCTTTGATCAAGACTCTTATTCATCGGGCCAACGCTATCCGTGACGAGGACAGTAACACAGGAAATGAGTCATGTTGAAGAAGCCTTGCTCAGGAATGGTTACAGTCGACGAGACATCAAGAAAGCGTGTCAATATACCATGAAACCGAAATAACCTAAACCTAAACCTATTAATTACGCCTGTTTCCTTTCATCGCCGGAGTAACCGACAGAATAAGAAAGGTATTAGATAAAAAGAACATTGGAGTCCGCTATGGTACAATAAGAAAGGTCGAACAATTGATCCCCTCCAACAAATATTCTTTGCCCAGACTGCAGACAGAAGGCGTTTACCAGCTCCAATGTACCTGTGGCAAATCTTACATCGGACAAACGGGAAGAAGCATCCAATGTCGAATAACAGAACACCAGAGCCACACACGACTTGGAAACATACAAAAATCAGCCATCGCAGAACACTTATTAGGACCAGGGGACTACAGAATAAATTACGACTCCGTAAACATACTAGCCAGAACTAAAAAATACTTTCCTCGTGTTATTCGGGAATCCCTAGAAATTATTAAAAATCCAAACAATTTCATCGAGAAGACGGCTATCGCCTTAGTATAACACATGGAAGGTAGCTCTGCAAAACCAATCCATCCATAAACAAGTTTCACGTGAGCAACCAAGCGGAAAAACGACAAATCCGAATAACATACAAGATCTGCATGAGCAGCCAACCGTAACGGCTCCTCGGTATATAACCAGGAGCAAAAGGCACCAACATCAGTCTTTAGAAAACTTCTGAAGAAGCTGACAGCATGAGCAGCGAAACGTCAAGTTCAAATCGACCACCACGGCATAACCCGAAAGAACCTATCATTATGGAAAACGGCCGTGAAAGCCTGCATTCGACTAAATTATGAGTTGCCCCTTGAATTCCAAAAGACAACTTTTAAAGTAAAATATCATGGTCCACTCGATCGAACGCTTTAATGAAATCAGTATATCGTTGGTGATTCGGCAAAAGCACGTATCTGACAAAAAAATCAAATTTAAGATTTTGGCGCCATTTAAAAGCTAACCACGACGCGCGCATACTGTCAAAACCTCGTAATCGACAAAAATTCCTAGCCGGTGTAGTCTAACTAATACAAAAACACGTATCTGTTATAGGAGAATTGTGAGTGCAAAACCACGTATCTGCCCAAAATGCAATGGTGAAGTGGTCAACAGTGTACGTGCTACAATTAATTGTAATTAGTTGCTTCTATAGTTAATGTAAGTACATAACTCTACTTTTATAGGATTATTAATTAAGCAAAGTTTACTAAACACAAACACTGGCTTTAAATTCATAATTATTGTATTAGTTGGGGTTTTGCACGAAGTGATGTTTTGTTTTTACACGCAGATACGAGCTTTTGCGTTATGGATTGGAGAACTCCTTTAACCCAAAAACAATTAGAAAACATAATTAATGATGAATCCTTCTATGATTATGATGAAGATTCACATCCCAAAACTAACACATCTTATGTTGAAGATAATAGTAATTATTTAGAGAATCAACTAGCTTCACCAAAACTGGATACTATAATTAACAACAATTGTACTGATGAGCAAATAATAGCTGCGGCTAACGAAGTTGAACAAATTCTATTCGATAATATGCAGAGTATGAATGCCGATGCCACTACAGGAAACAGTATCGACCTATTTACAGAAATAGCAATACCAGAAACTTCAACTGAAGAAATAGAACTTTTAACAGTTCTATCTTCTACTCACCCAGATCAGATGTTAGAATCAGAAGACAGAAGAGAAAGTGAAGAAGTCGCAACTGACATAGATGAAACTTATGCACCTAGCAAAGAAGAAGAAAATAGATTTGATGAAGATGAAGCAACAAACAATGGCATGGATAGCTGTTATGAGAATGAAGAGCAGGAAGACAATTCAAAAGGAACAGAGACATCCATGACTACGCCAAGTGAAAAGAAAATGTTAAAGCATCAATGCCTTCGAGACAAATATAAATATTACAGAGAAAAGGGAAAAGAATACAAAGGTTACAAAAAAGAAAATGGACGATTTGTTCCAGTAATAGATCGAAAAAAGAGAGACATGCTTCCAAAATGCAATTCCAAAGTGTGTATGAAAGCTAAAAATCGACACTGCTCTGAGTTTAACGATGTGATGAGAACGAAAATATTTAACAAATTCTGGAGTATGTCGTGGGACATGAAAAAGATGTATGTTTCGACACTAGTGGCCGTAAAGAAAACGAAACGTCCATCTACCGAAAATTCAAAAAGAACACTTACATTCGAATACCATTTAAAGAAAAATAAAGAACTTCAGCTGCAGGTGTGCAAAAAAACCTTTTTAAACACTTTAGGTTTAAAAGAGTTCATGGTCCGCAACTGGTGTCTTAAAGCTGAATTGGGGATGCATGTAGAAACTGATGATGTTGAAGTGCCTCTAAGAAAAAGAATTTCAGATGAGATGGCGGCGTCCTTAAGATCAATGGCGGATTTTCTTAACTCAATACCCAAACTTGAGTCCCATTACTGCCGTTCAAGTACATCTAAACTCTACGTTGAACCAATTTATCAAAATAAAATGGACCCTTATCGTGTTTATAAAATCTATTGCCAGGAAGAAGGTGTTAAGCCAGTGGTACCATCAAGATTTAAGAAAGAGATGAAAATCCTCAACATTGCAATTCATTCACCCAAAAATGATCAGTGCGATGTGTGCGTTGGTCATCAGACTGGAAATGTAGACGAGGAGGAATATCAGTCTCACATTCAACGAAAGATCGATGCCAGAGATGCAAAAGCTGAAGACAAGAATTTGGCTAAAAAGAATCCAGAAGAAATCGCAGTACTGACTATGGATGTACAAGCTGTCAAACTGGCACCATTTCTGCAAGCTTCAGCAATTTACTTCAAGACAAAGCTATGCGTTCATAACTTTACTATCTTTGACTTAGTGACTAAAGAATGCCACTGCTATTTATGGCATGAAGCCGAAGGAGGGTTAGAAGCGAACATTTTCTCTACTATTATGTTTAAACACCTTCAAAATTACTTAAAGCACCATCCTCGAACAAAACGAATTATTTTATATAGCGATGGCTGCGGCTATCAAAATCGAAATAACTGCTTGGCCAACACTCTACTGCATCTTGCTAATATTAAAAACATTATTATTGAACAAAAATTTCTTGAAAAAGGGCATACACAAATGGAAGTGGATGCAGCTCACAGTTTGATAGAGAGAAAACTAAAAAATCAAGTTATTTACCTTCCATCTGACTATATTAAGTTTTGTGAATTGGCTAGACCAAGTCAACCATTCACAGTTCATTACTTGAGTCACGACTACTTTTTAAACTTTTCAGATGTCACATACTACAACACAATCAGACCTGGAATAAGAAGATTGGATCCAGTAATCGCCGATATACGTTGCTTTAAATATGAAAACTCTGAAATAAGTTTTAAACTCAGTTACAAGGATGATTACAAGTCATTGCTCAACAGATCGAAGAAAAATAGTAAGAAAATTACACAGCTATATAGGGAGATGCTAAAAATTAAAAAAGAAAAGTGGATACATCTCCAAGCTTTAAAGTCGGTTTTACCAAAAGATGCACACTATTTCTACGATTCATTAAAATATCAGAATTAATATTTTTCTACCTATACATATATGTTATGTTGTGTTATGTTAATAAATGTATCTATGGAATAAAATGTTTCTTTTGTATTTTGCGTTTTATTATTACTAAACTTAAAGTAACAAGTTGGTTTAATCCACTTTTGAGTACCTACGTATATGTTAGCAAATCACGTATCTGAACAAAATTAAAAAGCAAAACCAATTATCTGACACAGGCAATAAAATATCAACTTTTTGCCAAAATTAGTATAAAAAATTAGTCACAATTTGATTTTTTAATTATATATGTGAAAACCTAACGTATGAGTTTAGGATTTTTTATTTTACACAGTTTTATTGCTCTCCTGTAAAATTTGGTCAAAGTCAGATACGTGCTTTTGCCGAATCGCCAACGATATATAACGCCGATCTGGGATCGGTTTTCACAAGCATTATAGATGTCATTTGTAAATACAGTTAAATTTGTACAGGTTGACCTTTTTGGTAGAAAACCATGTTGTACAGAAGTTATATGATTTTGTACATGATGAAACATTTTTACTTCCTTTTACAATAAAGGAAGTATTGGATTCACCCCAAAAATTCAAAATTGAGTTTTCAACAGATCTTCACGTTTTAGAGTCCCCTGATCCCAAAAAACATATTTTTTTTCATTGGTCTGTGTGTCTGTCTGTCTGTGTGTCTGTCTGTCTGTCTGTCTGTGAACAGAATATCTCAAAAACGGAAAGAGGTATGGCGTTGAAACTTCATATATAAGTTTTGTGTACTATGTAGATGCGACAGCAAGCTTTTGAAGAAAATCGCATAACCGGAAGTAGGTGTTTACTCTTGTGATTTTAAATTTTTTTTTCGATTTTGTCAAAAACGGCTCTAACGATTTTTTTTAAACTTTACATTTTTATTACATTTTAAATGTGTATTGATGTGAGATAGGTGATTTTCCAGTTGAATACTTCTAAAATGGGTTTCTTTAGTTTTTTTGCCTATTTTTTTATTAACTCTTATTTTAAATCGAACACACGGTATATTATTACATTTTTGAATTCAGCTTAAAATTCTAGAAAAAAAATTGTCTCTTCAACTAACGCTCTATTTTGTACCGTTTTTGCAGAATTTGTAATTTTTGAAAATTTTTGACAAATGCTTAAAACATTTTAAATCAAATTTTTGGCTAATTGTAAAATCACTGTAAAAGGAAGTTGTGTGCGTGTATCACACCAGATTTTTTTTGTATATAATATGCTCAAATATTTTAGCCGGTGATGATAAAATTGCAATAGGTCGATAGTTTTCAATTTTTGATTTATTATTGGTTTTTGGTACAGGACATAATCTCACTGTTTTCCATTTATCGGGAAAGATGTTGGCTTTCAACAAGGTCAAACACGACATACTTCTACAGAAACTGTATGCATCCGGCTGCCAGATAAACATGATACATTTTTTCAGTTCTTATTTACAAAACAGATACCAATATGTTCAGTTAAATGGAACCGCATCGAAAAAATACTTAACACCGTCAGGAGTACCGCAAGGCAGTAACTTGGGACCATTATTGTTTCTTGTGTTCATAAATGACTTGCCTGCCCTTATTAACTCCTCACAAGTTTTACTATTTCCTGATGATCTCAAAATATTTAGAGAAATTGAAAGCAAACAAGATTGCGAATTAGCGCAAAAAGATCTTGATACCGTTGTTAATTGGAGCCAAACCAACGATTTGCTATTTAAGGTCAGTAAATGTAAAATTGTCACATTTACTTTGAAAACTTATTATATATGCAACAAATACGAGGGGGGTTCACGCCAAAACCGGAATTTCCTCTGCGAAAGTAAAAATTGATTGGATAGTGTAATTTTTTATTACATGCAATACTGAATGTACTTTAGTCTAAACAAATAATCAAGTACGCTTGTTGTTATAGTAGCCGTTCATTTGTATTAAACATGGCAGATAACACTGTCAGTTGTACTTTAAAGCAGCGCATTATTATTCAGTTTCTTGTCAATGAAGGCGTTAAACCTGCTGAAATTTTACGCAGACTTAGTGCACAATTTGGTGAAGGTACACTAAAGAAGTGGCAAGTGTTTGAGTGGGCTGCTCGGTTCAAAAATGGCCGCGAAAGTGTAAGTAATGATCCAGGAAGAAGAGGTTCCAATGCAACAAAAGTCATTTCTGTCGTTATTCAACGTGTTGATGATTTGATTAAGCAGAATCGGCGAATTACTGTTTCGGAAATAGTGAACAGGACTAATTTAAGTACTGGATCAGTAGAAAAAATCATCCATAAACACCTCAACTTTAAAAAAGTGTCAGCTCGATGGGTGCCACATCAACTTTCTGTGGATCATAAACTGACCCGCTTCCACATTTCGTCTCAGCTATTTAACCGCTTCTACGAGGAAGGACAGGCATTTTTGGAACGTATTGTTACATGTGATGAAACGTGGGTTCATTACCATACACCTGAGTCCAAGAGGCAAAGCATGCAATGGAAACATTCGGATTCGCCTCCACCGAAAAAATTCAAATTGGTGCCGTGCCGTCCGTTGGCAAGATGATGGCATCCGTATTTTGGGACTGCAAAGGTGTTATTTATGTCGATTTTCTACAACCAGGTCAGACAATAAACAGTGAATATTGCTGTAGCGTCCTTGACAAAGTTCGTCAAGCAATTCGAAAAAAACGAAGGGGATTGGTATCAAAAGGAGTAATCCTTCAACAAAACAATGCCAGGCCACACATGGCTAAGATTACCATGGATTTTTTGAACAAATTTGGTTGGGAAATTCTACCGCATCCTGCTTATAGTGCGGACTTGGCTCCCTCAGATTTTCATTTGTTTGGACCGCTTAAAAATCATCTAGGGGGCAAACGATTTCAAGAAGGAGACGCACTTAAAAAGTGTGTTCTAAATTGGTTTAGACAACAGGAAGAAAGTTTATATTTTTCAGGATTTCAAGCTTTGGTACAAAGGTGGAATAAATGTGTAGGTCTTAATGGGGAGTATATTGAAAAATAAAACTGGTTTAATCTATATATAGTTTTTAATTACATCCTTAAAAAAAATCCTGTTTTGACGTGAACCCCCCTCGTACATAATCAACCATACAGATTTGAAACGTGTTCAAAATTGCAAAGACTTGGGAGTGGTTTTTAATTCACGCTTCAAGTGAGATGACCATGTGGACAGCATTGTAAAAAGTTCTTTACGAAATCTAGGTTTTTTGGTACGTAATACCATTGAATTTAAAAATATTAAATCGATTAAGTTACTTTATAATTCCATAGTTAGGCCAAAACTAGAATTTGCTAATAAGATATGGAATCCCAGTACTAATTTACATCAACAAAAAATTCAAACTGTTCAGAACAAATATCTTAAGTACCTTTATTATAAAATGTACAATCGTTATCCTGCATATGACGAGTATAAGAATATTAGACGTGAGGTGCAAGTTTTCAAATTAAGTGAGAGGAGGGAAATAGCAGCAGTGTTATTTATACACAAATTGGTCAACAATAGAATTAACTGTCCCATATTACTGCCGTTGGTTAAACTTTACACTCCAGCTGTTAGAGGCAGACCTCACAAAGCATTTTATATACCATTTTGCAGAACGAACATTAGAATGAACTCTTCCTTTATCAAAGTATTATCTATCACTAACTCCCTTCTTTTCGAATCAAATTTAAGCATTTTTGACACTTCCATAGGTAATTTTAGAAAACAGGTTAATGAAATTTACAATAAAAAGTATGGGTAGATGATGGGTTGCTTGTAACTTGTAATTTTTGATTGGTAATTTGTAATTTTGTAATGTTTAATTTAGTATGTATTTCGTAATTAGTTTTTAGTTCTATTGATATAGAATGGTTTTGTATGTACAGTTAGTTATACGAGATGCCAAGTGTTAGAATTGACCATGTTCCCCTTTACACTGGTACTTTAAATAAATAAATAAATAAATAAAACAAGGAGTTTTTTATCGGTTTGTCTTGAAGTGAAGCATGTTAAGTGGCTCAAATCTTTTTTATGAAAAAAAATGTTGGATTTAGAGGTATGACGTAACATATAAAAAATCTCATTAAAGGCGCCTTTCAAAAATTTATACAGAACCTTCCATTTGAAAAAAAAACGGAAATTATTAAATTTGCTAATGTTCAGCACCATGTATATCAGTAATACCCAGAAACACCATTTTCCACTGGAAAGGTAGTTCACGGAAAGCATACTTTTTTGGTAACGTTTTTCTTCATTCAATTTTTTCTCTTACAATAGCCGCCTGAAGTACCGCATTTTTTTTGCATTAAATCGTTTATATGTATCTCCAAAACAATGGACATTAGACCTATACAACTTGATATAAAATTATTAGTATCTCATTGCAAAACTTTCAAGTTACCTAAATATACGACAATCCATAAAAAAAGTAAGTTTGATTCCCTACACTTTTTTGAGCCACCCTGTACAATCAAAACTATTTTAGTAACGTGCACCACCTTCGTAGATACAACTCTTATATACACAATATTTATGTAAACTTCATTCACTACAGTCCCGGATTATCATAAATGACGTCTTGTGCTAGCACTGTTAAATTTCTAATGGTTTTTTTGTTACTACTAGGTAGGACAACGCAAAAGCGTAATTTTTAAAATTTGCGTTTTTGTTCTCTGGCAACTTTTATGTATTTTTGCTCAGTTCAAAATATAAAATATTTTTTCTACTCGCTGTATAGAAAGTCGGCTTTTGCGCCCTAGTTTTAGGAAACAAAATTGTCAGCGGGAGCCAATATTTTTTTGTTACCGCATTGCTATTTATATCACCATGGATATCACACCAAGGCTTTACAACGTTATGCTGATTTACAAATTAGACAGAAATCTAGAGTCACTACGATTTCCTAAAGTAAAATTTTTGAAATTTCACGCAATAAAACATGCGTTCGAAGAAAAAATCATATACAGTGTGGTCCATTAAGTGTGCAACAAATGGGACATTTTTTTATTAGTTGTAAAACCGAAATTTAAATACAACCAAAAGTTAGTGCATGTTTGATAACCATATCAGATGCCCTTAGAATGGCTTCAAGTCAAACAATATACAGGGCAGGACAAAAAATATGTAATTCGTTCAAGAATAAAGTTACCTTATTTAAAAAAATATAGCAAAATTTTATTGAGAAAAGTTGTTTAGAATCAAAAGTTATGCTCAAATACAAAGTCACGGCCTCCTATTCGAATTTTGATTCTTTTTTTGTAAAATTTTGTATTTATCCCCGTACGATACATATTTTTATTATTCTGATTTTATTAAGAGTTTTTCATATCTAAATTATTATTAGTAAAGCATTTGCCTTGTTAAAAAGAATATTTGCGAAATTCTAAAGTTCTGTTAAATATCGTTGCAACAAACATGAAGTGGACGCTTACCTAAAAAAATATAAATCCAAGTAAATTTTACAAATACGCTTCAAGTTGCTAAAAGTTATTTAAAAGGGATGCGGTTGTGGCTACTTTAAATACAGATAAAATCAAAATAATAAAAATACGTATCATACGGGGGTAATACACAATTTTCCAAAAAAGAATCAAAATTCGAATAGGAGGCCGTGACTTTGTATTTGAGCATAACTTTTAATTCTAAACAACTTTTCTCAATAAAATTTTGCTATATTTTTTGAAATAAGGTAACTTTGTTCTTGAACGAATTTCATATTTTTTGTCCTGCCCTGTATATTGTTTGACTTGAAGCCATTCTAAGGGCATCTGATATGGTTATCGAACATGCACTAACTTTTGGAAATATTTAAATTTCGATTGTACAACTAATAAAAAAAATTCCCATTTGTTGCACACTTAATGGACCACACTGTATATAATTACAGGCGACGCACATAAAGATACTTTTGTTTCGAATAACATATAGTTTTTTTTTCAAACGTTTATAACAAATTATTTAAGAAATTTTAAGAAACCTGGAATTATTTTAAGATAGAGGATTGGGTAGACTGATAAATGTAGGGTGCTTTGGAGAACGTCACTATGACTATACTATAAACAATGTTGAGAACAAAATCCGAACAAAAACACTTCTCTCGTCAGTCTTGCTTAAATGTAACACCCGATATAAATGACGTCGATACTTGCGACTCCACTGAAGATGTAGATCCATCACGTTTCCTGGCCGAATCTATGGAAATAGAGAAGACAGAAGAAGAAGAAGAAGAAGAAAAAGATAATGAAAAGGAAAGCATACCTATTGAAATAGAGTCTGAAGATGAATATTAATAACTCATATTTTGAATACAAAATTGATTAATGAACAAGTTCACTATTTTTTTTTTTAAATAAACACTTTTCAAACAAAACTAAACGTGGAATATGCCTACTGGGGACACCACATGAAAAAAAAACGCACCTCGAAGGTGGTGTGGAAAAGAGTGCACGTTTCAACTCTGTAAATCGAATTATCTCCAAACCGGTTACTTTTACGAATAAAAGTCATGATATCTTTATTGTTAGAAATTTCATAAGCTACAAATTTGATAATCAATATCTTTTCTGTAAAAGTGGCCGTTAACGAGATATTCAAGAAATACCGTTTTTGGTGACCTTTGTCCCCCCTTAAAATTGTTAGCGGCACTCGGATCGATGGGGACTTTTGACATTTTGTTTAGAACCACACTATCAAGGTTCATACCAAAATCCAGCTTTCCGGGAATTTTTCCGAAGTTTTGCTTTTATTTTGTCTAATTTCTCTGGACTACAAGATTGAGTTTTAATTTTATATCATGTCCATCGTCTTGGACTTAAAAATGTATACCATTTTCTAGCTGTAACCCGCGACTTCGTACGCTCGAGGTTCGTTATTTGTGTATTAAATAATGACTAATTATTTTCTGTGATCCCATCCCATCTTATCCCATCCCATCCCCGTCCCCGTCCCCGTCCTGTCCCGTACCGTCCCGTCCCATCTCTCCCGTCCCGTCCCGTTAAATTCAGTCCCCCCCCCCCCGGCAGACGTTGTTGTGTCCAAAAATAATTTGTCTCTGAAACCCCGTTTAACCACTATAAAGTTTTAATTTTATGTCATGTCCATCGTCTTGGACTTAAAAATAAATGCCGTTTTCTCAATCAACGTCCCAAAAAACCTCAATAACGACACCCATATCGATTAGGGGTAGCGAACCCGACAGACGTCCTGCCCGAACATTGATTTGCCTGCTATTAGCGGGTTCAGCAAACGTTTTTCCGATATTCGAATTTTCGATTTCTTTCATTTTAAAAACATGCTAATAGCTACAACTATTTTCATTATCCGTAGCGCGCTGGTCATCATTGCGGTTCGCACGTAAAGTAGATACCCGTGCAGCTGACTGTTTTCACAATCACTTGTGCACAAACCAAATTTGAATGTCTGACTGACTGACTGCGACGACGTATGTAAAGCATTTGGAATTACATAAACTATTAGTGTCTTATTTCTTCCGCTTTCGGTTACCTGATGCGGATTATGACATTATGGGGAAAACCCTTCAAACCATTAAGCATAGGTGTGACTGCAAATAGAAACAACACACTTTCGATATTTTTCAATTTCCGACTTTCCTTTAGATTTTCTTAATTTTTCATTGCGTAAGAACTTTCTACGTAGTATAAGAAAACTTAAAAAAAATATGATAAAATCAGTTAAGTCGTTCTCAAGTTATGGCGTGACCAAGGCAAATAGGGATTCATTTATATATATATATATATATATATACCGGGTGTCCGTTCTCAAAGTCGAACATAGGCGATTCACATTGTATTGAACGTTTTTGCCGATTCCTGCTCGCCAATTCAACTTACAGGGAAGGTAATGGTATCAATGAAAGATAAAATTATTCCGCATCAAATGATACCAATAATAATATTAAAGATGCGATTTTTATTTTAAAAAACTAATTTAAAACTTGGGAAATTTTAAATATGCCATGCCTTGCTTTTCAATTTCGATAGCATTTGTCAAAACAAATGGTAATTAGTTGGCGTAAATCAGATATTTTCCGTCAACGTCTGTTAAAATTATCTACAGAAAAATGAATGATTTCAATGAAGAACGAGTGAATGCACTAATGTTAATTGCCTATGTTCGACTTTGAGAATGGACACCGGTATATATATATAGATAAAGAATTCACGAAATTTATTTTAACAAAAAAATCTCTCATTCACATTGTATTTTGCATACATTTCGCAATGATATTAGCAAACCAGTAAACATATCTCAGAACAGAACGATATGAAGCTTTTATAACGTGCATACAATCAAATTTGCGCATACTAAGCACCAGAGACAATTTTCTGGACTGCATTTAATGTGTAAAATACATTCAAATGACACGTTCTTAATTACAAAAACGATTGTTTTAATGTTTGGTGATTTATTTAACTCACATAAGTGAGTTCGGTAAGCCCATTAAAAACGTAGAGAAATCGTGATGGCAATGGCTGTCTAAACCTCTAAACAATGACAAATTAGATACTAAAACTTTATTATGATTAGCTTCAATTATCATTTTTCTAGATACACGCTAATGTGACTTTGTTGTTTATTTGTTAGAAAATAGGAAATTATGTCATTTAATAAACCATTTCTGAGATTGGACCGTGTCAAAACCCGGATGTCGTTTGTTACGCAATGAGAATGACAGCGAAAACCTTCGAAATCGGCAAATGATGTCCACTTATAGTATTATACAGTGAATTTATTATAATGCATAATGTGGTATTCCCGTTTCCATGAGGACTTGATTGTTACCATTGGTTTTTAAGAGTACGCCATGCCATGTGAAAATGCGTTTATTTTAAAATGCAATATATGAACCGTAATTTTATTAAAAAAAAGCATCAGAAAGAACAAGAGGGCATGTAATTACCCACATACTTGCTGTAAACTGAAGTCTTTATACCATTGGATCAACAGAATTTTTTCCTCGTCATCAAGCCTCTACGGCCGTAGTTCAACAGAGGTCAAAATAGGAAAAGAATGGGTAGTTGAATATTCATTAAAGAATTTGTACCGACAGTATCTATAAAAGAAGATATTCTCCATAATTATTGAACACAAATCTTGCTGCTAGATTTTATGAAAAGTCATATTTTAGGTTTGAACCCGGGACCGCTGATCGCTGTAATTACTACTCTGCCACTCTAACCACTAGGCCACCAGGGCGGTTATATATTTTAGTTGTAAACTTATATATATCTTACCGCTGTATGCGCAGTAGACTATTTTTGTAATTCTCTGCGCAGTAGTGGCATCCAAATAGGTTTTAGTTCTGCGCCCTGGGGGCCTAGTGGTTAGAGTGGCAGAGTAGTAATCACAGCGATCAGCGGTCTCGGGCTCAAAAACCGGGAGAGGCACAAATTTACGTTGAAAAATGTATAATATCAGTCCTTCTCAGGACTAACCAGGAACACCTGAAGACGGGAGTAGATCAAAACTCCCGAAACGTTGTGTGATTTACACCCTAGACAGTGGAAAAAGTCCGAAAAACATATCATAATAGACCACTGCCAAAAAATGACATTAAGAGAACATACAAATATAGTTATAATGATATTTGACTATCAACTTCTAGTGACATATTTTATAATTTATATTAAATGATCGACGTGATCTATAACGTGATATACTTAGCGACAACTTATTTATTCATTTCGAAACTACCACCAGTTTTGTTGGCAAGACAGATAATAGTATATTACATAACAAGTCAGGAAGCGATGCTTTCCAGGACGAGACGGTTGTTTAAAATACTAGGCCATCGAGCCGAGTATTTTAAGTTGGCGAATTCAGTAAGGACATTTTCCTGACGTAGTTAAAAGGTAAGGAGAGAATCAGCTAAATTTTTTTTTGTAATTTGAACAACTTAAATAGTTCATACTTATTTTCTTAAACCTACAATAGGTTATTTCATAATAAACCATGAAATGAAAAGAAAATATAAGTAAAAACAAGTATTAGTCAAGTATAAAAAATGTAAAATTTTAATAAAGTTACGTTTCGCTGCAATTGTAACAGCTTCTTCAGACAAAATTATATAATTACAACATAAAAACCTTAGGAATCTGAAACTTACAAGTATTGTTTTAACATTAAGGATTAAAAAAGTTTTTATTTATATAAGTAATGAGAGAATTTCCTCAAAAGAATGTTAGCAAAATTTTTAAAATTAGAAAAAATAATTAAGAAAAGTTCAAAAAATTATTAAGGGAAGGATTGCCAGTGATAACATTTTAAAATCTGTGGGGAAGTAAATAAAATAATGTAAAAATCAACACAAATGTCTGCTATATGATATCACTTACAATTCAAAAATATGACAGCATACAAATTAAAAGAACAAACAATTGTTCTTCAAAACTCCCAAAACTAATTTGGATGAAATACTAACGTACAACAAGGGTGGATAGTAATTGGAAAAACGTGGATCGTAAAGTTTTAAGTCCCTAGATTGAGTAATGTTATTGTGTCCTTTCAGGAGTAGCTGTGGTAAAATTGCATTGGAAGGATTTTCGATTAAACTTAGTAAAATATATTTGTTTACAACGTTTGAATAGAGCTGTATGGGCAGTGTGGGACATCTTGAAAAGGAGAACAAACGGTGCAAACTTGGCAGGGTTACAAGGTACCTCGGCAAAACAGAATGTAACATCTTGAAATCCCAAGGTGATCGGGGCTTGTTGCATCGCAGTTTTGTAAATCTTATAACGTGTTGTGGGTTGGAGTTCCACTTAGTATTTTTTCGTAATAGTGTGTGATTTTCAATGGGCGAGGCAGTTTTTTTTTCGGTCAGTAGTCTTGAAACAAGCCCAGATGAGGGGATGTAGCTCGTGGGATATAAAGAAACATCTTGGGTTGTTAAATATCTTCGTACGAAAAAGAGGTTACAGGATATGGTAGTATTTATTTATTTGTTTAAGCTGGTGACAACAGTGCTTACGCACTAAAATTGGGCCACAACGTACACTATTTCTTCTGAAACCATCTATATTTCGCTAAAAAATTAGTAATCACAAATAATTTTAAATTTCAATTTTTTTGAAAGAATCATGTTGACGAAGTAATAATTTAGCATATATTAATATTACTAATAAAAATAAGCAGCTTATCTAGTTTTATAGTTATTTATGTGAGTACGATAAAATATTTTCCTGCCTATAGTCCAGTCAATAGAGACATAAATTAGGGCTTACCTTACAAAAGGTCAGGCAAAGTTCTAATTTGCCATACTTGTAGAGTCGCATGTGCTAATCATCATACTAAGTTTGCGACCTTGAAAGTCAGTTTTTCGTATATATCTCCTCTCCTCTGCCATCTAGGCTGAAAATAGCTATTACAAGAATTGTAGGAAAAAAAATTGCCTTCAACTTTTGTCTGAAACTTTTTTTTGTCAGATGAATTATTCATGAGTTACAGCTACGTAAGGTGGAGAAAATTTTCGAAATTTGCAAAAACGCTCCACTTTTCGTCGAAATTTCGGTTAATATCTATCAATGGTTATCTAATTCAAGTTTTTACTCATTTCCACACCACCATGGGGTAGAGTAACCGGCTCGTCTTTTTTATGTGGTATTCCCAGTAGACCTAATCCACGACTTTACTTACGTCTTCGAGTTCTTTTAGATGCCTTGGATGGTCCAGATTGTCTGATCTCGAGATCTTCTTGAGAATCGCTCTCATTCTTTTCTGATTCTTTTTCAGCTGTTTCATCGTCATCGTCATCGTCAAACGTCAGTAGTCTGTCAACTCATGTCTCGTCATTTGTCTCGTTATCTTCAGCGTCTATCAAAATCTGTGGAACATTCTCGCAAGAGTCACCATTACAAAATGTGCAGATAACAGAGCATTTCAAGCCTGTTTTTCTGCAACCACGGGCTCGACCACATCCGTTTTGTTTTCAAACGTCAGTAAAAGTGTGACATTATACTGCTGGATTAATAATGCTAAACTGTCACTTTATTGCCATGGCAGATAATAACTTTATCTGTCTCTCTGATGACAGAGTAATTTTCTTCGAATTTTGCTATAAACGTTTGAAGAAAAAATGCTATATGGTATTCGGAGCAAAAGCATCTTTATGGGTCTCGGCTGTAAACCGTCCAGCCACGCCACATAAAGTATAACTTTTGCTCCTACTAACATAATATACTATTAGTATGCTTCCATATTATCTCTATATTTCGTACTACATCCGCACTGTTGTGCGAAAATGAGTAAAAACTTGAATTAGATAACAATTAATAGATATTAACCGAAATTTCGACGAAAAGTGGAGCGTTTTCGCAAATTTCGAAAATTTGCTCCGCCTTACGTAGCTGTAACTCATGAATTATTCATCTGACAAAAAACAGTTTCAGACAAAAGTTGTAGGCAATTTTGTTTCCTACAATTTTTGTAATAACTATTTTCAGCCTAGATGGCAGAAGAGAGGAGATATATACGAAAATCTGATTTTTTGTACCGTTTTAGCGTTGCGAGCGGCGCCCTTTCAAGGTCGCAAACTTAGTATGTCGATTAGCACATGCGACTCTACAAGTATGCCAAATTAGAATTTTCCCTGACCTTTTGCAAGGTAGAATGTCTCTATTGACTGGCCTACTAGTCAGCAAGGTATTTTAATGACTGTTTTTGTAAATATCTAGTTTCCATACTAAAATGAGTATCGAAAAGTCTACTTCAAATAAGGGTTTCAAAAAAAATTTATTTCTCTGGAACTATGCGTAATATTCGTGATATTATAGATCTTTCGCGACACTAAAAAATAAAAAAATATGAACATATAAGTCTATTCCTCTTGCCATCTTTACAGATTGACAAACAAGTTTAATAAATTTTTGTAAATTCAAAGCAAATTAATCTCTATATTTGTAAAACATATATAGATAGTGGTGCTATGAACATATTTAAGCCTCTATGATTATTATAACAATTAATAATATTCCATGCATATTCAAATAATATTTTATAAAATATTCCAAAAATGTGCTAGTTTAATTTTTGTAAATAGTATAATATATAGCTTTGGTTCTCGTAATTTGTAAAACTGTATTAAAAATAGTGTTAGCCTTGATTTAAACAAAATGTACTCATAGTAGGCTTGGCAACAATGTTAAATAATGAAGTATCGAAGACAAACAATTAGAGGCTTCCCCAATAAATAATTGTAAAATTATGAATAAATACCCTTTTTCCAATTAAGTAACTTTAAACATTGATTGAATAACCTGTGGGTGTGCTGTAGTGGAATGCATTCATTAGTAGCACCTCTGCAGAAGGTTGAAAAAAGTGTTTAACGTTGTATTGAGTGTGTGCTTGTATTTCAGTGGCTGTTTTTGTACATCCGAGCAGAGTAATTGGAGCCCCTGAGGGCTGAGGTAGGCAGTGACATTCGTGGAGAGTGGCGGAACCCTGGGTGTAAACAACGGGGACAAATTGCAGCAGTTTTTGGTATCATAGCGGACCAGCTTCAGCAATCGTTCTGCGGCGGCGTTCAGAGGCTGACCAACAGACAAAGAGGGGGGCAAGCATCGTGGGACTCGCTAGGAGCTCGAATTTGGCCCTAATTCGGTTCCAAAGGCAACAATAAGATAAAAAAAAACTTGACCTACAAGATTTTGAGCATTTTGTGGTGGCGTCGGTTTTTTGACCACTTCCGGCAAAAGCGTCCTTTGCGTGTATTTTGTTTTGTAACGTGTATTTACTTACGGCATTTGCTATCACCTATGCAACGTTTTAACTATGTAATCATAATGTATAATAGTGGACTTGTTTTCGTGATTTGTGAGTTTAGAACGCTATATTTAACTAAATGTTCCCTTTAGTTAAATAATATCCTGTGTGGTAGCTACCCCGTTAGTTAAATTACCATTTTACAAAATGTTTACTTTTAAAATGATTCAAAAATAATACCACGATAATTGATTTGATGGCAAATGTATTTCTTGTAATTCATTACTAATCAAAGTTATACTTGCCTGGATGTAGAGACCCATATGAAATAAGAGTCAGTTATAAGAACCATTTGAGATTATTCACCTCATTTATTTAAATTATAATATCCACAACAATTATAGCATAAGAATAGAATAAAATTTCGTAAATTATTGAATTTGACAGATTGTGTTTACACACGCCCATGCCGGTAGATAACTAATAGTTGCCCGACGTGCTGTTTAGTTTTTCTATATTAACCCAAAACTAACTCGTGGCCTTTTTAAATAATGCAGATTACGATAGATAAGTAATGGCTTGTGTTAATAAATTATCTGTAACGTAGTGTGCCTGAAGTGTATTTATATTCTCCAAATTAAGCCTAAACATTGAAAGACGTACAGCTTCTTGCACGATTTCAATAATAAATTTGCAAAAATTCTGCTTACAGATTGTAAAGCATTTCAATACGTAGTTAGTTCCAACTTTCTGAATAACTCAAATTGTATTTGTTAAACTCCGACGCCGATAACGAATGGTATGAATAATTAAATAAATAATAATCTGTGACGAAGAAGAGGACTTAAAGCTCCATATTTTGCAGTAAAAGTAACTCAATGTACTTGTATGGTTGCCTAAAGCGCTGTTTGCTTTCTTTATTAACCCCAAGGTACAAAAGCCATTCGCGAAAATGCTTACCCGAATTTTGGATGTAATCAAAAATAAATTCGTGAAAATACTATTTGCAGACACAAAATAGCAACTAATTTAGCTCCTAGCATTTTAAATTAGACGTCGATGGCTTTGAATAACTGTTATAATTCAGGATAAAATCAAAACTGCGCAAAGCTACGATAAATATAATTCTCAGTTCTAGTAGGGCAGGGTGTGTTCTATTGGTTTAAAATTAGTCGAATGCTAGAATACGAATTTACTGTTTTAGTTTATAAAACTACAACTAAATCTAAGCACCAGACACTGAGAGGATCGTAACTCTTAATAAATCAACCACTTAAATACATTATATTCTAAATATTTCTAAGATCGAACTGAACCCGAAGTTGTTTCAACGGCCGGTGGTTGCTATTAAACTTCTCAAGATTGTTCAGGTAGATTTAGCGACCTAAAATGTGCTTGTGCGGATGTGAAATTTAATAATGCATGGGGTTAAATTCCAATGCGAGAGCTCTGGTGTGATTTTTGAAGTGGTAACGATATGGATTAATAAAAAGAACGAGAGAATAAGGTTTACAATAGATAGCTTTGCAGTGGAGGTTGCATGTAGTTCTATTGTGCAGGCGATCTTGGCACTGCTTCATTGTTGATGTTATTGCATTGATTTTACAAGGATTTGTTGTTGAGTCATTGTTCATTATTATTTTTGTGTTGGTGACCAATTGGTACCGCATTATAGTGTACTATTTACGTGGAAATAGTAGACACTCGGAGAAATAATAACTAATCTTTAACCTGAGAAACAATTATCAGTGATCCAGGAAGCGCACCTGGATAGTCTAAGTTTTTCATTTTCCACAAATACCTTGCGAATTCGATCTTCTATGGAGACGACAATCGCAGTTGTAATTTGCACTGACGTCATTTGAAGCTCATTGGTCTTCTTAGCATTTGAATAATAAGCACCAGATGTGGTAAGTATCCATATTCTAATAATCTAATATATGCTACGTGGCCGCATCGCGAAAGAGGCAAAGTATTATCATTCCGAACAGATACTGCTAAATGTATCTTTTCAATTTGACTTGTCCTCCAGGGTTTTATTTGTGGTCCAGAACTCCAGTTCGCAGGATATTCGTAGCCAACCTGTAATTGAAATACAGGAAAAAACAAATTTGCACCGATCCTAAGCCGATGTGCCTAGATTAAGATTAAATAAAAATTCCACCGTGCTGCAATGATCGTTATAAGTCTCATTTACAGTGTGTTTCACTTTACATGGAAGCACCCCTGTATTTTCCTTGTTTTTGTATGAATCGATTTGAATTTTTTACCAGTTGTACAACTCACCAAGATGCATCTATTCATGTCCTTGAGCGGAAATGACGTTATTGGCCTGGCCTACTACGATCAATAACATGGGATGCATTGTCAATATTTTGCATCGCGTTAGAGTTACAGCAAAAAGTTATTACGAAAAGTTGCTTAGAATCAAAAGAATAACCCAGATACCCATTTTCGTTTAATAAATCGAATTTTTAATTTTTATCCATAAATTTGTCCAAGTCCCAAATTTCAACTTTTAATTTGGTATCAAATGGTGCCATGGAGAAACAATATTTTTATTATTGTTGCAAACGTCATTAGCTTTTAATAATGGCTGAATTACGTTTAACTGTTGCTGAGAAAGTAGAAATAATTAGAATTACTTGTGAAAATGCAAGATCCAATAGAGAAAGAAGTAGCTAGAATATTTAATGGAATGCATCCAGGGCGTGCACCTATTTATTACGTAATTCAGCCATTTAGCTAATGACGTTTGCAACAATAATAAAAATGTTGTTTCTCCATGGCACCATTTGATACCAAATTAAACGTTGAAATTTGGGACTTAGACAGATTTATGGATAAAAATTAAAAATTCGAATTATTAAACGAAAATCGATATCTGGATTATCCTTTTGATTCTAAACAACTTTTCTTAATAACTTTTTGCTGTAACTCTAACGCGATGCAAAATATTGACAATGCGACCCATGTTCTTGATCGTAGTAGGCTAATAACGTCATTTGCGCTCAAGGACATGAAATGATGCCTCTTGGTGAGTTGTACAAAAGGCAAAAAATTCAAATCGATTCATACAGAAACAAAGAAAATACAGGGGTGCTTCCATGTAAAGTGAAGCACACTGTATACTAAAAACTATTCTGCGAGGTATGATGTTGCCTTTTGTACTTGGACCGTTTTCTAGTAGAAATATAAGAAATCACCCCTCATAAATTTTTAATTGTTGTTCAGGAGTGACGAGGCAGGTGAAATTTGTAGGCACGGCTCTGGTGAATTGTGTTTTGATCGGCTCCGTTGGGCGATTTACGTAATTACGTTTCGGCGGCGATGGTCTTGGCAGTGAAACTCGGTAACGTTGCGTAAAATTCTTTCGAACGGCCTTGCTGCTCTACATCGTCTTATAAGCCGTTTTAACGAGCTGTCAGGTTTTGTGTGTTTACCTTCCTGGTGCACTCGCACCTTCGGCGATTGTTTGTAATTAGTAAAATTCGGCGGAGAAGCGTTTCACGAAACTGCTTCAGTTTCCTCGGGAGCATTGAAGCACGCGATGCCGAAGAATGTTCTATGCAACATTCTCTTTCCTACGTTTCTGTTGGGCTCTAGCGATCTTGGAGTTATATAAAAATTCTAAGTCGGCCACGTTTAATAACTCATCAGATGGTTTTTTCTATCCAATTGCCAGTTTTTTTAACAGGAACAAGGCAAGAATGTCGAGGAAGTCTCTTTTAGCAAAACGCCGGCGCTACTTCCTGCAGCCTATTCTGTTATGAGGCAAAACATCTGTAATTCAATTGAGTTATATAATTATACCAATTTGCAGCTACCGAAAAAAATAGTTTTACGACTTTCTTTCTATCGTTGGTTATGTAAGCGTTTTTGCGATCGCTAGGCGTATCGTGCGAAATGTAAAAAAAGTTGTTTTGAACGAAAATATTTGTGACCTAATATAATTCGGAACTAAACTCCACACCGTGGCAATTGACTACTAAATATACAAAAAATAGGCTGACTATATACATTCACCTTCCACCCGTTAAAATCATTTTAAAAATCTTAAACGGCTGCTGTACTTGAAGTTCCTTAATATAAATAACTTCCAGAATGGTTTTAGTGCAGGCTTCAACTTTTATTTAAAAAAACTACTTATGTTGGCCAATGTTTGCGATAAAGTTAATTTAAATAGTTACATCAGGGACGCTTAATGCATGGAAAAATAAGAGGGCTTAGTCGATAATGAAGCTATTTCAACTCATGTCAACCTTTCCATGATTTTATTGAATAGAAAATGAGTACGTATAAAGTTGGCCCATTCTTTATTAAACCCTGTAAACCATAACATGTTTTTTGTGAAACGAATAAACACAAATAATCGCTTTTTTAAAAATAAACTTTCTTGTTTCTCTAATTCCACTCTGATTCTAAAGAAAAATGTATTTTATTTCTGTTTGTTTTCTGGAAAAAAC
Source organism: Agriotes lineatus (assembly GCA_940337035.1). Classification (NCBI taxonomy): domain Eukaryota; kingdom Metazoa; phylum Arthropoda; class Insecta; order Coleoptera; family Elateridae; genus Agriotes; species Agriotes lineatus. The sequence goes on from CALNHX010001571.1 coordinate 139,719, forward strand.
ACTTTCAACTCAACCAATCGTCAACAATAACTATAGCCACTTATATACGTCAAACTAACCAACATTTAAAATACAGAATCAAACAACATAAATATTCTATTAAAATTAATAACATATCACCCTCTTTCACTAAAACTGCTTTAACCGATCATGCAATAGAACACCAACATAAATTTAATTTTAATACTCCTACCGTCTTGCATAAAGAGAGCAATTAAAAAAAACGCCTTTGCTTAGAAATGATTGAAATACAAAAGAGCCTTGCAACTATCAATTATAAAACTGATATAGACAATTTAAATTCAAATTACCATAACCTTTTCAAATAAATAACTCTTGTAATTATATTTCTCAAATTTCACATTTTAACAAGTAATTTTTTCATAATTTTTTTTATCAAATTTAAAATTTATATTAATACAACCTTGCCTAAATTAATAGCAAGGTACATATTTTCATGCCGACTGCCCAGGATGATAACAAAATAAGGACGCAACCTTGCATGCATTTATCTATAATTCATTTATATTCTGCATTCCACTATGCTTAAACGGCTAATTAGTTTTATATTGTTCAGTTTTTAATCCCAATGGGTTGCATTTTCTGTTAAAAATAAAAATGTTTCAACATGATCTTAATATAATATATTCAGCATTGACCTTTTTAAAAAAACCTAGAACCATCAAAATAATTAGAAATGTCGTAATTAATTCTGTACAATGATCAAAGTCAACTATGACAACGTAATGTAAGTATACAGGTTTTATTGAAGTAAATGTATTCGCTAATCTAATTTTATTCCTTTCAGATATGTAAGCTCAATTTTAAATATACTAGTTTCAAAACAACTAATGAAGCAACCATAAGTTGCAAAACGTTTTGTAATTTTTTAAAATCTTTCAAATACTAAAAATATTACGACATTGATTTTTTATTGTTTCAATAGTAAAAATTATGCATTAATAGCATAGTAGGTATTTTCTAAATTCTTTGACATAATGTATCTCCAAAACAATAATTTTATATTTCGAAATGTCAATTTTCACACCTAAAATTTAATAGCTACAGCCCTATAAATATTTCTAACGATTCTTTTAAATTTTTATTAACTGTCGGATATATTTGGCAGTGCTAATTTTTAGTTGTTCCGGGAGTTAACCATCTCCTTGCTGGAATTTAACTAAATTGGCGGTTATTTTACGGTTTAGCGAAAGTAGATAATGACGCAACATGCTATGTTAGATTAAGTGTGATTGAATTAAGTTAGATCAGATTTGATTAGAATATGCTAGGTCAAGTTTGAAATCAAGTTAGATTAGGCTTCTCAAACCGGAAATATTGGTTCAGAAGAGGGAGATCAAAGATGTTAGTCATAGAAGAAGTCACGAAGGTAGCCACAAGAGAAGAAATGGGCACTGTAAGGCAAGAAAACTATGCGCAGTGATTACATTGGACGTAGGAATGCGTCCAACTCAGCAAATTGGCAGAAACAAAGAGCTTGAACGAAGAGATTCCCATAATGATGATTAAATTTATCTATCAGACCGGAAATAACACTCACTCTTGAACTAATGATGTGCCATCTGGAGTTCCGCAAGGATCAGCACTCGAACCCCTACTATAAAACATACTATATGATTAAAACTAAAACGTCCAAAAGGGGCGAGACACTAACATAAGTCGACGATTTAGTGATAGTAGTGACGGGCAAAACAACCACAGAAATTACGTAGTTGGCAAATGACGCATTAAATGACAGGAATAGGCCTGTAATTGACACATGAAAAAACACAAGTGTTTATGCTGTTGGTAAGGAAGTAGCACGATCTCCTACACTGTAATATAGAAGTGGTGATAACCGGACTAAGCAACAATTGAAGTATATTGGAGTATTATTGAATAAAAGCCTAACTTATGGCAACAATTTAAAATCATTTGTAGAAGAGGCAAGTAGAACAGATAGAGCAGATATACCACCAAGAATAGAAGGGGTAGGAAAGAGAAAATGTCTTGTAGTAGAACCGATGCTACTGTTTACAGCACCTGTCTGAAAAGAAGTAAAGAAGATCAGGAAGTAGAAAGAAACGGCAGATAAATTGCAAAGGAAAATTGCTTTGCATTATATGTGAAGTCTCTACTGACACAGCCAGAAAACGAAAGTTGAAAAAATATAGAATGTCAAAATACGATAGAAGAATGACGAGGGAGATGACCAGAAACACAAAAAGCATTGAAAAGTGGGGCACTATCTGACTATTAACAGGGATGGCTGCTTGCAAAATTATTTATGTACAGTAGGAAAAGGAGAAACTCTGCTGCTGTGAATATGCAAACAGTATTCGGGTGCACAAAAATGGCAAAAAAAAAGACAGAAAGCGAATAATGGGGTACGAAGAGAAACAACCAAAGAGCATGTAGTAGATATTATGCTAGAAAGTTATAACACTGGAACGAAGTCGAATGGTTAACAACGTTGGGAAGAAAAAAGAAGAAGATTGGGTAAGAAAAAATGTGAGAGCAAATAGATAGGAGAAAGTAAGAAACGCTGCCATCCTGAAGAAAATGTGTCAAAGAAGAAAGAGGTTGAAAACATAAAACAGGATAATTTTGATTTTTTATCAACCAAAAAGTGATGTTGAGTGACTCAGTTCGATATGTAGATTCGGAAAATATGGAAGTTGTATTGCATTTACCAAATAGTAATATTATCAAATTATCCAGTCAAATTATGATCTTTCCCGTATGGTCAGAGGCATCAGAAGCCAAGTTTGGTTATTTTAAAATATCAAATATATCTTCTTCCTGCACTACTTCAAATCGTAGGGGTTCTATACCCCTTTCACTCCATTTCTGATTAGTAGGCCTTGCATATATGAATAATTTTACTAATCTACCCAGGACCTTCTTAAGCGGGGGTGCAAGGGTTATACGAAATCCGGACGGCAGGGCCGAAAAGGCGACAGCTAGACCTTGGTTGCATAACTGATTTTTTTTAAAATTTGAAATAGAGTTCTCTTCTAACGCTATTGGTGGAGAAAAAGCGTCATAAGATCATAACGCGACCGGGTGATGTCATGCACAGAAAAATAATTTGGAAAAATAATGTTTTTTCTATAGCACATGTTAAAGTGTGCTTTTATCAACTCAAAACAAAAGGTCAAGTTTTACTTTAACAGCAAGGGTAGATAAAGTAGCACTTTAACATCAAGGATAGATAAAGTAATTTAATTTTCTAACTTTTGTTTAAATTAAATATGACAGCTTCGTATTATCGTAGCAACCCAATCTAGCTACTGACATTTTGAAATGTGATTGATTGTCCTTATTTTCTTTTTAAATTGTTAAAGTTCTTGCTATAGAAAAAAATATTGTATTATACACGACGATAAAGTTATTTCTATCCACTCTTGAATCATTAACGTCTCGACTTCGTCTCGACGTTAAACGATTCATTCGTGGATAAAATTTAACTTTATCGTCTTGTATAATAAATTACTATTTTCTTCAAACGTTAGTGAAATGTGACGTTATACTGCTTGATTGATGATGCTAAACTGTCACTTTATTACCATGGCATCTAAACACTTTATCTGCCGCTCGTCAGCGGCAGATATGGATATTTATGCATTAACGGAGATATGAATATGTTTTTTCCCTGAGGTTGACATGTGTTACAGACCGAAGGCCTCTGGTAAAGGTAAAGAACATGAATATTTCCCGTGATGCATACAATATTTTATTTACTAGCACATTAGTAAGAATAGTATGAAATTTCAAAATGTCATAATGACATTTAAAATTAGAATATGTAAGTAACATCAAGGATTGTCTCATTGTACAGTTGCTAAGACGTTATTTGTAGTTGCATGGTTACCATGAGTTTGAAGGAAAAATAATTTGACAAGTCCCTTGGGAGTTATGACTAGATTTTCATATTTTGTTTCTATGACGAAAATGTACAATATCATGTTGCTAGTAAATAATAGATATTTATGCGTTAAGGGAGATATGAATATGTTTTTCCCTTAGGTTGACATGTGCAAGTCAACCGAAGGTAAAGAACATGAATATATGCCGTTCACGATCTTTTTGGGTCAGGTGAGGCTATGATCATCTAGTAATTTGTTGGCAGTACCTATGTGGCAACTAAACTCCCTAATAGAAATTGACAGTTTTTGTGTTAGGTTATGTTGTTTTCAGTTTAAGGTTATATTTTCTGAATAGGTACATTGTTGCCAGATCTCTGTTTAAATTAAGGATGAAAAGTTGAAATGATTTGACAATTGACGACAGAAACGGAAATGAGAACTAATGCATAAGAAAAGCATTCAATATTAATGTTTTATTGCATTTGGATAAGAATTGTGTACATGCTATGAATATGCCACTTTATTTTACATGCTTGCTGCATGCTTGCTTGCTTGCTGGCGTGGAAGGATCAAGACGTCACAAACTGATGCCAAATAAATTTAGTAGAGCAATTGAGCAACATTGGTCTTATAGAAATTAACACGTGAAAAATGTAAATATCTTGTCAAATGGATGGCTTGCTGATATTACTTCATGTTGATTTTCACATCTGCCACATAACATTTCAACACTAAAATAGTAATAAGTAGGTCGGTGGTAAATTATTATACATTACGCTGGATTGTTTTCCTTTCCAAAATTTCATTTTTAACGTACAACAAATATATTTTCTAGTCTCCACATCAACTCGTGTTCTTTTAAATCTGGTCTGTCCTCTTTAAATTCGAAGTAGTATCGTTTAATGGAAATTTTTTGTTGTAACAAAATTATTTTGGGCATTTTGACTTTTCCTTTGACTCAAATTAAATTATTTTACCCACTTGATAAATCATTTATTTTCTTACGAATATTAAAATAATAAATCTGGCAATGTAGTGGCAAGAAAATGTCGAACTGACACTGACAGAAACAGAAATGCATCCGCTACATCACCGAATCAGTTAGTACAACTTGAAAAGGAAAAATCATAGCCAACTCTGTTCCAAAAAGGCCGTGAACGTGGTGCATACAATACTTTATTTACTAGCGTATTACCAAAAATAATACGAAATTTCAAAATTTCATAACGACATTTTAAATTAGAATATGTAACTAACATCAAGAATTGCCTCAATATATGCTAAGACGTTGCATATAGTTGCATGGTTACCATGAGTTTGAGGGAGAAATAATTTGACACGTCCTTGGGAGTTATGAGTACCTTTTCATATTTTGTATCTATGACGAAAATCTACAATATCATGTTGCTAGTAAATAACAGTTATTATCTCCGTTGGCGAGATAAAGTAATTTTTTTCGGATTTTGTTTACAACGTTGCAAATAATTTGTTATAAACGTTTGTAGAAAAAATACTATATGTTATTCGGATCAAAGGTATCTTTATGTGGCTCAGCTATTCTACACGCCACATAAAGTATAACTTCTGCTTCTAATAACATAATATATTATTTTCTTCAAACGTCAGTAAAATAAGACATTATTCTGCTGGATTGATAATGCTAAAGTGTCACTTTATTGCCATGGAATCTTAACACTTTACCTCCGCTGATGGGCGGAGCCAAACAGTAAATTAGCTAAATCATTTGAAATTCCTAACTTGGCAGCAGTTAAAAATTATGTGTAAAGTGGGAAAATACAGTATTATGATACTCAAAGGTCAGTTATTAAATAAAAATTAAAATAAATAAATTTGGTAAATTAATACAATCAAATTTAGAAAAGTTTTGAATAAGATTGTTTGTTAAGTTGAAATTGAGTTATGGAAGTTAAATTTGAGACAATTTAGAATTTATTTTGAAAATTATAGCAATTGAGTATTCAATCATGGTGGTGGAAGTTAATATGAAAGATAAGCTAATGTTACATATGACAAATATGATTACTATTAGAATATAGAAATGTAGTAGGTATAAATCAGATAATTTAATTTTAAAAGAATGTAGTAATAATTGTAACTAGCATAAAGTAATTTTGTTTGAATGGTAGTAAAAATAACAAACTAAAATTATGTAGACATATTTTAAAAAATTCCTTTTTAATTAATAAAAAACTTGAAATTCTGCCTTTATTTGCAAGAATAATTGTGTATATTACAAATTAAAAAAAAAATATTAACAAATCTACCAGGTGAAAATAATTGAAAATATAATTATGATTATTTCACAAGTATACAGTCATTGAAGAGATTATGAAATATGGTTTAATTAGGTACAAGTAAGAAGAATATAATAATATTTAAATGGAATTGGATGATTTAATACATACAAGGAATAATTTATATTAATTTATGGATTTGGTGATTGTATGGAGGACGGGTGATCATTTGAAGGGAGTTGCTGATGTAACTGATTGATTTGGATTGTTCTATTTGGTTGATTACTACAAAGTAGAAGCTGGAGAAAATAGAAGATTAGTTTGGGTACCATCTGTTAGTGAAAACTTTACCAGGAAGATGGTAGGTTGACAGTAGCACACAAGAGTGTGAGGAACGGGACCATATCTGCAAGCAGCCAGGGTTTTAACAGGTTGGAGTTTGTTGGACGGTTAGAGGAGCGTCGAGGCTGGTCTGTTAATGAGCTGACCTGTGACCGTCGGGAGCGGTAGTGTTTTGAGGTGACTATAAGTGGAAATAAGAGGAATTCAGGTTGGTTTTAATTAGTTCTTTAAAAGAATATTGAATAAAAAAACAATTAAATGGGTAAAATAAATATAACACAGTGCTTATTTTAGTGAATTAAGTCATTGATTTGTAAGTAGAAAGAATATTTGTCATTTTTGGTTTGATTATTGTTTGATAGTTGTTTAAAGTCAACTGACATTTAGTATCAGTCAATAAAATTAAAAGTCATTATAAAATTAGCATATCAAAGAACAGACAACTAGATTAACTAACCATCCCTTTTAAGAGTCTCAAAGGCATTACATTTATTAATATATAAAATTTCAAATTAAATCAATCAATCTGAAAGAAAATAGTAGAGGTTATATTACTTAATTAAATAAAAGGCGTCTCAACGTTATAAGCTGTTACAATAAGCCAAGCAACCATTCCAATATCTTAATACTTCTAGTAACGTATGTCCCAAAAGTTTTCGGAAAAAAATAAAATTATTCGTATTTTTTTTAAAATAAATTGTATTCCTAATTTAATAACAGAAACTTATTCCTATATCTTTACATTGTAAAAATTAACATTTAACGACAGACAGGGGTCCATGTTCTTCTATGGCCCGTAGTTTTGGTCTTATATGCGCCATAAGGCTTTGCACCGTTGCTAAATCGACCTCACGAATTTTTTGGAATATTCGTCCTCTTAGTTGCTCCTCATTTAGGGCTTCCCACCCACTATCGTATACCTTCCTACTCAAAAGAGCCCAAAAACTCTTCTATAGGCCTCGCCTGAGTCACATTTGGAGGGTTGTCACGCTTGGGAATAAAATTGATATTTTGAGCGATTAACCAGTCTATCGTTCTTCTGGCGTAATGGCACGATAATAGGTCAGGCCAGAAAATTATTTCGTCATTGGGATGATGAGTAATTATAAAGCGACAAAGTTTCGTGAGGCATCTCTCTATATAAATGTCTGCATTGATAGCTTCACCGCGAACACGTGCAACATACGGCTGTGAAAAACCAGCTCTGAGATGGCGCACCACACCAAAATTTTATCAGCAAATTTTACTTTGCCCTTAAATTTTACTTCGTTCGAAGCGTCTTGTACATTGTTAGTATAGAAACCATCATTGCCTTTGATTTCAGAGTTGGACAACGTGAAATATTTTTCATCATCCATCATGATAACTTTATTGGGAAAATGAATGCGTCTCAATGCACGGCAGCATCTGGGAATTTTTTCCAGCTGAGCTGCCGTGTATTTTGGAGCGTTTGCTCTTTTTCTGTATTTTAAATTATTTCTTGAGAGTGTCCTACTTACAGTCATTTGAGCAGCGTGGAATCTGCGAGATAATTTACACAATGACGTTCCCACCTTGTTTTTGCATTCTCAACCAATCTTCTTTCATTAACACCACTAAAAAGTCTCAGTCTTCCACTTTTTGGAAAATTTATACATGGTATTCCTTCTTCGCAATCTTGAATTGTCTTGTAAATTGTCGAAACCGAAATATTTTGGTCTCTATAAATTCTAACAATATCACGCTTAGGCAATTGTCCAACTAACTGATATATACTTCTACGTATGCTAAGTTTATATGACATCTTAATAGCCTGTACTTGTCAAAACTGACACTTAATAATCCACTTTAATGTATTGCTACATTTTGTTACCAAAGGCACCCTTGATCGAAGACGCTGTTGCTATAACTAAATTAACTGAAATTGTTCCGAAAAGTTTTGGGACATACGTTAATATTAAAACGGTAAGAGCAAATACTTAATTAGTAATGCGAATAACATTATTTCGCAACAAAAAAAAACATTACAGTCGGCAGCATTCGAATCTACGTTCCCAGATGGAATCCGATTGCTAGTCAGACGTTTGAGGGAACAAACAGAGTGAAACAGAGCAAAGAGCACAGCAACGAGTAAAGCAGAGTCGAGCAAAACTTCGTGTGTTCATAGCAAAGACGTTTCAACTCGATATAGGAAGTAAAAAATGTATTCTAGACGTCTTAATAATTACTGTACTTTATGTGAAAGTTTTTTGTTAAAATATTGTGGTACGCACAGCAGAGGGGCACTGAAAGAACGTGTAACGCCACGAAGTAATTAGAAAAGCAACAAGAATCAGGTGGATTTCATCACTTAGACGGGGAACACCAAAATCATTCATAGAATGTTTATTTACGTGCGGAATTGAACTCCGATGGCTGATGTACTTGCTTATCTTTGCATTATAAAGAACACGGCAACGACAGGGCCGATGGCGAACGAACTGCACCCGATCGTTGACAATCAGCCACAAAGGCAGACCAGCAGGCACAACACGTGTTTGTATATAGATATATTCGAAAAATGTTATTATTTTGTTTAATAAAATCTGGTGTGATACAATAACACAACTTTCTTGTACAGTGATCTTATAATTAGCCAGACATTTGATTTTTAATTTTGAAGCATTTGTTATAAATTTCAAAAATTACAAATTGTACAAAAACGGTACAAAATAGAGCGTTAGTTGAAGAAACAAATTTTCTCTAAAATTTTAAGCTGACTTAAAAAATGTAATAGTATACCGCGTGTTCTATTTGGAGGTAATATAAAAATAGAAGGAAAACAAAAGAAACCCATTTTAGAAGTATTCAACTGGAAATCACCTATCTCACAACAATACATATTAAAAATGTAATAAAATGTAAAGTTTGAAAAAGTTAGAGCCGTTTTTGAAAAATCGAAGAAAACTGAAAAATCTCAAAAATAAACACCTACTTCCGGTTATGCGATTTTCTTCGAAAGCTTGCTGTCTCATCTACATAGTACACAAAACTTATATATAAAGTTGCAACGCCATACCTTTTTTCGTTTTTAAGATATTCTGTTCACAGGCAGACTGACAAACAGACAGGACAAACAGACCAATGAACACAAATATGTTTTTTGGGTTCAGGGGACTCTAAAACGTGAAGATCTGTTGAAAACTCAATTTCGAATTTTTGGGGTGAATCTAATACCTCCTTTATCGTAAAAGGAACTGAAAAGTACATCACTTTGATATATTTACTGAAAATTAGGAATTTCAAATGTCTTGTATACGGGCTTATTTTAAATATTTTCCTATTTTTAAGCAACAAAACAATTTAAATGCTAGATTATTGTTCCACGCATTCCTAAAAAATAGTATACTTGTTTAGTGCATTGTTAAAGATAAATTAGCTTTCTTTCTTCCAGTACTTCGTAGTTTCTCTCTCAGAAGGTGCTGAAGTTGACAGCTAACACATTTTGTATTTCCATTAGTATCATGCCGAGATATCCTAAAGCTAATAGCAAATGAATGTGCTTACCCTTCCCAGAAATTATCTGTAATGATTTACTTCTTGTAGTGTTTCTCATCTTTCTGGTCCCAGAACGCTGTTTTAATGAACATTTCACTTACAACATTTTCGATATTCATGCCAGTTTTACAATTTCTCTTGTTTAAAAGATAAAACAGCAAAGCAGAGAAAATCAAACCTGTCTGTTGTCGCTAGTAATAACGATTCTACCTCGTTTATCAGAGTGCCAGTATGCGTACGTTAACCTGTTGTAAGAAGTTTTATTTCTTTGCTCTACTCTACTCTATGTTAGCACCCTTTACGAGCTTGGCTAAATTCCGCTATCTAACACACTTGCTTATCATTGTATTGTAAAGCTCAAGGTGACGACTGAACTGATGGCGGACGAACTGCACTCGATCGGTACCGATAGAAACGTGACAAATGCAGACAGGCGCCTGCCGGCACTTAAGCAATCGCAAAAAGCGTCACGATGCTGTTAACGAATTTGTGATAAGAAAATCAAGAACAGTAGTTGATTTAGCTGCTGAAAAGTGACAAATATTACTTTCAATGTTGTAATCGATATTTTGATATAATATAATTATGGGATTATCAATAAATAAAAGTATTTGCTTTATATTAAGAATGCTTACCTATTTAGCTTTACTCAATTCAAATCGCTTACCTCCCCTAACTATCTAACCCACAACCCAGAGGGGGTGCAGTATGAGATTCGGTGGCAGGTATGCTAGAGACACCTCTAAGTGTACCAAATATTTAGTTACAAAAAGTGCCTAATGTTAAAATGTCATTGACCAATGGAAAAAAGTACTTCAGTTACAGAAACCCCATTCGTAGCATCTTGCTAAACGGGAGGTATAAGTTGTCAGTCACTTGATAATTGAACTGGAAGATTTTGCTTTAAGTTTGGTAATTTCTTTGTTGTTAACTGTGACTTACACCTTTAAAAGAATGCACATGCAAGGCCTACGTTGAAGCACAAATAGAGTTAACGGGATGTAACTGTATTTGCATTTAAATGGATAATTAAAAGTTCGTTTTGGAAGTACATAGTTGAAAGAGATCACATACCAGATTGTTTGTATGCGTTCGAGTGTAAGTAAATACCATAACCTCTTAACAGAGACTAAAGTTCGAAATATTGTTCCCTGTAGCCTACTTTGAGTAAGACAGGGTCTACAAGTCGATTACATGGGTTTAATATGGCAACGAAGGTAGTTCTTCGTATGGAGAATGCGAATTTCATTTTGTCGTTATTTTAATTTGAAAAACCACATCACTTGCTAGGATACTTTGAATTTTAAAGTACGGTGGGATTTTCGTGCCTATGATCGATATAAGGGGCGAGATTTTGGTTGCGATTGTCGTCGCAGCTTGCAAATGCGCGAAACCGTCAGTTTCTTTTCACTACCGCATACGACCTAGACTGTATGCAGATGATCTTCTGAGAGGGTTACACGTTAATAGGTGTAGGACCAGCTTTACCACCTTCAACTACCCCCTTTGTCGACGTGAGAATCATAACTCAGTGGTGCCCGAATAAAAGTAAAGTTCGGGCACTTCATTCCATGTAGGAACATGGTCTGAGACAATGCCGAAATATGTCTTTCCGAAATTTAGTAAATCTGGCTCACCGTTAACGGCGTGCTGGGTGATGTGGTTACCATCACGCGTTCGACGACTGCTTTACTTTCCCTACTTCCACAACTGCGGTTTTGATACCCAATTTTTAAAGCGACTAGGTGGGCCGCCCGCCAGTTGCCAGATGTGGGGATTGAACCTCGTACCGTGGCACCGCAGCCTGACGTCCTAACTGTTCGGCTACCCTGATGGGTGCCTGACTAATGTTAATTAAATACTTTAGCCAAACTTCCTGAATTGATTTAGCCAGAAAGCATCCGTATTTGCAGCATTATTACAGGGACATCATCTAAGGTGCACCGAAGAATATACCTGACGATGTCTTCTTCGAGTTGCGAGGTGGGAACGCCGCGGGGGGCTATAAAAGCCCCTGTAAGTATTACGTAATGAGCATATTACTGCTAAAAGCTGAATGTTTTTTGTTTTGCTTGCATGACTGTTTGTGGAATTGGCTGAGCTTATGTTCGCGGACAGTCGTGTGTGACCACCTGCTATATGAAAAGACTCGCCGCCCGCCTTGCACCCCAGTATCATGTTTCTGATTTACAAGACCAGACCGCAGGGGCGTTATGGAATTTCGGGTTAAGTTGCCAGTTCTTGTAGATTTATGCATGTGAACCGATCTGAATCCAGGCAAAAATAAATTAGCTCGGGGCACCGAAAATATGTGCCTACATTCTTCATGTTATCTTTGATAATATTTCAATAATCTTCGAATGACGATAAAACCGTCCATTGAATATTCTATTCTGTTTAACGGCACGCGCACGCTAAGGAAAAACCTTGTTACCTGGTAGCCACGTATTCAATCTGGCCCGTCTGCAACCCTTCTAGGAAACTTTTTCTGTTGTACTTTGTGCAGCAGTTACCTCTTCTTTTTCCCGATGGAAGTTGGCTATGGTTATATATTTTAATTCACTGTAATTTGTAACTAGTAAACAACCATCTGTTGTTTATAAATTTTACTTGCTTTATTTTACTTTCTAATTCGATGTTGTATTTTTCTATTTTTGAAGTAGTGAACGGCTTAACTGACACTCGCATTTATTTGGCGCAGTGTATGATTACGTCTATTTGATAATGCTTCATCGTGCAACGGAACCCGCGGACCATTTATTTAATAGTTTTTAAATACTGGTTGATGATTTTTCAAGGCTCTTTTATTTCTCTAAATCGGCACCAAGCGCTCTTAACAAAGCGCCGTTCGAGTTAAAATTTTAATTTTAAAGACAAGTAGGTTTCATTGCAGAAATCGATATTCTAGATTAGATGTCTACTTCGTTTTGAAACAACTGTGTTTTCAATATATACAGTGTTACATATCCATTACATGATTTAAATATATTTTTATCTTTGCTTTGGAAAATCTTTATTTTACATAAATAAAAGAACCTTTAAGGTTTTGTTATTGCACTATTACTAGGAGAAAAACTAATATCGCAGGAAACTGCTATATGTCAAAGAGCTCCGCGCTGCATTTAAAGCACCAGCAGCTACCGTGCGAAGCAAATGAAGGATGTGTGTTCTGTGACAACTGTTTACACTTTAGACAAATATCATCCAGGAAGAAGGATGATATTTACCAAAGTATTTATAACCCAACTTTTAGCAGACTTGCTCCATTTAAAATCCACAACTGAAGTAATTGTGCAAGCCACATCGATAGAGCGATTAATTATTCTGCCTTTCCACTTCACCGACTTCTAATAAAGCGTTGCAGGATCGCTGCGAGGGCATCTCGCGAAGAACGTTCACACGAGCTGTTATTTAAATTTCATAAACGCCTTGACATTCGAAATTAAAGCAGACGATTAATAGCTGCGTTATGCAAAATTTCGGAAGGATTTATGTAGGAAAGTTTGAAAGCAGTCACTTTTTCTTTCTAGCCGATCTATTGCCTTATTCGGGTTGTTCTCTGCAATTTTAGAATTATATTGAGATTAATGGCATTAAAAAAGTTCACTGAGGCATTATGAGGCAAAGCTATATTCAAGAACGTTTACTTTAAGAAAATGCATTCTAACAAAGCAACCTTTTATTATTCGTTTCTTCCGGATTCTCCATTCGTAATTGCATTTATTTTTGCCCGGAAATTAATTAAGAAGCGAGGTTTACCAACAATGCTGAGCTTCTTGCCGTGGCTTAGTTCCTGCTGTTATAATAATTACACAATACTGGACGTGCGTGTTTTAAAAACCTATATAATAGTTATTTGTATAATAAGCATAGAAAGTAGAATCTGCACCACTGAGTGATAGTTTGCAACCCGACCGTAGGGAGGGTTGCATGAGCACGAGGACAGCAAATAATTTTCTATGAGCGTTATACACATGATTTTTTCTACGAGTTTAATTAAATAAATTTAAAAATGTTTAACAGTACATAATTTAGTACTTCAAAAATAATGTGTGAGTGGATGCCCCTGCAACTTTTGATGCGATTTTGTTTATTTTAACAGCGGATTAAAGTTAACCTTAGATTAGAGGTCTTTATAAGACTGGCTATAAATGTTATAAAAAAGCTAAGCTTTATTGAAATTATATATTATTATAGAAAAAAAAATTTCCTCTTAGACAAAGCTGTAGAATTGTTAAATAGAAACGTTAAACGTATTGCACTGCTGCAATGTATCATTATCAATGCTTCCTACATATTTCTTTGCTTTTAAACGTGCAAAATACTTAAAACCTGTTATAATGAGTCACTCACATCCGTATTCATAGTCGTTCGCCAGCAGCTCGCCGGCGAGTCGCCGGAGTTTCGTTATGAATAGTATGTTGGCGGTACTGTACGTCTATGTCAAATTCGAGGTTATCAGGTTAGGTTTTCCGTCAGTTTTGACAGAAATTGACACAAAATCTAACCTGCTAACCTCGAATTTGACATAGACGTACAGTGCCGCCAACATACTATTCATAACGAAACTCCGGCGACTCGCCGGCGAGCCGCTGGCGAACGACTATGAATACGGCTGTTAATGTTGTGCAATAACCCAATATCGTTGGGAACCATTTACCAGGAGAATTTCCCATGTTGATCAAGTTTGTTTTGGTGATTATAAAAACTGAAATATTCGGTTCTTACAATTGGAACTCAAGCGCTACTGACCAGAATTAAAAATGTTAACGCCTAATAACGTTTTGGAAAATTGTAGTATTCTTAATAGCTAAAACAACGAAGGTGCCTTTAAAAAATCTGTTCAGTGTTTAATGCTCCAATAATTAATTGTGTTTGTGATGACACAATAGCTAATGATTTTATCTCACAGGAATTCGACAGGAGAAATGTTATGTCATCGAACCAGTTTAAATTATGCAACGCTTCCACACTTACGCACAGGACATTTTTTGTTCCGGGGCTGGAAAATTTTGCTCAGCAAATTACTTTCAACCACATAACCAATTAAAACCATAATGGAGGTTGCCAGTTACATGATTATTCCTCCGAATTTTTAACGAGTCTACAGAGTTTTAGCTGCACTCAAGGGGCATCAATATCAATTTAAAACCTCGTATGTATCGCCGTCTTCTATTTATAGCCAATTCATTCTTTAAGAAGGATAGCAATTTCGGCCTGAACTTTTTGACGACTTGCCTTGGGTTCCTTTATTAATGACTTTCCTTTCATTTATTATAAAAATATGAATATTTATTAGAAATTAACATAACACCTTTTTTAATTTCTGTTGGTTAAATGGTCAAATTGAAATATTTCTCGGGGCGAATTTGAATGTTATTTACGTGAACTATTAAAATATGCAAATAAAAATTAGTGTCATTCAATTCCATTTCGAGAGATGCAAATGGATGCACTTTATTGGCATAAACATATTTTAGAATATATAATAATTCGTGCCCTGGCCATCACTAACGTTATGTTTTGTTCATTACACATTACCCTTGGCAAGAAATGCACGAAATTCTTTCTTTACCATTACTCAAAAGATCAATATCCGATAATTAAAAGGTGAAAGCATCCGATATTTGTGTGGCTAATCAACTTAGGAAGCTATGATTTGCAGTTAATAGGTTTGACGAATATTAGCTGCTAAAAGGATATTATTTAAAATTATGATTAAAGAGTTAATAACAAAACTACTGAAGCTGATATTTTTATTCTTAATTTCCGATTCAATTTTTAAACAAAACCAAAAGTTTAAGATTCTGTTTTTTATTGTGTGATTTCTTTGTCAAACAATTTTTTTATTGGGATCAAGAAGCTCATACTATATTTAACCAAGTTTAAATACTCAACAATCCTGAATGATGCTTTACAAAAACAAAACATTGTGATTCAGGAATTGTCTTGCGGTGTAGAGTTAGTAGCTAGTTCCTAAACAGAATGAGGTGAGTTGTCTGGGAATCCCATTAGTTCTAGACGGTCTAAACGAGAAGACACAGCTGTTGGTGTAAATTCATAAACCAACATAACTGTTCCCATAAACCAACAAATAAAAATCCAAAATTGCTATAATCTAATGTTTATTTACAATACATATAATCAGCTCCAAAATATAACATAATATTTGTATCAATGGAAATATTTAAAGGGGCAAAAGAGTAATAACGAATTCTTAAGCTTATGTAACTTCAAATACGATTATAAAAGGTAGAAATCTACGGTTTTGCATATTTTAATGTATTCGTAGTGATGTCATTTCAATCTAAGTTTTTATTTTGTTGTAATTGTAATAACTGTAAGGTTAATTTTATTCTATTTTTCTTTAATTTTCCATTTTTTAAATGTAAATATGATTTACACATGTATACAGTTCTATTGATAAAATGAATTCAAATAAACTGAATAAATAGCAAATTGTTGCTTGCAATACCTTACACGAGCACATATCTACTAACTGAAAATGAAAATCTGGCAAACGCGGAGTACGGGGGCTAAAATTCGAATGTGAGATTCGATTACGTTAAGAACCAAAAATCGCGAAACAGGTATTATGCGTCCGATTTCTTGTACTACACTTTCAAGTAACAACCGTCAACGAGCAATAAAAGCTTCAGTACTCCCTCCCAAATAACATTATCGCGCATAAAAGTTGTTGAACATGTCCAGCACCAATCCATTGCGACCAAAATCGTCAAATTTGATAGCCACTATAAAAATGCTAAAAGTCCTAGCATATAAAAACTCACTCAATATGGCACGAGCCACGAGGCATATAATAATATAATTTACCCGCATCCTGCTCCGCCAAGCCTCCAGATAAGAGGCTTAATCCATTTAAGCATTGGCCAATTAGACCTACTTGTGCTGACGTCACGCCGAAGAGCTGACTGCTTTCTAGCTGGTATTTATTCCCGCCGCGTATCTTAATTGAAGTATAGATGATATGCTTTTTTTATGACGAGAGTGATATCTCGCTTTTTCAAAGCAAACATCAATTCTCCACAACTGTAACAAAAATTGACATTATTAACACATTTTCGAACATTTTTCCAAACTATACTTACTTACAAATCAACCGCAAACACAGAAGTGAACGACTTTATTTATACAAAACTTATTTGAGTAATTTTCCAAAGCTTAAGAATTGGAGCTAATTAACAATTTTATTGCCAGATTCTCATTCAGCAACGTAGAATTAACTAAATTGAATTGATGTGGTTTCTGAAGCATCTTAGCTTTAGTCCAGTGTTAACTGTATTTTTTTTAAATCAAAAGTACTAGTAAAGCTAGCACTTGATAAGGAGTCAAAATAAAGAAAATAAACCTATATGGAATTAATACGAAAGCGTGGTTCACATTACAATTTAAAAATTTAGAAGCTGAGAAAAAAAGCACACACATAAACTATATGAACAATAAAGCACCGAAAATGCAAAAAAGTAAGATATAATGGCTCCACCAGATAGCTAACGAAGGATGAATGGGAAAATTCTCTCAAGAAATGTGACACGTTTTATGTACAGTACAAATGGAGATATGGAATCTATTACGAAATAGGGTAAGGGGCTTTACTCAGAACTTCCCTCGCAAGTGTACGTTGTGATACTAAACAATTTAAAAAATTTATAAACTAGGGGTAAAAATATCGTCACTTTCGTAATAATACTAATACAATAGAGAACAACTTGATAGTGCCAATTACATCAATTTTCAAAAAAAAAAAAACATTACCTGCGATGGGACTCGAACTTCAGCTCTGCATATGCGATTTCAACGATTGGCAGATCGCCCGTTCGTTGCATTTACCCACCGAGGAACTCTCGCATTAGTGCGGCTGCCTTAAATACAACGCATTTATTATTGACCCCTTTTGTCTCTCTTACAACATTTGCCCTGTATCTGTTGGGTCCCATTTTCGTCAAGGCCAAAGCCTGAACTATGTATATGCGAATTATTACTTTCATTTATTTCTTAGTTAAAGCAAAAATAAACAACATTTTATTTTTTAAGGTACTCATCCTGTATATATTTGCCCGAAATTTTCTCGGTTTCCTGCCAGGTAGACATATAATTTGAATGCAAAACATCGTCTTCTTTCAAGACAGACAGGCAGGCGAATTTGAGAAAACCTTTTTTCATCATCTATGTCCCCGAAGAAATCTCGGAAAGTGGTTTTTTCCCTGTTATAGTACTTCCTTCGTCTTTTGTACGAGGAAAGTAAAAATACAAGTTGTTATCATGTGTATACCTCGCAGAAGATAAAAAACAAAAACAGAAGACGATAAGTTGATGACAATCTCTCAAACTTCTTTGTGGCATAATACAATTTTTTGGGTATTTCGCCACGAAATACCCAAACAAGAACATGAATTTGATGACATCAACAAAGATTCAAACAATACATGTATTATCTTGGATGATGTAAGTACAGTAATCTCCAAGTTAAAATACCAACAATTCCAAAGTCGATCAAATCAACACCGAGGTGATTAACTATGAGACGGCATAAGATCGAAAAACCAACAACCAAACAAAATAATAGCAAACTAGTAAAACAACCCCAATTACTTAAACATAATTTTTTAACAAAAGAAACAGAGAGCCACATAAGCATAACTCTATCAACTTCTATTTCAATGATTATCCCCCAGAGAACAACATCCGTAACCAAAATATATGAAGAGCAGCAAGGTATTCGGAAAAATACAAACGGTGTGTACGAAATTCACACTCCGCCAAACAATCAAAAGTCAATTGAATTCTAGTATCCCCTATTTGTATGTTTTGATTATTAACGAAAGCATTTTACAGAGCTAAACTTGAAGACGTCTTAAAAATCTTGCAACAAAAACTATCGACAACATGTTTATTAAAGTGACCAAAAAATTGAATAAAAGTCGTACCTAAGACTCTTATAAGTGGTAAATAAATTAAGAGGGAAAGGCCCAAAGACAAAGTCATTTATTTTTTCATAATTCCACCGCGCGCTCGGTTAAAAACATGACTTCATTCGTCCACGTCAAGACGTTTACTGTGGGTAAATGAAGATACAAAATACATTTTGTTTACAATTCTCGAGCCTCATGTTTATTTTGGCAGTTTTGGCTTTATTTACTAGTTTTAGCCCTAGTGGTCTAATTCACCTTAGCTTTCCCGAAAATCTGCTTAATCACTACGCGAAGAATGTAGGTGGTGTTAGCTACTACCGTTAACTTTGTGTTGTAGATGCAGTTATACGGTTGATTTGAGATTTCTCGCATTCTGTTCTTTACGAGTTATGTGATATTTCCTGGTTGTGTTAGGTCCCCGCTGAAAGAGTTATGCTGATTAATCAGCACTGACAGCTCGATATTTACTTTATAAATTAAGTGTCCGTTTTGACTGCCAACAAGAAGCTGGCGAAAAACTACCTAAACGTTGGGCCAAAAATAGGACCTTTGTAGCACAAGAAACCCCATTCCGTTACTTGAAGATAAGGAAAATACGAGTAAGTCTTATTCAATATTCAAGAAGAAGAAGAATTTTTTCCATGTCCTTATTCAAGGCAAACTTCTGTATGAAGTGCATTTTCCGAAAATTAGCCTTAATAATAATTTCTCTATTTGTCCAAATGAAAAAAAAATCTACTTACAGGACAAAATACAAGTAACAGAAAGTGTACCCTTAAAAATAGTTTTAAATGTTTCTTTCACAACAAAGTAAAATTGCAGATGTCACCTCATCATCAGTCTTGAATTTCAGTGTCGCATATAAATAATACCGTGTGCGGTTTGTAGGATGGGCGATTGGATTCCTTGAAAAAATATTTCTGAGTAGTCACCCTGCAATATTCGATGTGTGTCCAGACGCGTTGTCTTGCAGCGGCAGCACATTTCAAGGAAGCTTATTTTGTTGTTTTTCTTTGATATCTCACGTCACAGCGGTGTTGCGTTCTTTAAAATAAGAGATATTCTATGATAATCCCTAAAGATAGTAGTAAAATGCATTCGCAGCACCGCTGTTTTTGTCCATGTCTTGGAACTGATTTTGTTGTCTTTAACTGGCTGTCTTGCAGTACTTCGCTTTTCACTAAATCGATTGTTTTCTTAGTAATCGCTTTCTTTGTCGGGTATCGTCTCAATCGATTTTCTACATAATCGAACTTCTTTTGCCCTCTTTCACAGTTGCTCCAGAAGTCACTACATTTCTTGTCCTAACAGGATCAAGCCGGAAGCTTTTGGACCTTACTACATAGTTATTTACTTTTTTCTTGTACGCATGAGGCAATTTTAAGAATTTACGTTCATATAATTTGCTACTCCTGCAGCTAGTTTGTTTACCTCAGACCGAACTCCAATCTATTGGAATGTTCCCGTAAATCTACACTTCTTACACGCAGCTCCATTGAATGGGCATTAGTCAGGCAATTAAAATTTGAGCGCAATAACATGATTGCTCAAATCCGGAAGCGCTACAAAGGCGCCAGCTCCTTCCTGCTTCTGTGCCAGCGTCAGTTTTTTTCCCCAAATTCCTGGCGAATATTTCCAGCATTCTTCCGGGAAGTATGAAGAAATTCCTTCCTGCGGGCGTCGAACAAAGCGACATTAAGTTGCGGCTGCGGAAGAGTTGCCAAAGAGACACAATTAAATTAGGAAGCAGCACGCCTTGTTAGCGGCGCTTGACCGTGACCGTTCCGTATTATTACATAAAAAATAATAATCTCTCGGCTGTTTTTTAGAAATTCGATTTCTACCGGCCATGTCGTGGGCGTGCTCCAGCTCCACTGCGTTTGTACAAAATCGCTTGTCACTACTTAATTATATGCTTTCAGGCTCGAGAATGCTTTCTTTGGCAAAAGGAGGAATGTGGATCTATGCGCTTGTTTATTTTAGTGTTGCGGTCAGGTGTGGCCTGAGTGCAGAGCACCGGGCCTACAGAAAAACTTAATAGCATAGATCAGTCTAGGTACAGCAGCACTGAGAAGTTCGAATAAAAAGTAATAAAAGAAGGTAAAAGTCGGGTTTAACTTTGAAATATTTGCACAACTTTAGGAGCTTTCCGTTACGTCGTGTGAAATAACGTGCTGGGTTTAAAATATTTGGTAGTTTAAAAGTAATTTACGATACAAGTGCGTAAAGCTACTCTTTAGGCACGAGTGGGGTAGCGTTAAAACGCGAGTCAACGAGTGTTTTAAGCTCCGCGAGTGTCTAAAGATGCTTTACGCATGTGTATCGTACAATATTTTATCTACGATAAAATCTAGAAAACACGGTAAATATTTAAAAAAATTAAATTTAAATTAGGATTACCAGCAACCGGTCGTAATTTTGGTGTTTTACAAATTTTAAAACACGGTGCTACTAACAACGTGCCTAATGAAATTTTTTAAACACGTTACTACTGACAACGTAAACTAATGAAAACATGTTATTAAACAGCCGTTTTACAAACCTAAAACTGCCAACTAAAAAGCAATTTTACACACTGTCGTAGATAAAGGTGCATTATTTGTAAGTTTTAATTACTATATTTGCCATTTCTTGTTGCTTTATGGTTAGGAATATTTAAAACCCTACAATGTAATACAATTTTGACAAATATAAGAGGCGTTGAATCACGAGTTCTTGTTTTTGAAAAAACCAGGGTGCAGAGTTATGGATCGAGGGCAAACAATTTGGTGTTCTTACAGTGGCGCGATGAGACGTATGTAAAAAGGAGCTGCTTTGAGTAATTTGTTGATCTATGTGATTATGTGAACCAATCGTTAATTATGTGATAAGTTGCAACAATGCGATGCAACTTGCGTACCCTTAGTAAGTTGAATGGTTGCTACTGCAGAATGTACGTACTATTAGTTGAATAATATTTAGTAGCGTTTTAACTATTATAGGAGATATGTCAAAAGTTCTTGCTCGTGCTAGATGAGTAATTATAATTGAGGAAAAAGGGGTGCCCCGTAGGTTGTTCCCTGTTCTGCAGTGATAGTTCTCGCGTGCGTTTGGGAACTCAGCCGAGCGGATCTATAGTAAGTGCTATGTTGTAAAAGACTAGTTGTTCATTAGGAACCGAGCACTTACTGACTCTTCACGGGTTATAATAATATTTAAACTAGCACGTTGGGCAGTGCTATGTAAGGGAAGATAGAGGGTCGGCCTTACCTTTTGGCGAAAGTTGTACTTGATATTTTGCCGGCTGGTAACTATCGGCCTAATGGGCTAACTAGTCGCGAGGGTCGGGGTTCCAACTATGCTGAAAAGAAATACCAAACGAAATACGAAGAGAGTGGGCGCCAGGTCCTCGACTCAGATCCAATCCTTGTGCGGACCGTACACAAGGTCGAAGATAAAAACCAGCAAGATAAACAAAATAGCAACGACCAATAAAAATATCACAGCTTTATTCAATTTGGTGCTATAGTGCGTCACATACAAAATCAACCACAAAATCAAACAACACCAAACAATATAGCAATAAACAAATATCCATATACAAATCGATATACCAACAATAAACACATTAAAAATAGTCAAAGGTACTGCATCGATACATTTAAAAAAAAAAAGCATAAATATGTCAGTCGAGGGCTAAACAATAAACTTCAAATGTAACCTATCGTAAATATTCAAACGAGTTGCTAACCAAAGTAGCAGCACCGGCACAATAATTCGTCCGCATCCTGTGAAGTAGGGTGTGACGAAGCTAGAGCTATGCAAGCGAAAGGCTAACTAATACCCCGAATGTTAGCTTATAATTTTAATGTAACAACAAAATTTCAAAGGCTCGAAGCCCGCTGTTACGGATTGTATGATCATAATTTTTTAGCTCAGTTTACACTCCGAACTCTGAAAAAGAACCTGTAAATCTCTACGGCGTAAAAACAAATAATATTTCTTTAGGAACTTGCGTATTCACTATTGCTGAAGTGCAAGAGCTACTAAATAGCCTGGATGTAAGCAAGGGGGCTGGACCCGATAATATTCCAACTATATTTGTTAAAAACTGCTCGACATCATTATCTGAGCCGTTAACTATTATCTATAATAAATCTGTATCTGAAGGATGCTGCCCTTCTGCGTGGAAAAGGGCTCTTGTAACTCCTGTACATAAATCCGGCAGCAAAAGCGAAATAAATAACTATCGCCCAATTTCAAAACTTTGTGTATTTAATAAAGTATTGGAAAAACTAATATACAACGTAATATTTCATACATACAAAGAAATTATTATTCCGGAGCAACATGGTTTTTACTCCAAGAGATCAGTTGTGTCAAACTTGCTTGTTTATACCAACTTTATTAATAAATCTATGGATGAACGTTCGGAAGTCCACGCTGTGTACACCGATTTCAGTAAAGCGTTTGACAAAATTGATCATTCACTACTAATTAAAAAATTATTGGATATCGGCGTACATGGAGATCTTCTGAGGTGGATTATTTCATATTTAAGTAATAGAAGCCAGTGTGTAACAGTCAATGGTTATGTGTCGGAAACTGCCAATATAACATCTGGAGTACCCCAAGGATCGCACCTAGGACCTTTATTTTTTATTCTGTTTTTAAATGACATTTCTCTCTGTTTTAAATATTCAAAATTTTTATTATACGCTGATGATTTGAAAATTTATGCCAAGATCACCACAGTAAGCGATTGTCAAAAATTGCAACATGACATTAATAGATTTGTCATCTATTGCTTTAACAACCGCTTAGTACTGAATCCTGATAAGTGTAATTGCATACAGTTTACAAGAAATCGCAATGGAATAAATTACACTTATCAAATTAACAATGCAAATGTAAACAATACGCTCAGCATCAAGGACTTAGGTGTTATATTGGATAGCAAACTGAGATTTGACAAACACATTGACTCAATTACACAGAAAGCCTATAGAGTATTAGGATTTATAATTAGAACATGTAAACCTTTTAATAGCGCTACCACAATGATTTTATTGTACAATTCATTAGTCAGAAGTATACTTGAATTTGCTGTATCCGTGTGGAACCCGCAGTATAATATTTACATTTCAAGAATCGAACGAATTCAAAATAAATTTATTAAACATCTTAAACATAAATTTATGCATTTTTCCGATAACTTGCACACGTTAGTATCCCGACGAAAACTAATCGACATGTGTACACTATTTAAATTGATGAATTATCAAATAGATTGTGCGGATTTATTGTCGGAATTTTACCTGCGGGTTCCACAGAGAATGACCCGAAGCACTGACCTCTTATCTGTATCTGTTTGCAACACCAATTGTGCTATTAACTCTCCAGTGTACAGATTATCTGTCAATTTCAATTTTTATAATGCTCGTGAAAACTGTCCTGATATGTTTGTATGTTCTTTTAGAGAATTTAAAAATAAGATGTATAGTGTAATTCTTAGATTGCGGAATTAAGTCATTAATTAATTTTAGATCATTTACCATTTTGTTATCAGTCATATTCTATTTTCTTTGTTATTTTTTGTTCGGCTTATAAACGCAGACTGCTATATATTAATGATTATGTTTATGTAGTGGTAAATTGTTATAGGGTGTCCGTCTTTGATGTACACCTGTTATTTACCCAAAAAAAAAAAAAAAAAAAAAAAAAAAAATACAGGGCGTGGCGGTTTCTGTTTCAAACGCATGAAGTTATTATATGACTAATCAAAGCAACGGCTTGAATTATGCTCCTCACAAAAGCTAGACTTATAAATCGCCGATAATCAAATTGCGAAAATCCAAAATATTGAGCATAAGGCTACCGTGAGCGTTTCTTTAGACACTACCAACACCCTAATAATGACATTTGACAGATTAACCACTGCAAAGAAGCTAGTGAGAAGCAGTGACCGAAGTTGCATAAGAATACGATTAATCTGTGTTCCAGGTAAGCTAATCTATCCTAGAATAATTAACGGCACAACTGAATGTTTTGTTACGTTACAGGGCACAGAGCAAAAAGGCCTCCAACACAAATTACTACTAACTAACGGTAAGCAAACCTAAATAATAATAATAATAATAATAAATTCTCTTTATTTTTTTTTCGTTGGCGAAGTTCAGCGTGAAGCCGTTCTTCCACTTAACCAACCACAATATAACAAAAAAAAAATACACAATGAGTGTGTTCTACCTTATCATAATATATAAATCCTTAGATACTAATGCAAAGTCGATTTTTAATTACAGTTAAGAACAGGTACATTAATAATAAAATTCATTAGTCGAAATGCATTTTAGTTTTCGGAGATCATCCGCTAAACAAATGATTGTATAAATGAGTTTTAAATTTTGTCAGTGAATACTGTGTTAAACTCTGCGGAATGGCGTTATAAGCAGTTGCTGCATTATAAACAAAGGATCTATGGTAAAAGGACGTGGAGTGTTGTGGAATATCTAAACCTGAGCACCTTAAATTTAAACCATGTTTATCTTGTCTAAATGTTAGCTGTTGAAACAAGTAGCTAGGACACCGTTTAAGAAGTATTGAATGTGTTAGGCATAGCAGATGATACAGTCGCCGTTCATCCATTTTTAACCATTTAATTTCTTTGTAAACTGGAGTAATATGTTGACGCTTATTTATCTTTAAAGCAAATCGAACGCAGGAATTTTGCAGGACTTGTATTCGGTTACTCGTTTCGGCATCGATACAAGAACCATAAACTGCATCACAGTAATCAAATAATGACAATATAAGTGCATTAGACAACATTAGAATTAAGTTTTTATTTAAATAAGTCTTACTAGAATATAACATTTTTAAAGATGCGTAAGCTCGTTGTAACAGTTTATTAATATGCGTTTTAAACCGTAAATCCGAATCGATCACCAAACCTAAATTTCTACTTTCAGTAACGACTGGTAACCGTTCACCATTCATCTGTACATTATAATTATGATCACATTTTTTCCCAAAAAATATAACGAATGACTTATTCAAATTAATTTTAAGATGTAATTTAGTTGAAAAATTGAACAGAGAGTCCAAATCAGTATTTAAATTGCTTATTAAATAATTATGAGCTGGTGGAAAAGAATACAAAAGTTGGGTATCATCCGCGTAACAATGTATATTTGAAAAATTAATATTTTCATGTAGATCGGCTAAATACAAACAGAATAGCAGCGGACCAAGCACACTCCCCTGGGGTACACCCTTTACTATAGAGTGAGGAATTGACACATTATTATTTAATTTTACTCTTTGAGTTCTGTTGCTTAAATAATTTCTTATAAACTGTATACAATTTGTATCAAAATTATAATAATATAATTTCGCAATAAGCACATCATGGTTGATTGTGTCAAACGCCTTGCTATAGTCAAGTAATACCAACGCCGAAGTTTTTCCTTTATCACAAGCAGTAATAATTTCATTAGTCACATGGAGTAACGCAGTGGTCGTACTATGATGACGTCTAAATCCAGATTGTATGCTCGGCATTATTTTACAGTTATCCATATGTGAACGAATTTGAACATCTATTATTTTTTCAAGGACTTTTGATAACGTCGGTAAAATGCTAATGGGACGGAGATCATTAAATTCTTTGGGTTCTTTAGTTTTGCATAATGGAATTATCAAAGCTTCCTTCCATACCTGAGGAACTACTGCATTTGTAAGACAAAAATTTATGATATGTTCCAAATATTCAGTTATATAAGGAATACACAGTTGTATAGTTTTTAAATCGATGCCGTCTACCCCACATGCATTAGATTTAAGTTGATTAACTATTTTGAGTATTTCACCAGCAGTTACTTGTTTAAAAGAAAAAATAGTATTTGTAAATTTTGATTTAGTTTTATAACCATCAATAATATCGATATTGCTAGGAAGATAAAATTTAGTAGAATTAATAAAGTAGTTATTTATGGAATTTACGTCAGATAAATTATCTGGAACACAAATTTCAGGTTTTTTTATTTATATTAAATAAGCGTAGTGCTTGCCAAAGTTTTTTCGACGGAGTGTGCTTAGATACAAATTCTATATAAGCTTTTTTTTCCCTTCTTATAGCTGCGGTGGTATAATTTCTTAGCGTCTTATAAAAGTCCCAGTCAGAAGGAAGCTTAGTTTTTTTTGCCTTAACACGTGCCTGATTACGAAGTTTTATCATTTGCTTAACAACATCAGTTAGCCAAGGTGCTGGTGGTTTTCTTACCTGTACTGTCCTCAGAGGAGCATGCCTATCCATCACTTCCATTATTTGTTTATTTAAAAAATTTACTTTAGAATCAATATCCTGAAAGTAATAAATCATAAACCAAGGTTTAGCAATCAAGTCGGACTTAAAATCTTCATAATTAAAATATTTAAAATCACGAAACGTTATAATCTTTGGTTTTATTTTAATAGGTGGAAAATTAATATGACAGTAAGTCAATCTGTGATCTGTAACACCTTGCATGTCCAACACTTCAGCCATATGGAAATTTTCTACGTCTGAAATAAAAATTAAATCGATTAAGTTATTACATCTGGTTGGTTTCCTAACCACCTGTTCAAAACCATAAGCTGTAGTTAGAGACATCAATTTTCTTGTTGTACTGCTAACATTATTTAACCAGTTTATATTAAAATCTCCCAAACAAACAATTTTATCAAATTCCATGACTGTATTAGACAATATATTTTCAAATTCATCAAAAAAGTCTACATCACTGCCGCCCCTTAACTTATAAATCACACCTACCGCAATATTTATAAGCCCAAGCCTAAACGAAAACCACAGTTGTTCAATTGATTTTGCAGAGCAAAAAATTTCTTTAGTGATAAGAGCAAATGGCAGATTTTCCTTGACATAAAATGCTACTCCACCTCCTCTACCTTCCTTACGGTCCTTTCTTATCAATTTATAGCCAGTTATTTCATAAACATCTGAACTGCAATTAGGTTTCAACCAAGTTTCACTGACAGCTAAAATATCGTAATCATTTGTTAACAGATGATCAGAAAATTCGTGGAAATTTGTACCAAAGGATTGAATATTAATATGCCCTATTTTCATAGCAATAAAAAATCTTAACTATAATAAAAATTTAAAAATAGTAACAATAACTTGGTTCACTTATTTTGTTTTTACAAAATTAAATTAATGAAATACCAAAGAGCGACCAATAAAAGCGGCGAGCGGCTCGTACTCAGAACTATCAAATTATAGCGATAGCAACATTCAAGATTACAGAAAGTATACAAAGCAATATAATTTTAAATAGAACAATAATACGAAGGAAAAAAAATAACATTAGTTTAACGAGCATAGAAATATATCAAAGGAAATACAGCCAGCAGGTAACAAAAAGTAGTACAAACACACTTGCTGCGTATATGTGCAATAATAATAAGCCGCAAAGGAAACAACAACTTAAATATCAACATAAACAGAAAAAAAACAAGAAACATTGTTCTAAATAAACATGTGTCTAACACTTCAAAGTGTATAGAAATCATAATTTGTGATAATAAAATTAACAAAGGTTTGATAATTTTCCCTTTCTTTCCTTACATAAATTCAACATAAGAACGAATTATCAAAAATAAGGTAAATAAATAAACTTCAAATTTATTTTTAAATGGCCATCTTAACAAAAACATTATCACTTCCAAGCAAGCTATCTACTAGAAAAGAATACCTGATCGTATCGGTAAAGCAGATGGGTTTATTTACTTGGAAATTCTTCTAAAGTAGTAACTGCATGCCTTTTATTTTGATAGCTGATCATAATTCGCCCATCACTTGTCCATACGTTGGACGATCCAAAAGTTTTTGCCGCTTCATGCAGGACATTCACCCTACACTTGGTCAGATCTTCTTTTACGGAATAATGTGATCCTTTAAATAGCTTTTTGCGGCTATAGACTTCTGATCTGTACCGATAAGATACAAATTTGATTAAAACTGGCCTGGGTTTACCAGAAACAACTGGCCCAACTCGATGACTTCTGTCGATATCTCTAGGAGATAATGTGAGGTTCAGCTTTTGTTGAAATAATGTTAATACTAAATTATCGGTATTTTCACCACGAGTTTCTTCCATACCGTAAATCCGCAAGTTATTTCGGCGCGAATACTGTAATGTAACAAGCCATTCGATAACACAAAAATATCTACGATCTAATATCACGAGCATGGCTAATACAGCTACCATGAACATAGTCTACTCTGAAATTACACGAAGTGCAATACGAATCAATAAAATAAGCCCAAATGCAATATACACAATAAATTTCAATTCGACCGACATTTCTCAAATACAAATTTACACAAATAATCCTACAATATGCATGCTATACGAAATGCCTATAATTAGCAGAGCAGTTAATACGCTAATTCAGGTATACACACCTCAGTAAAAGTCATACGAATCGCGCATGCTGTTTTCCAGGGTCGAGCGCAAATCAACAGCAAGCTCGGAAGCATCTGGTGCGCCAAGGAGCCGACTTCCGACAGCATTGCGAGCGTCGCAGGGAGGGTGGCGAACAGACGATGCCAGTACCAATTACACAAAGCACCAAATACGGTAAGCGAACCAAATCCATATTACGAACATTTTCCTGGGTGGATCCAAAACTCAGTAGCAAATGCAATCCATAATGCGATCCCAAAATTAATGCGATTCCAGATTAATGGCTAAACATACAAATTTTCCCAAATAGATTACGGCGTTCAAAAGAGGGAAACGTAGGCAAACACCATGTATGAACCTTAAGATGTTGTGCAGCCAACTCGTTAAGCCAAGCGTGCGAAGTGTGAACGTCCCAAGAAATCCGTCTGTGACGAAACGAATGCCGGAGACACCAATACCAATCTCCGGATCATTCCAGCAGGGGATGCGGAGCCTCTAAATCCTTCCAACTATGAAGATGGCTTCCAAAAGCCGCGAGACTAGCCCCCAAAGGAAGCAATTCCAACTTTCACAACGCAAGACTTGCCAGGAAATGACCGAAAAATGCCCCAAACCAGCCCAATTCAGCTTATCAAAGTTCCCAAAAATTGGAAAGTTGGCCAATGTAAAAACTAAAGAATGCAGAGTGCTCTGAACTGATAACAGCAGTGTAGCATTAAGTTTGAAATTAAAGGTAGATGTTAACAAAGTTGCCTATCCAAAGTAAAGTATTGTATCATTTAGGAAAATAAAGCAAGTAACCAAATCTGACTAATTTATTTCAATCAATTAATAGGAAAATGTCAAAATGAGCGTAACAAATTCTCCCCCCACAAAAGGGAGGGTAAATCCCTTCGGATTTACCTGACCATACAACGACCATCCAAACAAAACGTCCACAAAAAACGATGCCTACCAAGATAAAATACAGGGAAATAAAACAGAGGACTTAAAGAAATTAGCTAAGAAGAGAGGATGTAAGAGTCCAAGCACACCATCGAAGACAACGAGACACCAACCTCTGTCAAAATGAGCGTAACAGCTAGCGATAAATAGCGAAAGTTAACCTAACCAGTGAAGTTAGCAACGAAGTGCTAAGGGGTTGATGCTGACTGATGCAAAGCTGAGTACTGTAACGTCTCTACCAAAATTACGAAGTGGCCCACTCCCATAGAGGACAATTATTATTATCGATAAGATTCAAAGGTCAGTAAATTTATGTTAGTTTACATTTAACCGTTTGCAAGGGCCACTGGGTCAACTGCACGCACCCCGCCGCCCTTTGTGGTCATGGGTGAGCAGCATCTACCACTTTGACATATTATAAGAGTATCAGAATTAAAATCCCACACAACACGCGTTTAACAAAAAGGACCACTTCCGTCTGCCTTCTTCTTTACCCAGTTATATTTGTAATAGTGGTATGCTTCATCTTTCTTTAATTTTTATTTGACTTACCACTACCCAACTGTCATTATCTTTCTTGTTTTATTTGTTTTTACCAACTACTTCTTTCTTCCCTATTTTGACTTCCATTTCGAATACACATGTCTTCACAGTATTCATTAACTTCATGTTTTTTGCGAATTTGCTTCGCTTCACCACACCAGTCTTCAAGAAAGGCGACTAAAAAATACTGGATAACTACCGTAGCTTATCATCGATAGACGCCATCTTAAAAGTGACTTCAGAAATAATAAGCAGCAAAATAAATAAAAAGACAACTTTAGTGCAGGAAAACAGGGATACAGAAAAGGGATGTTCTTTGTAGATACTATCTTCAGTCTTGGATCTTCATGCCAATTGCTATTTAACTTGTTCTTTCAACTTTGTTTTAACCAGTATAACGATTTTTATAATGTAGTTTACTGTTTAATTATTTCACTTCTCCCCCTTGATGGTGTTTTACATCCTTGTTGACTTGTATAT
Source organism: Agriotes lineatus (assembly GCA_940337035.1). Taxonomy (NCBI): domain Eukaryota; kingdom Metazoa; phylum Arthropoda; class Insecta; order Coleoptera; family Elateridae; genus Agriotes; species Agriotes lineatus. The sequence goes on from CALNHX010001571.1 coordinate 171,050, forward strand.
GTTTATCTTTAACCTCACTTTTACCATGTGCTATTTTACCTGTGATAAATCACATTAAATTTGGCCTGATGATGAAACCAGTCTGCTTTCGAAACATGTTGCTGCTTACTAAACTGTAATAAACTCGTGGAGAAGACTAAATGGTGTTATTGTTACATATAAAACAAGGAGTAGAAAAAAACTCTGGTTTTACGTGCATGGTGGATTCGGAAAAAGCCTTTGATAAAACATTATTAAAATATCACATTCAAGTTTTACAAAAATAAGAAATAGTTCAAAAATTCATGGAAATTTTACGTATATCTAAACTAATAAGCAAGTATTAATTAGGTTAATGCACAGTATCTAGCTCCCGTAGAGGCTGAAAATATACGAAATCAATGCGAGATACAACCTATAACTTAATGGATAACAACAAAAAGGCAGGAGAGAAACAATCACATAGCCAGGATGAAGGAGTCTCGGAGAGTCGCAACTTGGAGCTCAAGAGGAAGGTCAGTTTTAAACTCGGAGTGACAAAGTGCGGGGGAGAAAGATTAGGTAACTACTAGCGAAGAGAAGCGTTGAAATAGTGGACGGTTAGCTTCATGGTAGTTTCTAAAGTCTTGCCGACATCGTGGTGGTAAAGCGTTTATGATGCAATTATAAAGGCCTCGCCGAAAAAATCAGCGAGGGACGGCTACAGGTGGTTAACTATCAGCTATGACTCAAGGTACCGCCATTGTAGCAGGATCAGATGTTGAGCAATTTACCGTGCGCCAACGTGCGTATGCACACGCTTTTGTTTGTTCTGTGGGCACTGCGCTTGAGCATATGCGCAGTAGACTGTCAGTACAAAGGCGCCGTTTCAAACAGCTGTCTGCGAGTAATTTAATGTTATGGTTCTGCGCTTGAGCATCTGCGTCGAAGGTATCCGTTAATTATGTTTAATATAAATGCGTACTAGAAACAGCTTTTAGCATGCCATTTAATATTACTAACCGTATAAATACGAGGTAATAATAGCCAACCGCTGCATAGTTTAGTATTATTTAGAATTTTTTTTTACAGGAAATATATCTATTTCTTGCCAATCAGAAAGTGGGTTTTATTTTCAGCGAGTCTAGGTCAAGTTCTGGCTTCGTTACAGCAAGGACGACAACACTAACTGAGGTAAACAAAATAAGAGAGACTTCCCTGCCTTTAAGCGAGCTGTCAATAAGTTAATTTATGAAAACGGCAGGGTTACAGACAGCATTAAAATTTGACCCCCAAGTGCGGAGCATAACTAGGAAACGCGCTATGTATGTTCGTATGGCATATTTTAGCCAGAAGACCAAGGTCTGCGATCCGAGCAGCTAGGCCGCCAACTTTATGATGAGGTTATCATATCAGTGTATATTGTGTGTGTTACTCTTCCCCATAGACTAGTCTTTCGGGAAGAGCGCCATTAATTGTATACCAACGGCGAATTGTGATCGGGCCCGATACCCATCCAATGGACTGTGGAAAAATTCCGCCTGCCCATGAATTCGAACCGAGGACTCGTTTATTGCAAGCCTGAAGCTCTTACCCACTGCCCCACGCGGTCGTGGTAGGAAACGCCCTGTTACGCAATGAAGAAATTTATATATCTATAGAATACAATACCGCAAAATCGCTGTAGCAATTTTATTATATGAACACTTGGAAGCGCAAAAAGTTGCGTTATTAATAGCATGCGAGTTTTAAGTTTTCTTCTGAAATTGGTTATTAAACTGTATAATTTAAACATTATTCATAACGACAAATTAGTTTTTGTCACCGGGCGCGATACTATCTTAGACAGCTCTGTAAATGATTTTCAAATAGGTAAGAAAAGTATCATGATTGTGTTATAATCACACATTTGTAATTATTTGTTGACATACATAGATTTTACAGAAAAATCTCTTTACTACAGTTACATAGAAAAGGTATTATAAAAGAATGCAGAAAATAGCTTATTTGGCAATACGTTTCCATACACTCAAATTAAAGACAGTCTGTAAAATAAAATCTGCTATGTATAAGCCGTTCACGATCTTTTTGGGTCAGGTGTGGCTATGACCATCTAGTAATTTTGTTGGCAAAACCTCTGTTGCAACTAAACTCCCTCGTGGAAATTGACACTTTTTGTGTTAGGTTAGGTTGTTTTCAGTTTAAGGTTATATTTTCTGAATAGGTACATTGTTGCCGGATATTCTCTAATCTCCACATCGCGTTCTTTAAAATTTGGTCTGTCCCTTTAAAATTGGAAGCAGTATCATTTAATGGAAATGTTTTGTTGTAGCAAAATTATTTTGGGCATTTTGACTTTTCCTTTGATGGAAATTAAAATTATTTTTACACATTTCATAAATCATTTATTTTCTTACGAATATTAAAATAATAAATTTGGCAATGTGGTGGCAAGAAAATGTCGAACAGACACGGACAGAAGAAAAAAGTTGCATCCGCTACATCATCGAATCAGTTAGTCCAACAGTAAAAGAAAAAATCATAGCCAACTCTGCCCCAAAAAGGTCTTGAACAGCTTATAATAGCATTGTCGTAATGAAAAATAACTATTGTAATAAGTTTAATGTCATAGTTTTGTTAAGCAAAATTAATTCAGACCTCTCCAGAGTATCACCTAACTAAATGCAATAACTAGAGTTGTTACCACGTTTAATAGTAGTAGTGATACATAATAATATATTGTGCAGCAAGGGAATAAAATGCGTGTCTTTTTACTTCCCTCGTCTGAAAGACGAAGGAAGTATTTTAATCAGGAAAAAATCACCTTCTGAGATTTCTTCAGATATTCACGTTTCAAGGTCCCTAGATGACGAAAAAGCGATTTTTTAATTCCGTCTGTCTTTCTGTCTGTCTGTCTGTCTGCCTGTTGGCAGTATTGCTCAAAACCTATTGGTCGGATGAAGACTATATTTTGCATACACATTATATATCTACATCGCATGAAACTGGTACAATTTAATACAAATATATACAGGGTGAGCACCTTACAAAAATAAAAGTTTGTTTGTTTTTGAGTTAATTTTGAAATAGAAGGAAGTAATAACTTTCACATAGGTCAAGCTTTACATTTGTGGAAAATAAGACTCAACCGATACAGGATAATGTCACAAAAGAGAAAAAACGTTTCAACAATAACAGCATTCTCTTAAATAGTCGCGTGCCGCACCCATTTGTAATAGCCTGATTGGCGCAGTTCAACTGTGGATGCAGTTACAATTTCTATGTAGGTGTTGTTACGAGCGCTATGCAAATGCGGTGGGTTCAAACCCCGTATTCTATTACTGTCTGTATAGAAGAAGTAAACTGCCTACTTTACTATTGATAGGAGAAAAAATTGTTTTATTTGGATTTATATCCCAGAAAGTTACTGTATACCAATACACAACTTTCTATTTTTGAAACAAAGTTTACACAACTATTTGAGTAATTTGATTGTGTTTTTTTTTCATTGAATAATTATTATTAGCCAAATTTACATGTTTTGCAACAATTGAAAGTTGAAAAACAATTTCTCTAGTGATTTTTGATGTGCTGCAGTTTTTCACTTTAAAACTAAAGTAACTAACTATAAGTAAATCTTTGACGTGGTAGTTTCATGTAGCAAACTGAATAATTTCGTTGAGTATGCAGTTGTTACTAATTGTGGTCATTTTCCTTACTTCTCAAGAAATAATACGTATTTAGAGCTTCGTTCTTAATTGAAGGATAATCGCACTTAGCTGTTCACGACAGTATATAAATGATGTAGTTCCTGATTTATTAGAACTAGGTACTTATAAACTAAACTTTTATGTGTTTTTAATTTAGTTTAGCTTCTAAATTCTTTCAACAGTAAGAACAGCAAGAATTCTGCAGAATACTGCAATAACAGTACAATAAAATTAATAAAAACCCTTATATAGTTGCGGCAGAAGATTTCAATGCTAGTGTAGACAACATAACAGTATAAGATCATAAGACCTAACAGAAAGGGCACTCTAAATTACAATGAGATATTTCGCAGTTTTTATTGAACTTAGAATTACACACGCGTTCCTTAAGAAGAAAGATATAAATAAATATACTTGGAGCACAAGAGGTCGTCGGTCCCTAATTGATTACCTATATCGTAAGGAATAATAACTGTTTCCCCTAGCCGATTATGTCCAATTATACGGATGCTGCGATGTCTCTCCGCAATAATGTCTAAAGTTATGCGCACAGGTAAATTCCTTTTTACATAAAATCCGTCTACTAATTTACAAAATAGAAGTAAATAAGGTGCCAAATCAAGATATTGTTACCAAATTACGAAAATTAAAAGAAACTAAAGCCGTAGCCGGTGAAATTTTCTAAACCGGTAGTGATTGTTTACTTTATTACAAGCTATGTGTAAATGGATTTCAATAAAATGATAATAATCTTTATTAAAAGCAAGTTTAACGAAGTACCCGATATCTGTTTCGGAGACAAATGTAAGATCGACTTACTGCAATTACACGTACGCACAAATCACAGTGAAAATATCTGATCTGTATCATCTGCTGAACACGATTGCCGCGGTTCTGAAAAACTCTCTCTCGCACAGTCCAGCCAAAGGGGCTGCAGGTAAACAGGATATATTCGTTAAGATGCAATGGCAGTGTGTAAGTTACACTCGAGCAGGCGAAATGTATTAAGAACAACCCCCACTGAACATTCATAAATTGATCAAAGTTTTATATAAAATTAATTACGACCACTCGAATGTTACTTAAAAAATCACTTTAAGAATTAATGAAGATAACTGGAAGGCCTGAGACATAGGCGTAACGTGGGAGGGGCAAGGGGGGCAGTGCCCCTACCCCCTAAAATTTTATCTTTGAAGTGCAAGTGCACCATGATTTTGCAATGTAGGTTTAAAAATTTTGTGGAAGCCGTTTTCGACAGTTCGTACTTTTGAAAGAGCTTTGATTTTGCCCTCTCCAGATTACTCCCATGACGTGATACATCAATGCAGCCAAAAGTTTAGTTGCTCCTGAAATACCGCCAGAGCATGGCTTAACCAGTCAAATTATAGTAAATCGCAAAACTATCGTATAAATCCCAAACTCGATTCCGGATCATTTTAAAGAACGGATCCGCTATAAAAACGTACACCAGAAGAGCCTCCAAAAGGTGCGTCTACGGCATTAGAAGCAACCTAAAGAATCAATCTTCCAAAATGGAAACAGAAAATATTTTCAATTTTCAAAAAGAAGGTATCGATTGTAAATCCAAAGTTACCAAAGCTATGTGCTTAAGAACTTTAAAAATTCTTAAAATTGAAGTAGAAGTGTAAGAAGAATAATTGCCAAGTATAAAAACAAACGGCAGTTCGGGATTATTCCCAGGACGCAAGCCCTAAAAATCACCAACCCCAATTTAAAGAAACGGGAAAGAAGAAAAAGAATGACTACAATAATGTTGCATTGAGTTTGGCAACCTGGACTAATTTTCGTTTTGGATGGTATAGGTCACTAGACTGGCGTATAACCTTAACAAAGGACAACCCCTCTAATCTGCAACCACAATCACCAAGCTAGAACAACCAAGCGCCAATAGTCTAAACAAAAGAATTAAAAACCCCTAAACCTATCACAACATGCGAAGTATAAAGCCAAACCATCTCACAGAACAAAAGCAAATCCAACCGTCAAAATAGTGAACTCCAGAAAACTAAGACAGAAGAGACAAAGAACTAATGAACCCAAATATAATGTATAAGGTGTTCATCTTAAAAAAAAATAAAATGAAACCACCTTCAGTATCCCTACTAGTCAATCCTTAAACAGTGTAAATAAATATCCGTCACATAAGAAGAATTGACCTACAGTGTCCAACCACCCACCCAAAATAAGTCACCTTAAATTAGCAGAAACTAACCTTCTAATCCTATCTAAAATTTTAAAAGTAAGAAGCGAAAATGAGTTTTCTAAGAGGTGTAAGAAGATGCAAGAGAGCTAATTGATTCAACAACTAAACAATGAGAAATACCTGGCTCATTAACTAGAATAGATCTTCAATGACAAAAATGGGAAGATCATGCGCAACGGATAGACGAATCAAAGATCCCAAAACAAATGCTACGTCATACACCCAAAGAAAAACAGAAGATAAAGGGCCAAGAATGAGATACAGACTTGGAAAAGGACAGGTCTAAATGCCTAAGCCATGAAGTAGAAGAAGAAGACATACTCATATGACTTTGGTATCGGCTGATACTCAATAGCATAGAGACTCAATAGTAAAGGAAAGTAGAATGCCTACATATACAGTGCGTCCAAGATAAGGAGGGCCAGCATGAGGATCTCGTTAATAGGTTAAATGAAAAAAAATGTTGCATAATCAAAGGACTAACAAAATGTCTACAAATCCTTAGTATGATTTTTCATTTTTGAGTTGTCTTAAAAACCGAATTTTTGGATTTTTAATTCAATTTTTTATGGTCAATATTAAATTTAGAGGAAAACTCACAAATAGCAACTTTTAATGGACTTAAAGATTACGTTATTAATTTTTGCATCCAACGGTTCGTCTCCGAGCAACCATCAACTTCATTTTTTATCATATTTTATGATGTCAAACTTTAAATTTATTCTGTATACGAGCCCTAACCACTATATATTCGGCCATTCCAATAATTTTATTTCCTTCACGTAAAAACAGAGTTTTATGATTGAACAAAAAATAATTAAGGTACAACATTTTCTTTTTGTTAAAACATGATAAGAAATCTTCGAAATCCTTAATCTTGAATCCGCAAATGCGGTGCCTTAATTGTTCTCCGTCCACTCATAATATCCTGTTTTACGTTACTAAAGTAAAACTATTGAAATGGCCGAATATATAGTGGTTAGGGCTCGTATAACCATGTACCTACCACACATTATGGTTTAATTACGTTATCTTTATTTTACCATCATTAAGAAATTTTTGGATACGGACCTGCGTTGTAAAGGATTTAAGACGTTGTTTCAGCTTTTGTAATTTAAAGAAAGAAGTAATGAGCCACACTTCATGTTTGTAATCAGTCCAGTGTGACTCATTGCTTTTTTCTTTAAATTGCAAAGCCGAAACAACGTGTGAAGTCCTTTAAGACAGGTTCGTATCCAAACATTTCCTCATGATGATCAGAAAAGACTCTAAACGTAATTAATCCTACCAAGTATTTCTGGGCGCCATTTTGTTAGTCCTTTAATTACGCAACTTTTTTCCATTTAACTAAATTTGTATCTCTTACTATTAACGAGATCCCCATATTCCTCCTTATCTTGCACGCACTATGTACATTTCAGAGTCCAAGGCCATAGTAAAATACTAAATTAAAAATCAAAAACTGCAATTTTTCCAACAAATAATAAAAAATATGGAATATAAACATAATAGTAACTATTAAGACTGTATATACCGAAGTATTTTTTTTATTTTGTAATAAGTATAATTAAACTAATAATTGCAAAAATGTAAGGGAACTCATGTAGCTTACCTTAAGCTAGTTTGCCTTATGTAAAATAATAAACAGAAGTCTCTTTAATTTAATCATATCATACCACGTCAATACAAAATAAGCAATTTAAAATTATTCAGAATTTTCTTGCTCAAAATTAAATGGAGACTTCAACGGTAGGTCAAGCTACAAACTCTTATCAACTTTAACTTGCTTATAAAATGTAACCTAGTTTATGTAATGTCGAAGCTTTCATCATTTTCTTTACAAAAATTCGTGCTCAAATTAAAAGCGGGAAAACAACATGTATCCAATTTTTGCACGAATACAACTAGAAGCATTGCTTTTGTCTAACATAAATGACATAACAAGCAATTTGTTATTCTCTTACTCGAGAAAATGTAGAGCTCAACAAATTTAATGCATTTGTTTAGAACTTTAAAAGTATTAACTTTCAAAAGATTTTTACTAGGCTGCAATATTGACTGCTAATGCAAGCGGATAATTTCATTGCCAAATTATCTTCCCATGACATTACCATATTGACCTGATTTTCCACTTATTATTACCTAAACATAGTTGCTTATCGTTACGTTAAATGCAGGTAATTAATTCATCTCCACGGTCTCTATGCTCATGAGCCCGCATAAAGCACAAATTTTCTGGGAAATAACTTTAGTAAGTTCCACATTTTACCTTTTAATTATATTTGACATTATTTACAAAGGACAAGTTTAAAGTAATGTGGGCACTTCAAAAGAAGTGGTCGCAATCAAATGGACCTAATTATTTTATCTAGTTGTAAGAATTTTCCCTATAAATGCTGCAAACTATTTCCTGAATAACATGACCCGAAATAATATCCTACCATTATTAGAATTTAAGTGGCCTAAGTCTACCTGGAAGACTGCCACCAAGTGTCAGATGATTACTCGTTACGTAATCCGCTAAAAAGCAGCTGAACTTAGCACTAGGAAGTAGTTGCATAACTTAGAGAAATCGCTCTTTCGTATTAGGGTGCCAAAAATTTTTGCAAGAAAAAGTTCGAGACAAATTGCCTTCAGAAACCCACGATGGTTAGACATCAAGCCTCTTCGTGAGCAGCTGTTAGTAGGTGCATCAGTTCCTGATTAGTTCTGCAACCGTGACCTACTCCGAGGTTTGTCACCTCTGGAAAGAATGTGAAAAATCTTATTTGTCTTCGCAGCCAACACCCCAGTTTACTCCCTGTCAATCGCCGATTGGATGCCGAAGTGCAACTTTGCTCGTTTTACTTCTGGTCGCGTTTAAATTAATTATTTCCGCATGCTGATCTTAAATGGCCGATAGTTATTCTTTATTGTTTCTTATTGCACTGTACTGGAAACGATATATTTTTTGCGAGTTTTGAGGCAATGGCAGCATCATACATGTTTAGACATAAACATGTAGGTAACCGCTCTCACCTACGGATTGCATAAAATATTAACATAAATTAGTTCTAGCCTATTTATTGATAACTGTCCTACCCCACGCAGAAATGTGCTCAATCACAAATTACGACGTATTCAAAATAAACAAAAACAATAATAAAAGCGCTACTGTTGTAAGAAAAGTTAGAAAATACAAACATATAGAAAATAAGTGCGCGCAAAAACAAATGAGGCAAAAATCGAAAAAAAAGAAGAAACATATATTAAAAGCAGCATAGTAGCAAAGATGGGTAGCACACAAGTAAGCAGAAAAACATTATAGTTAATAGAAATCAATACACACACGAATAATGCCAAGGATAAATTGAGAAAGTATCTACAATAGAGAACTAAAAAGCACAAAATATAGCTAAATTCAAAACTAGACGTAAAAAGCAAAATAACAAATATGGGGGCAATTTGGTATCAAGAAAAATGAGAACTGCGAGAAACCCCAATAGCTATTTTATAGCACACTTCAAAAATTAAGAGCAATGACGCCGTAATAAAGAGAATAAACAATACTGAATCTTCTACGTCTTCCTCGTGTTATAAACCAGTGACCTGTTGTTATACAAGCCCTCTTTTTGCTAGGTGGCTAGCCTTGTCCGTCGCAAGTGAGTAAGAGATCTTTTGTTCAGGGGTTAACGACTACCACAGGTGTTAGCGTGGTAGCCCGGGAGCGTATGATTTTTAAAGTCCTTCTAAAGTCCGCCAGGATTCGAACCCGGGCCGTTCGCCTGAGAGGCGAGCATTTGCTCGCTGGGTCATCCGCTGAATCAGTAGAAAATACAGAGAAGACAAAATATAAATAGAGGACGTTTTGGAACTATGCTATGTAGAATGATTACTTTAACGCGCTCTTACGCTTTCAGCTTCTCAATCTTTCTGTAATGAGGCTATTTTAAGTAGTTTACTTTTCGTTTCAGCCGTCTAGCGCTGAGATCGGCATGCACAGACGACGTTTTTCTCTTCCCGGCAGCTTGATGTCCAAGCTTTATAGTAGACAACAATGTGGCCGGTTCCTGAAATTCTCGCCGAGTTGGTCTTGTAACTTGTAAACGGCGTTTCAACGTTTGTCGAATTAACAAGAAGGCATTTGTGGGTCATGTTCCAAGTGTCTTTTCTTGAGGCAATTTTGTCAGGCGCTTTCATTCAAAATTGTTTCAGCCTTTATATAGCTAATCTCTAAAAAATATTCATGTTGTTTTTTGGGTATTTCGCCATAGAATTTGCTTCCGTTTTCATCAATTAACTAATTAAATTAAAAGTTAACTAAGGAAACTTAGCTTACTTGACTGGAGATGTAACTTATTTATCGTTGGTGTTTCCCCATCGCCCCCTAGACGGTTCTGGGCCAGTATCTCATCTCTATCTCATTGTCCATTAGTCGCTGCTGTCCTTTTCGTTTGCTTATACACTAGTTTTTTGTTCATAACGCAGTAGGTTACGTTACCAGGAAAGGTGTTTTTAGCGCGCAGAAGTGCACCTATACTTGCATTGTTCTGAAAATGTTAGTAACTTCTCCCACGGCTAACGTCGGGTAGTTTAAAATTAATAGACATTTTGATATCTCCTCTCTCTGTATGTAAACCTGGAAGCAGTAGCCATAGTTTCAGGCAAGACATTAAGCGTTTTAAGAAATTAAGAGAACCAATTTTTCCAAAGTCAGGAAAAACTTCTATCCTGTTGAGACGTTTTCGACTCCACCCACAAAGTCCAGATCAACAGATGCCGCTCAACAATTTTCCAGATTTTCCTGTTCCTCTCTAATCTATATTGACATTCAGCGAGTATTCAACAATATATAATCCCTCCTGACCACTGAGCTCTTGGACCAGCTTATGACTTATTTCTCTTCATCTTTGGTAGTTCTGAGAACGAAAGTCACTGTGTGAGGTTCGAACTCACTTCCTGTTTACTGGAAACGCGAACTCTTCAACAGCCGGCCATCTACTCTCTTGTTTCGGTGTCTTACTGTCTTAAATCTATTTTATACTGTAAGAACTATTAGATGTTATATAAATTAAATATAGAGAAATAACTAACGGAAATAATATTGCCCTAGTAAAATTAAACGTTAGAAACCGAATGACTACACAATAATTACATTGTTCGGCATCTTCTTCGAAGCAATTGCCACAATATTAAACACAGGCATTACAACAGAAACAAGGCAAATTATAAACACACAATGCAGTGAGACCGGCGGTAGCAAATAATATAGAAATATACAGGGACAAATTGCAAAAGATGAACATCAGTCTTACAAAACGATTATGGCAAAAAATAAAGAAAGCATAATTATAAAGTATATGGAAGTAATAATTATCAGTAATCGAAAAAATACACGATGAGAAATTATTATTATTATTATTATATTATACATTAAAAATTAGGCGGCAAAGCCGTCATGATGTGATATACAAAATGAAATGACATTTTTAAAAAATTTATCGTAGCTGTTCTTAAATGTATTAACATTTGGCGCAGAGACAACACTCTCCGGTAAACAGTTCCATTGCCTAAGAACACGGTTGGTTATAAAATACTGCCGACAGAGTTTATAGAACCTTTCACGAATTAATTTATAATTGTGGCCTCTTAAACGACTGTTCTTATTGATCACAGAAATATCAAGATTGACACTGTAATACCCATGGAGAATTTTATACGTTTCAATAAGGTCACCACGTAGTCGCCTTTCACTTAATTTAGTTAAACCCAGAACTTGCAGTCTTTCTTCATAGGGCACATTCTCGTTATTCTGCGTTGAGTTTGTTCCAAAGCATCAATATCACCAGCAAAATAAGGGTTCCAAATAGGTACTGCATATTCAAGTAAAGGTCTAATATAACATTTATATACTGTTGATAGAAGAGTGGGTGACATATTCTTAAACGTTATTGATACCATATGCACTGAATTAACTTTTTTGATCATCTTTCCAATGTGGGGGCCCATTTTAAAATTGAAGATATGATTATTCGCAGATCTTTTTTCTGGGTTACTGGTCTGATCGTCACATTATTAAGTTTACTAGCGTTTTGCACACAAATTGGGCGCGAAATAATTCATTTAATGCAATTTGTACAAGAGTGATCCATTTTGTGTGTCGAGTTAATTTTGAGGTTAGTTATCAACAAAAAAATCCACATACTGAAAAAAGTCACTCATAAAAATTTGAAAACCTTACTACTGGCTTACTTGCGTCGCCCTGATTCGATTGACACCAAAATCACAAAATCAGTCAATTCGGCCCACGGGTTCGCTCTCAAAGTGGCATCAAGCAAGCAAGCAATGAAAATTATTATGTCGGATATTGCAATTTAGGATTGTTATTTCCAATATGTAGCACAGAGCATTTTTGCGGGTTAAGTTTCAACAACCACAGACCACACCACTTATCAATTTTAGAAAGGTCTGACTGTAATACATCTGCCTAATTAATTGGGTTACCAAAGAATTTAGTATCATCCGCAAATAGAGAAGCTGAAGATTTCAAAGCTTGAGCAAGATCGCTGATGAAACCGTTAAAGAGGAGAGGTCCCAGAACAGATCCTTGTGGTACACCGCTAACTGCAAAGTATTCATCCGATAACTTTCCATCAACTCTAACTCTACAGGTAACTGTGGGTTTGGGTCCACCGATTTTGTCTAAAATATAAATACACCTCCTCCTTTAGCATAATCTCTGTCCTTTCTAACTAAAGTATACTCAGGTATATTAATTACAGAATCTGATATTTCCTCTTTTAGCAATGTTTCGGTAATGGGAATAATATTAGGTTTGATTTTGTTGACTTCAATTAAAAGTTCTTGATTTACTGGGCAATGAATCTAAATTAGTGTACATGTATTTATCTTCAAATATTTGGGAATTTAATGGGTTTAATAGTTTTTTGTTTTAACGATAGTTGGGGTTCCTCGGATATATTTAATCGTCCAGTTAGTTTCACCACTATCCTGCTTGGCCTTTAATTCGAAACGGAGATTTTCATGTATTTTCTTTGCATGGGGGTTTTGTCAGAGTTAATTCCAAAATCTTTGTATCAATACCTATCCTTCTTTTTCAAAACATTTATGGCTTGCTGTTGATTAGTGAACGTAATTCGCAAAAGTCGACGGCTGTTTGTAGCAGAACGCAAACCAAGGCGTAAAATTTGAGTAATATTTTCATTGGCGTTAGGTACGTTATTGAGTATATCCTTAATTACTTTTTTGTAGTGAGACTCCCATTCAGCAGACTGATTTGATTTATTTTCCGGTACATTAAAAATTATCACATTGTTGGCACGAATTTGCCTTTCAGATATTTCATTGATTATGATTCGGATTGTTTGTAGTTGTTTTGAGAGTTACGCTGAGTTTCATTTAATTTAGCTTCGAATTGGTTTTTCAGATCCTCAATAGACCTCGTAAATTCATTCTGCAGTGATGTTATTAAAGATTTTAAATCGCCAAATTGAGATATATTGCAGTTACATGCATTACAATCTTAAGCGAGCGTGATTTTTGCCGAGTGAGTTTAACATCAGTGTACGACAATCCAGCACATTGAAATTGAATTTGTCCACGGCAAGCGTCGCACTGCGCTGTCGGCCCGGTTCGATCTTCTCCGCAGATCTTACAAGTGCCCATTATCATCGACGAGGACACAACCAAACAATAAACGAAACTGACCTTGCTTAGAATCTTTGAATTCAGTTTTCTGCTCAACCAATGAAGACCTCTTGAAATCACAATATACTACTATAAACTATAAATTAGGATGAAACAGAAATTGTCTATTCTCAAAGTTTCTAGAAAAAACTGAAACATCAAATTAATAATACTACATGGATTTAAAAAATTACAAATAATATCAATAACAATCAGAAAAGAACACGTAGAGATTGCAGTTAAAGGGAGCGAGAGAGTTGACATTAAAATGAAAAACAATAAAAAACCGACATTCTACATAAGACAAATATTGATCAACTAGTACAGTAACACATTAAACTATGATTCAACACATCAACTACTACTTACTGACGTATTTACTGTTACGTACAAAAGAATTACTACTCTTTATTCAACCACCTTTTATCTTCTAACTCCTCATTTGTTTCAAGTCAGTTAGTTTAGAATTTAGAACATTACCTTACTCTTGTCAACATAGAATTTCCGCTTTTACCGCGTAGTCTTTGTGAATAAACACAAAACATTCGCTCGCTTAATGTGCCTTGCACCTTGTGAACTCGAGCAAGGATCCACTCGATGGCCATGCTCTTTGGTGGCTTGTGTCGTTTGAGTACTTTGAGAACGAAGATACTAAGGCAGATTTGGAATTATTCCTGTTTGTGCACCCATATCGACTAACGTTTTTCAAGACCTTGCAGCTTGCATAATCAGTGTGAAAGTCGCACTAAGAACTGAAGGTATGAAGCTATTTATAGTACTCTGTGCCATCCGCTCGGAGCGACGTAAAGATGATTGGTTAGTGCGACTTTCACGAAGAAGCCGATAAAAAATAGATACGTAAGTTGGGATTATCACCTTACTACATCTGTAGAAACAGTCAATGTTTCTTATGGGATTTTTTGAAAACAACACATTTTGTGGATCTAAATTCCGGTTTTAATTTATTGGGAATGTTACCAATTTAACAGCTAAGTGATGATTTATATCTCTCTATTTTATATTGATACTAGAACTGCTAAAAACGCATAAAAAATGTTTAGATGAAGAAAAGCCTTGTAATAAATAGGCAACTCATAAGAGTAGTGTTTCTCAGGCGATTCTTTATAAAATAAGAATAAAACAATATACAAAAAAATCTGGGTTTTGTTGATCTAAAAACGAACTTGTAGCATTTACATCTAATGAAAATAAAATATAAGAGTCCACCATGGGGTTTGTTCCCAAACCCTACACTCTAGTATTAAATTCAGATCATTACAATTTCCGAAATTAAAGGTAAGACAGTTATATTTGATGAATAGTCAGGTAAACTAAAAATCCTGTTGATAAAATAATTTTCAATTAATTTCAAATTATCATAACTACATGAGCATATCTGAGGGCCGATTAGTTTACTGGATAGAGCTTGAGTTCTTTTACCAAAGCTAAAATCAAATAACGTTACAAAGGGCGTCAATGAATTTCAATACAACAAATATGCTGACGAGAGAGACGAACACTCATAACGTGTTCATGAGTTAATAATAACTCGAGGAGAATTAAGGAGCCCCTGTTGAGAGCAGTGTTGCTAGGAAAAATTATTCCAATATCCAGCAAGGTCATTTTACTACAATTACCAGGCAATCTAATCGAAACCCAGAACTCTTAATCACAGGTGCAAAGCGAAGCCAGGGCACATGAGAAGGGCAGCAAACATATAGGCGTTCAGCAGGCCACAAACGACTCAGATAAAGTCAAAGGAAAACGTGTTTTATGTTACCAATTTACAGCTAACAGAAAACATCGACGTAAGGAAAACCGCTGAAAATTCCGCGAACGCTATAACTCCTGCCAAAGCAAACGAACTGGTTATAATTGACGACGTGGCTCACCCGATAGGTAAAAGGGCGCCTTCAAACCAAATCCACATAATTGTGAGTGTAAAGACATTTCAGACTCAAATTTACACGAGGCACTAGAAAGACATTTCAATTAAAGCGATAACTTAGTGCGTCGTAACTATTCAAAAATCAGGTAGCGAAGAAACCATGGAATTAACAAGCTCTAACAGACTGAACTTATGCGGCATCATTATATCTGTTACTTTTAATGCGGATATATTGAGATTCACTTTTTTCAGTACATCTGTTGATTAACTACACTTAAAAAATAACTGATAACTGATTGTGTGTTCTCAAGGAAAAACTTTTTATATAATATGTCGTATCTCAAACCTGTAGATAAGTTTTTAACAAACATGTCAAAAGTAAAAATCAGTTAAGTAATGTTAAAACATGATGTACACTATCTTTATTTTAGAATGTCTAGTTTCCTGAAACAACATATATGTAAATAGAATTAACATTTAATTATATCGCTTGTCAATTAAACTGACTGAAGCTATCAACAGAGAATTCTACACTTAAAATTAGAGCTTTAGCAGAACTTAACTATGTAAAAGCTTATTGGTTTATTTTAGAAACATCCTGTAAGATACGAAGCTTGCAAAATACAAAGGATGAAACAAATAGCTAATTTGTTCTTGGCATGACGTCACACTTGGACTCTGTAAATGAAATGTGGAACATTATTTTCAAATTCATACTATTTGTTTTGTAAAAATTATATGAATAAATAATAAACAAAGCCACTCCACCTTAAGGCAAATATTTTACCTCTCAAACATGCATTACAAAACGTCCTGTAAAACTCTGTTGTATTTGTTTCTATAACGCACATATTTGTTTAAGTGAGAAGATACTCAAAGTCATTCTCTACTTCACCTGCTATATTTCACGCCAATTGCATTAAGAAATATATTGAATGAAATGTAAAAGCTGTAAAACATATTTTAAGCTTTACATTAGCCTCGAGAGTAAATTTGGTATAAAACTTTGCAAAATGCATAGTATGAAACGAACTGTGAGCTGTGATTTCCTGCACTAGATAAGCTCTGAACTCTATAAATGGGAAGTAAAATTTATTTTCAATTTCCTAATATTTACTGTATACAAAATATACAAAAACGATAGATAAATAAAAACAAACTTACTCGACCTTAAACCAAATACTTGGCACTTGAGCCAACATACATTAGTACCAGTCGTCTTCTTAAGGTGTACTTTTCCTATTTTTATAATACATATATTTGATCTAACTGCATAAAAACAAATAATTTCATTGAAGACGAACTCATCAACTTGACTAACTATTGTTTACGTTAAGTTCATTAAGTACAAATTGTAAATTACATTGAATGACTTTTTTCAATTTAGCTTAAATATTGCTATAAAACTCTGAACCCTTTCAAAATACAAGGTTTGTTACAGGCTAAATCGGTATTTGCGAAACCAGGCCGCACGTGGCGGCTGCTTTAATCACTAAATTAACCCACTTCCTATAACAGGAAGTTTGCCAGCTACTCTTCGGAAAAAAGGTTCGATTCGGTAAATGTGAATTAGGGCGATATGCTGTTGAATTAGTTATTGATTGTTGGAAAAGCAATGGATAGGAGGGGGGACCCACAGACTTTTGGACTTCTTAAAAGTCTGAAATGAGAAACAGTAGTTTGGTTTAGGACGTCGCATGCAAACACAAGAGAAGAAAATCAAAGATTAAGTTAGTCTAATTATATTGATTTTGAATATAAGCAT